>JAPXFQ010000074.1:2457500-2863924 GCA_028564705.1 Apricaphanius iberus
CTGGGGTAGCGAATGAATGGGGCTTCTAGCTTGTTCAAATCAGTCTACTGCATGCGTGGTTCGGCTTCCATGTGCTTTCCTTCACCAGCGAAGGGAGGTATTTGATGAGGCGTCTCCGCCTGAGCAAGCCCCCGCCTACGGCTAACTGAGAAGGAGTAACTTCTGGCAGAAGGGGTCGTTATATAGATTCTGTTCCCCAAAGGCATGTTAACATATCAACAAACTATTCCAACTGAACCTGGTTTAATTATAAATGGATGTAATTTTAATGAAAAAAAATGCAATAACAAATTCATAAGAAGTACTATGACCCTAATTCTTTTTCCATCAACTCTAAAAAGAAAATATTTATTTTGTAATTACGATAATACTAGGTTAATGAAAATTAGAACTCATTATCTTAGTTTTCCAATTCCACAAAAGGTTAAAGAAATCCATTTTAAAATAATGTATAACATTTATCCATGTAACGAGTTTTTGCATAAGAAATTTAACATGGACAACAACTCATGTTCATTTTGTAACTCGGAAATTGAAACACTAGAACACCTTTTCTTTTTGTGTATTAAGACAAATATTTTTTGGAAAGACTTTCAGAATTGGATTCGGGAAAAAAACATCCCACCTTTAAGCTTTGAAACAATTAAAGTTGGTGTAATTCAGGAAGATCAATTTAGTTTTGGTATAAATAACTTAATTCTATTAGCTAAATTCTTTATTCATAAATCCCGCTTCCAAAAAATTATTCCCACCATAAAAAATTTTATTAACGAAATAAATATATTAAAGGATGCATTAAAGTTATGTAACAACAAAAAAGCCCAGCAATTGTTTATGTATTTAGATAATATTTAAAAGTACTTCTGTCCCATACAAAAAAACAAACAAAAAAAAAAAACTAAAAGGTATATTATACTTAATTCTCCCCTTTATTATACTTTTTTAAAAAAATTTTATTTTCTGTTCTAACCTTTGTGCTCAGATTCTATAATGTTTCTACTGTATTATTGTACTATTTTTGCCTTGTAATACTGTAAATATAAATAAAGTTCATTAAAAAAAAAAAAAAAAAAAAAAAAAGATTCTGTTCCCCCCACTTCCTGTAGGAGTGGGGTTTCTTCTTCTCCTGTGGAGCTAGAATGCAGATAAGTACCACCCGATGGCTGTGTATGTCCTGACACTTTATGAGGCTTTAAAAAATTCATGCGTGGTTACATTTTGAGTAATGTGCTGTCTAAGAACTGTAAAATCAGACACCAAAATACAGTATTACAGCAAATACAGCAAAAAGCTACTTGCCCGTTGATGCAGTACATACTGCGTAGCAAACGAGCGAGTAGTAGGCGTGAAATCGGACGTACTGCTCCACCATTTTGCTGGGTATTTACGTTATATTATGTCACCTGTGGTCCCATTAAACATTAAATTATCAACTTAAATATTTAATCAGTTGTCAAAAAACAATTAAACTAATCTGTAAAAATGCTATACTTTTACTTGTACGCTGAACATGTGGCATATTCAATGGTTGATAGTTCCTCGGTAGCCAACGTCACTCTTTTTCTATGATTTTGGGGCTTACCCTGCATTGTGAGATAGCGTAGCGTATATCGCCGTATGCGGATGCAGGGAGTCTTCCTCTTCTTTTTTAAATGGCAGGCAGCATCTAACTTCTAAGTGCATTTCCGCACCTACTGTCACACTGAGTCTAACACTGGTTAGACTTAAAATAGGCCCCTGAACACCCACGGAATCATCTCTAAATGCAACTCTTTCATGGAGTAGTGTTTAACTAAAACAAGAGTCAAAGTTTTGACACGCTTTTGCTTAGCAATAGATTTTTTCCAATCCAGATTTTTGCATCATGGATCCAGAACTCTTTGTAAACTGACATTTGTAAATGATGTGTTAAGAGTGTTTTTTAATAATAAGAGTAGGTTTTACAGCAACGTGACATTTAATAGACATTTTTACCTAATTGTGTATAACTCGTCAAATACATCATTTGAATGTTGCCCTTTGCACCTGTTGTCATGTGCACACACAATCTGTCATGGAAATCTGAGTGTCTGAGAGGCCTTGGATGAGAGAATAAAACAAAAGTGTCAGCCATATTCGTACATAGTTTTTTTTACGTGCACAGGAGGGTCTCGTACTGAAAACACCCACGCTTCAAACAGATGCATGGGTTATTATACTGTTTTAACCAAACCCTAAGAATCAGCTTCCGTCCGATCATTACATCATACAGTTATGATAGGATAACCACAAGACCAATCACAGAACACGGTGGAATAGGCAAACACAGGATGTTGATGTTTCACTTCAGTCAGCAGTAAACAATCAGGAGATAGTTTCAGTGGACACTCAGTATTGAACCTTTCTAATGTCCCAGCATAATAAAATTTTCTGTCACAAATCTATGTAGATCACCTGCAAATTTTCAAAATTTTTTTGTGGGGCATTATTTGTTTCTTCTTCTCAGTTTAGTAATATGTTTAAATTCAGCGGATCATCTAGTCTGATCTGCAGTCTGTTCGGAACAAGCCACCACTGACGGGCGGGAAGGCTCATGGCGAGCGCCGTAGGCTGGGAGATTTTGCTGATGATATTACACTTTGTGTACATTTCTGTAATATATTTCTGTTCCAAAACAAATTCCAACCATTTCTTCTTCAGCTCATCTTCCGTGGGTATTATCTGAACAAATACTGAATGTGTTTTGCCACAAATACTGAATGTGTTCTGCCATGTGTTGGAGTTTCTAGCTATTACCTTCTCAGAGCTACAGCTCAGCTACACCTACCTGGCCAAACAATTTTGCCATCCTGGGGGCAATGCCATTTAAAATGATGTTAGAATGAATGGGTTTTTATGACTTAGACATTTTATTGTGTATTTTGTTTCTCTAACTGATGGGATGGGAATTGAGCTTGGAGAAAATATTCACATGCAGCATGTAACTTCAAATGACTGATTATATTGAAAAAATACATGATTTTCAGTGAAGGAGACCTTTAAAATGTTTTGTATTACTGTTTCTCTGCCGTCCGGCAGAGGTGGAGGACTGGGATGTTTTATTGTGTTCTTTGTTTGCCTCCCTGTCTTGTGTCGTCGGTTCGCGCCTCTGCTGGTCCGGTTTCTTTTCTTCACCTTCTTCCTTTCTCCTTTCTTGTCTCGGTTTAGTGTCCATGACGTCAGGAAATTGAACCCAGTAATCACTAATAAAGATTTTTCATACATATACATCAAGTGGCGTACTACAGGGAAGCTGTAATACTCTGCTTGGGAAAGTAAAACTGTTGGGCTTGTACTTGGTACTCAGACACCAATTCTGCGTAGCATACTGCTAGACAGGACACGTTAAAATAAATAAATAAATAAATAAAAGAAAGGGAAGAATTCTCAAACGATTTTAAAGTTTTAAAATTCTGTAATAACAAATTTTTGTACATGTTTCTTAACACCTTCTAGCTTGATTTAATTTAAAATGTTAACAGACTGCCAGTTGTGTTTTTTCATCATGTTGTGGCTAAAAATCTGCATTATTTTTCTCTTGGGCCTCCTCCATAGTGTTATAATATAATAGAACCTAAAATCAAAAATAAACACACCCCTTCTTATCAATAACCACCAAAAATAACAAAAAAGCACAACACTTGGTTAAAAATAATAAAATTCGCAAACGACACTAGAGATGGATTTGAACCCATGCTTTAAAATGATGAAAGAGGCCTGGAATTTGCATCACAGGTAATCCTCAACTATGAGAGAACACATGAGAAAAATTGATCCAGAAAATCACATTGAAGAATTTTTAAAGAATGTTTTTGCATATAATGGTGTAAAATAAGTATTTTGTCAATAACAAAAGTTAATATTAATACTTTTTTATATACCCTCTGTTGGCAATGACAAGGGTAATACGTTTTCTGTAAGTCTTGACAAGGTTTTCACACGCTTTTACTGTGACCCATCTGTCCCATTCTTTGAGCAAATCCTATCTAAAGCAGTGAAACAGAATGTCAACTCCCTACCCAGATAATCGGCTGGATTGAGTTATGGTGACTCTTTAGGCCACTCCAGAACCTTGCAATGCTTTTTATGTAGCCACTCCTTCATTACCAGCATGGTATGTTTGGGGTCATTGTCGTCGTGGGACATCCAGTCAGGTTTCCCCTTCAATGCTCTCACTGGAAAGAGGTTTTTGCCCAAAATGACATGATATATGGCCGTATTCATCCTTTCCTTAATATAGATCAGTCATCTTGGTCCCTGTGCAGAAAAACAGCCCCAAAGCATTATGTTTCAGCCCCTATGTTGCGCAGTGGTTATGGTGTTCTTTGGGTGTAACTCAGCATTCTTCCCACTCAAAACATGATGACTGGCGTTTATACCAATGAGTTCTACACTTGTCTTATCTGACCAGATGACATTCTCCCAATCCTCCTCTAGATCATCCACATGGTCTCTGGCCAACTTTAGACGCCCCTTGCAGGATGGTTGAGGATTGTAATCTAAGAGGGCATAGGGGCTGATTTATCAACGGTTTGCGCTTGTTAAAACCCACGCAAACCGCACAGCATCATAAAAGCAGGCTCCGGCTGATCTATCAACATGGCGCAGAGCGCATTGCGCCAGGTAAACCAACAGCAATCCATTTAGTGTGTTTGCCCTTAATGAATATGCAATCTGGCCGTTTCTCTAAGAAGACAGAAAATATTGGGAGAATAGGCAAAGAAGTAGGTGGTCGGGGTGCACTGTGATTTACGAAGCATAAAAATATTCGTGCCGGCTATTTTAGCATCTATTTTTAGCACTTTTGAAAAGCATGTCTTAATTTGGCGCTACCACATTCAATATGATATTACTGAAAAAAAAAAAGTCATTTACACACAATATAACCTAATAGTAATTAACACTCTAATGGCCATAAACCTAACAGTTATGCAAATATTTACCAGTTTTTCCCCAAAAGACGCATCATAATTCACTGTGCTCTCATCATATTTCCACCTGGTAAAGATGGTCTGAGTGCACATGATCAATACAGTTCCTCTGTCCTCCAGACAGAGGAGCCTCTTACAGATGAAATTACAGGTCTGTGAGAGCCAGAAATCTTTCTAATTTGTAGGTTACCAAATACTTATTTTTCACTGTATTTTGAATATATATTCATAAAAAATTAGACCATGTGATTTTCTGGGACTCTTTTTCTCATTTTGTCTGTCATAGTTGATATATACCTATGATAAATTGCAGGCATCTCTCATTTTTTTAAGATGGAGAAATTGCACAATTGGTGGCTGACTCAATTTTTTTTTGCCCCACTGTCGCAGTTTGAGAGTAGAACTAGATATACATATACATTTACAGTACAGACCAAAGGTTCGGACACACCTTCTCATTCAATGAGTTTCCTTTCTTTTCATGACTATTGACTTTGTAGATTCTCACTGAAGGCATCAAAACTATGAATTAACACATATGGACTGGTGTACTACTTTTACAAAAAAGTGAGAAATAACCTGGCCTACAAAGTCACCGGACCTGAACGCAATTGAGATGATTTGGGTTTAGCTGAACCGCAGATTGAAGGCAAAAGGTCCCAACAAGTACTAAGCATCTCTGGGAACTCCTTCAAGACGGTTGGAAAACCACTTTGGGTGACTACCTCTTGAAGCTCAATAGAATGCAAAGCAGTAATCATAGCAAAGGGTGGCTACTTTGAGGAATCTAGAATATAACACATGTATACAGTTATTTCACCCTTTTTGTTTAAGTACATGCAGTAATTCCATACATTATGTGTTCATTCATGATTCCCTTAATTGAGAATCTACAATGTAGTCATGAAAAGAAAGGTAACTCATTGAATGAAACGGTGTGTCCAAACGTTTGGTCTGTACTGTATGTAGACATCATTACCATTCTAAGGATGCTGTAAGAAAAAAATTGTGATTTTCTTTTGCAGCACAATTTCTTAAGCAGGAATGACTAACAATTTCAATGTCCTGGAAGCTGAAATACAGAATGTCAGAGTGACATGTAATATTTCTCCAACATGGAAGTTGAAACACTGAAATACATCTTGATGTCCAAGTTGGGTCATGGTTGTACGTCCCGATTTTGAGCCTAGTTTAGACGTCAGATAGAGGTGCAGATTTGACCGACAGACGCAATATCAACGTGATAGGGACGTCAATGTTTAGTTGGGTGATAAGGCTTTTGTGGTCACTTGAATGATTTTGCTGCATTAAAGATTCTTGTTTAGGGCCAGCTCTGGGCTGTGAGGACTGAGTTGGGCCCTGGTGGTGCTCCCACATTTTTGAACTTATTGGGGCTGTCCTATCAGGTGGAATAGACCCTTTGATTTTTCTGTAGCTTTTCTGTGTACTGACTGATGTGAAATGCAGATGCCTGCAGGTTTGGAGGGTTTCCTAGTCCATTTTTTTTTACAAATTGTAATACAAAAATTAAGAAGTAACTGAGTGATCAGGACAAAAGTAACACTTTCTTTAGTCGATAAGTCATTAATTTGTATGAATAAATAAAGTTGTACAGGGGTAAATTGCAAACTCACAATAGACTATAGCATTCTTCAGATACCACATAAGCTACAACTTGGAGTTAAATTGAGCCTTTTATCACTGATCAATGATTATACTATGCTAAATGCAAAAGCATTTGTACTTATAATTTGTATATTCAGGTAACTACTGCACAGGTTACCTGCAACTCTTTCCGTGTGCATGCATAATTTGTAATGTTATTAAACTGTTTAGGTGAAATCTAAAATGACGTCACCAACTGTCAAAGAAGTATCAGTGGAAAATAGACTGATGTGCTTGTAAAATTTTTATTTTGTCTGCAAAAAGTTTGTTATTTAATCAAGTGAACAGGCCAAATGTACAGTAATGCTACCCTCGGTATACTGTGACCCACAGTGAGATGGTTCTTTCATACCACTTTCAATGACAATGTGTTGAGACGCTTTTTATTCTGGACTGAAATTTAATCAAAGGGAAGAAAGAAGTCCCTAAACATTAGAACACTGCACTGAAGTGTCTCAACTGTGCAAAATAAGTGCGTGCCAACTCAGGCACAGTGATGTCACATTTTACAAAGTCCTCAGAATACATGGATGAATACTGAATCTGTGTGGTAAATGATTGCTGATAAAAAATATGTTTGCCAACTTACAGGCATTGAATGACAATTACCAGATCTGAGCATCAAAAATTGTTGGAAGGTTAAAGGTCTTGTTCCCTGAGAAACGCTGAAATTACTTGGGGCATGTTTTAGCAAAATGTAAAATAGCAAGAGCAACAAACATTTTGCAACCGTGGGTTGTACTTCATTTGTGGGTGATCTAAGACTGTGTGTGCTCCATGGGATGAGCGACAACCACAGTCCTGTTTACCAATGTAATTTTGCAGTTTTCCCACCAGAAATTATGGTGTGGTCTGAAATTCACATTGTAGGTGCATTTCTACTGTGAGAGACAGAATTTTTTTTAAATCCAGGAAATCACATTGTATGATTTTTGAAGACTGTATTTGTATTTTATTACAGCGCATAAGTATTTGGACACATTTGAAAATCAGTGTTAACATTTGATACAGAAGCCTTCGTTTGCAATTACAGATGTTAAACCTTTCCTGTAGTTCTTGGCAAGGTTTGCACAAATTTTAATAGTGATTTTGGCCAGCTCCTGCACACAGATCTACTCTAGATCAGGTCAGGTTTCAGGGGTGTCCCTCTAAATATTGTTTTATTGGATTTAGGTCTGGAGACTGCCTAAACCACCCCAGAACCTTGATATGCTTCTTATGGAGCCACTCTTTGGTTATCCTGGCGTGCGATTTTCCTGTTGAAAGTTCCAGTCACGAACCATCTTCAGTGCTTTGACTGAGGAAAGGAGGTTTTTCCTCAACATCTCAATACATGGTCCAATTATCATCTCCTCAATACTGTACACTTGTCCTGCCCCCTTCACAGAAGAGCACCCCCTAAGCAAGATGTTTTCACCATCATGCTTCACAGTATGGATGGTTTTCTTGGGATGTAACGTTCGTTTTCCTCAAAACACAGCAAGAGGAGTTTAGACAAAAAAGTTTTATTTGGTCTCTGTTGTGGATTTAAGGGAAAATGCAGCTATTAGGCTATTAATAGTCAAAGGACTTCTTATGGCAGTCAATAAGATTAATAATTTTTGGAAAATTATTATCTGGGGCACCACTTGTTACCAGGAACTATTTTAATAGCAAAATAGATACATATCAGTCTCTAATAGTCCAACACCTGCCCAGCTGGGGCTGAGGGGAAAATTATGAAGGAATTAATTCTTACCGCATGTTGGAATATTAAACCCGTATGTGCCTGTGTCTAATTAAAGGGGCAACAGTGACTTCAAAAATAGAATGTTTATTTACAAAAGGAAATAAATATTTGATCAAATATTTGATGCTACTAGAGCAAAGTATAAAAATCTCATAAAAATAAATAAAACTCGGACTGAACATAAAAACAAATCAATTAAATGTGGTTTACTAAACATAAGATCTCTCCCCTCAAAAACACTCTTAGTAAATGACTTAATTTGTGAAAATAATATTGATTTGTTTTGTCTTGCAGAGACATGGTTGCAGGAAGAGGACCATGTCACAATAAATGAGTCAACTCCCCCTAGCTACTTAAACTTTAGTGTCCCTCGAAGTACTGGTCGAGGAGGTGGAGTAGCAACTATCTTTCATTCCGATTTACTAATTAATCTCCAAAAAAATAATAGTTACAGTTCCTTTGAGCATCTAGTTTTTAGCTTTCCTCATACACATAACAAAGCAGTAAAGCCACTTTTGTTTGTGGTCTTATATCGTCCACCAGGACCTTATTCTCAATTTTTAGATCAGATTTCAGATTTTCTATCTGACTTAGTTTTAAACACTGATAAAGTCATTATAGTCGGAGACTTCAATATTCATGTTGATAATGAAAGTGATAGTCTAAATACAGCTTTTCACACTATCCTAGACTCAATAGGCTTTACTCAAAATGTGCAGGGACCAACACATTCTTGTCACCACACTTTAGATCTTGTGCTGACTTATGGCATTGACTGTGAAGAAATAACAGTCTTTCCACATAACCCTATCCTGTCTGATCATTTCCTTATCACTTTTAAACTTACTCTAATGGATCATATCAAACCTGAAAGAAAACTTCATTATACCAGAACGTTATCAGACAACGCTGTAGCAAATTTTAAAGAAGCTCTTCCAACTTTAATTTCCTCAGTTTATAAATGCAGAACAGAAAACAGTGATTTAACTCGTGACCCCTCACAACTTGACATTTTAGTTCATAGCGTTAATTCCTCCCTGCGTCGGGCAATAGACAAAGTTGCCCCCTTGAAAAGGAAGGTGGCTAGCCATAGAAGATTAACTCCCTGGTTTAATTTAGAGCTACGTACCCTAAAGCAGAATGTTAGAAAACTAGAGAGAAAATGGCGCTCCACGCATTTACATGATTCCTTTTTAATATGGAAAAATAGTTTATTGCTATATAAAAAGAGCCTTCACACAGCTAGAACAGCATATTATTCATCTTTAATCGAGGAGAATAAAAATAATCCTAGGTTTCTTTTTAATACAGTTGCCAAACTCACACAGGATCATAGCTCTATCGAGCCAACCATTCCCCAAGCTCTAAGCAGTGACGACTTCATGCAATTCTTTATAAATAAAATAGACTCCATAAAGAATAAGATAATTGGGAACCTTCCCAATATGCTTGCTTCCTCCTTAGTTAATGAGGCAGCCTCAAAAATGGTGGAACCTAATATATGCTTAAACTGCTTTAATGCAGCCGAACTTTGTGATGTACTAAAATTATTAGCTTCATCTAAACCTTCAACTTGCGTTTTAGACCCAATCCCAACTAAACTCTTAAAAGAAGTTTTCCCTCTGATCGCTGCTCCAATTTTAAATATAATGAATCTATCCTTAGTCAATGGATATGTACCACAGGAGTTTAAGATTGCTGTAATTAAACCTCTACTTAAGAAACCCTCTCTTGATCAAAACGACTTAATTAACTATAGACCGATATCTAATCTTCCCTTCTTATCTAAAATTCTTGAGAAAATAGTTGCACACCAGATATGTGAGCATTTAAACAATAATGAGCTGTTTGAGAAGTTTCAGTCAGGCTTTAGAGCTCATCACAGCACTGAAACAGCTCTGGTGAAGGTTACTAATGATATTCTCATAGCCTCAGACAATGGACTGGTGACCATTCTGGTCCTGTTAGATCTCAGTGCTGCCTTTGACACTGTTGACCACAATATTCTCATAGAAAGGCTTCAAAGTGTCGGTATAATAGGAACAGCACTAGGTTGGTTTAAATCTTATTTGTCTAACAGATTTCAGTTTGTTCAGGTAAACAATAGATCTTCCTCAACCTCAATAGTTACTTGCGGAGTACCACAGGGTTCAGTGCTTGGGCCGATTCTCTTTACTATATATATGCTTCCTATTGGTAAAATAATTAGGCAGCATGGGATAAAATTCCATAGTTACGCAGATGATACACAGCTATATCTATCCATAAATCCTGATGAATCCAATCAGTTAGGTAGACTACAGGCATGTCTGGAAGACATAAAAACTTGGATGACTCTAAACTTCTTGCTTCTAAATTCTGATAAAACAGAAGTTGTCGTCTTTGGACCAGAAGCTCTGAAAAAGAAACTACTTAGTCAGCCCCTTCACCTGGACGGCATTAAATTAGCCTCCAGTAATAAAGCAAAAAACCTCGGTGTCATTTTTGACCAAGATATGTCATTTAGAACTCACATTAAAGAAGTCTGTAGGATTTCCTTTTTTCACCTTAGGAATATTGCAAAAATTAGAACCATCCTGTCCAGGACTGATGCTGAAAAACTAGTCCATGCATTTGTTACTTCAAGGCTGGATTACTGTAACTGTCTATTATCAGGTAGTCCACAGAATACAATTAAAAGTCTACAGTTAGTTCAAAATGCTGCTGCTAGGATTCTGATGAATATTAAAAGAAGAGATCACATTTCCCCTGTTTTAGCTTCTCTTCACTGGCTCCCAGTAAAATCTAGAATAGAATTCAAGATCCTCCTTCTGACATATAAAGCCCTTAATAATCTAGCTCCATCATACATAAGAGACCTGATTGTTCCATATGTTCCTAACAGAGACCTTCGCTCTCAGACTGCAGGTTTACTGGTAGTTCCTAGGATTTCTAAAAGTAGAATGGGTGGCAGATCTTTCAGCTATCAGGCTCCCCTCCTATGGAACCGGCTCCCAGGGTTGGTTCGTGAAGCAGACAATTTGTCTATCTTTAAAACTAGGCTAAAAACTTTCCTCTTTGACAAAGCTTACAGTTAGAGATATGTTTATAGGTAGTTAGAGTCAGGTCAGACAGGTAGATAGGAAGAGACAGGTTAATGTTAGTAGTCAGGCAGAGTGTCAAAAGTTAGGAAGAGATAGGAAGAGGTAGAGTAGCTAGGTAGAGATAGATTAATGTAAGCCAGGTAAAGATCCGGAGCCGGTCGCGGCTTACCGCCGCGGAAGAAATGTGCCCCACAGGGGCCAGCCAGCGCCGGAGAGAGGTCCCTCAAGGGGATCCTCCCGCACAGTGCGGCCGCCCATTACCTGCCGGGTTGAATCCCCCGGGCAGACTGTGCGGACCCCACCCGTTTATCTCTTAAACGTTTCTCGCCCTCTTCAACTCTGTCCTCTCAGTTCTGTCTATTTTTCCTTAAGATAGTTGTCGACTATCGGTCTCGTGCCGGTATTTAGCCTTAGATGGAGTTTACCACCCACTTTGGGCTGCATTCTCAAACAACCCGACTCCGAGAAGACCCCGGCATGACGGGGGCCGTTACCGGCCCTACACCGTCCACGGGTCAGGAGGACTCAGACAGAGTGTTGGTAGCCAGGTCTCCTAGTAGCTAGGAGACAGGTTAATGTTAGTAGCTATGCTGCTTTAGGCTAGGCTGTTGGAGGACATTATTAGGGTCTGTTCCTACTTTCTCTCCTACTTCTCCCCAACTGCATGATGTGCTGTCAATTCAAGCACTAACCTGTTTTCTATTATAGTAGGTGCTCCGGATTAGCCCTGCTTGACGACCCTGACTAAGATGGCATTGCAGTGACGGAAAATTCTCCACGTCCTGCAACAAACTTCTGCATCAGTTCTATTGCTCTTTCTGTGTCTCTGTTATGTATTCTCCAAGCCACAGACGGTCGCGGCAGATAACCGCTTGTGCTGAGCCTGGTTCTGCCGGAGGTTTCTTCCTGTTAAAAGGGAGTTTTTCCTTCCCACTGTCGCTGCATGCTTGCTCAGTATGAGGGATTGCTGAGAATTCCACGACGCAATCTTCTGTGGTTCTGTAATTTCTACACTTAACATTGTATTGTAATAACTCTTTTTGTAAAGTGCCTTGAGATGACATCTGTTGTGAAATGGCGCTATATAAATAAACTGAATTGAATTGAATCACTCAAACTAATAACTAACACACTACTGATTAAACTCAATGAATTACTACAAATAAAAGAGCACACATGGATAAAAATGCAATAAAGATAGAAAACATGAATTCTGATTTATGCTTTGGAGGAATCTGGATGCTTTAAGAACCAAGGGGTTGAATTGCAAATGCTGGAATGAAAGCTAAATTAGTTACCAATCGTAATTAGTTTGACTAATTAGCAAAATTTATTTATGTGTTAATTAGTAAAACAATGTAAGAAAAATTAAAACATTATTTGGATCAAGAAATGTTTGTTAAAGTTATCTGGATAAGAAGAAATTGACCTTTTAGAAAATTAATTCTATTTGGATTGATTAAGGCAGTAAACAATCTAATTCCACTATTTTGATACAAAAAGAAGTCTCAAACACGGCTAATAAGAGAAGTTTCTGTTCTTAATCTTCTCTGAACCGATCTCTATTTGAACACCTTTGATGGTTCAAGGATTGAATGCAGATCTGGGCCAAACACGTGGTCTTGCCCTAGCGAGGGGCTAGCCCTTTGTTAGTAGTTGTAGTTGCCCATGGTAAAAGTTGGAGTCTGATTGACTGTGGGGTGGACAGGTGTCTTTAAGAAACTCAGAAACACACACACTTAAAAGCAACAAAAACAGCGTCCTGAGTACGGATGAGCCAGTAAATGCCATCATGGGAGCCATCTGCATCAGCGGCAGCAGATCAGCAGCAGCAGCAGCCCCCAGAGAGGAAACACTGGGAGGAAATAAATAAAATAAGTTCAAATATAAAGTGTATAAAATATAAAGTGTAAAACAATAAGTGTAAAACAATGATAAGATAGAATCAAGATAAAAATGCAAAGCAGATGAATAAATAAACAGTTAAAAGCTAAACTAAAAATTCAATCAAATAAAACATGCAGAGCAATTAAAATATATATTAGTAAATAATAATCAGTTAAAGGCTATGCTAAAAAGGTGAGTCTTGAGCCTGCTCTTAAAAACATGAACGTTCTCTACGGCCCTAAGATAATCCGGCAGACTGTTCCAGAGATGAGGCCCATAATTGAAAGATACGTCACCGTGAGTCCGTGTCCTGGCTTTGGGAATAATGAGACGGCTGCAGGAGGAGCGCAGAGACTGCGAGGGTTCATATGGTAAAAGCATTTCCGACAAATAAGAAGGCCCAAGACCATTAAGACACTTAAAAACCATTAAAAGAACCTTAAAATGGATCCTAAAACATACGGTGAGCCAATGCAGTGATTTTAAGACCGGTTTAACGTGCTCCCGCCTCCTGGTCTTCATCAGGACACGAGCTGCTGAATTCTGTAAAAGCCGTAAACTTGAGGTAGTCTTTTTGGGAAGATCAGAAAGCATGGGGTTCAATAATCAAGTCTACTGGTGATAAAAGCATGCATTAGCGAGTACGTATTGGCCCGAGAGAGAATGGGGCGAACTCTGGTGATTTTCTTTAGGTGATAAAAACCTATTTTATGTATATTTATAATGTGGGGGATAAAATTCTGCTCAGAGTCAAAAATCACACCCAGATTCCTCACTTGTAAAGAACGATTAAAAGACAGTAATTGTAGTTTTGATAAAAGTTTCTCTCTCTGAGCCTCAGGACCGATAATTAAAACTCCAGGATCCAAGATTTGATGTCTAAAATCCAGTTAAAAAGTGCATCCATTGGCTGTGTGTCATCAGGAGACATGGAGATGTCGATCTGTGTATCATCAGCATAACTGTGAAAGTTCACTCCATGTCTCCTGATGACACCACCGAGATGAAGCATATAAAGGTTAAAAAGCACTGGGCCTAAAACTGAACCCTGGGGCACACCACATGTGATCTTATGGACCTTAGAAGAACATGTATCTAAACTTACCATAAAATTATTGTCTGTGAGGTAGGATGTGAACCATTTGTGAAAAGCACCAGAGAGCCAATTTGTTTTAAACAGGTTAAAAGAATAGTGTGGTCTACTGTATCAAAGGCACCGCTTGGATCCAGTAGAACCAACACTGTCAACTTTTTAGCATCATAGTTTAATATAAAATCCTTTAAAATCTTTAAAAGAGATGTCTCGGTTCTGTGGTTTATCATAAAACCAGACTGAAGTTTCTCTAGGACGTTATGAGCATTAATAAAATCATTAAGTTGAATAAAAACAACTTTTTCTAAAACTTTGCTTAAAAATGGTAAGTTAGATACCGGTTGGTAATTGTTTAAATCATTAAAATCTAAATAGCTCTTCTTCAGGCAGGGGCCTCACTACCGCCGCTTTAAAGGCGGCAGGAGAAACCCCCGTCTGAAGGGATAAATTCATAAAGTTTAAAATCCCGTCTTTAAAAGAACCATAAAATTGTTTAAAAAGCCAGGTAGGAATTGGGTCCAAAGCGCTTGTGGTGGGCCTCACAGAGGAGGAAACTTTATCAAGGGTCCCAGCTTCTACCAGGACAAAACTGTCCTGTGTTTCCTCTGATGAAGGCAGACACTCAGATTTGTCTAAAACCATGTTAGTTTGAGATGATAAAATATTACATCTGATTGTGTCTATCTTCCCTCTGAAGTGGTCTCCTCACAGAGAGTGTCTGAGGGGGTTTTCTGAAGAGTATTAGAGGTATGATTTAGAATTTTGTCAATTGTGGAAAACAGAATTTTGAGGTTATTTTTATGTTCGGAGATGATTCTGGAAAAGTATGCATTTCTGGAATGTCTGGTCTGCCCATATCCCTTTGCATATCATAAAAGCTGATCAGATTATCCTCACTTAATTAGAAATACAATTAAAGCTGCAAGCAGCCTCTAGCGGCCCTCGCAGCTTAGCGCCGCTCTGCCCTGTGATGCAACCGTGGGACTCACGCACCGCCATCTCAACTCCCTTTCAACCCTATTGCCAAGGCTCATGATAAAATCTGCATAATAAAGTGTTTAAAAGGCAAACATGGAACCTTTAAACCAAAATGGCTGACCTCAAGAGAGAACAGCACCCTTGATTCAAAACTGTTTTAAGGAGTCTTGAGAAACCATATATTTTCTGAATTGAATAATCGTTGCTCAAAACAGTGCTTAACGACGATTACTTTAATGATTCTAGGTGGCGCTGTGCAGGTATTAAGCCAAAAACACCAAATATGTCAGTACTTCTGTGCTTAGAGACGTATTCCTATCCATATTGCTGAATTTAGAGCAGATCAGATTATGTGTTTAGAAAATAGAGTCAAACGTATTTCCATGGCGTGATGTGAGGATTCGCCATGCTGCTACAACCACACCCACTTTCTAAACCTGTCAGCTGTGGACAAAAAAATAGCCTATGTTGAGTCACCTTCCACAGTTAAATGTTGATTAGGTAAAAGGAGCCAAGTATTAACCTATTTTACTGGAACATTAAACTTCCTATTTTGAGGGGGCGGGGCTTTGATGACATAAGTAAACGACTTCAATTCAATGTTCGTTTGTGGTATGTGATGATAGTTCTGAAGTATGTTAAAGATGTGATGTTTAAAATGGAACATAATACACCTTCTAATTATGTGGCGAAAAGCTAAAACTGTAGACTTGGCCACGCCGACATGCTATAATAGCAAAAAAGTATCCTTAACATGTTTGATCCCCCATGCTTTAAACAATGCTAAGTCATTTCTACGTATTGAAATAATGAGCCAAAAGAGGAGTTTGTTTTTATTTGACATGTATAAATAGCACAAAATGGCAGCTTTTCTCAAAAATGTCGAACTTTCTGTGAGGGTTGGACATGGGCTCAAAATATTTTTTGTCCAAGTTCATCACAAACAGAATATATCGACTGAATTTTACAGTTTTAGCTGATTTAAACGCTTACTGAATATTATTTTAGTGATCCTAGGGGGCGCTGTGCATGAAATAGTCCCACCCCCCTAATATTTCCATGTATATATGTTATGGGATGGACCAATATCTATGTTCTTGAATTTGGTGCAGATCAGACAATGCTGGTGGAATTTAGTGGCTAACGTGTTTCCATGGCGTGATGCCAAGCTTTGCCATGCTGCCAGAGCCACACCCTTCTTAGACCATCCTCAGTACTAGATACAGAATCAACCTAACTTATTTCCAGTTACTGTGCAGTGCACCAGCCAGATTAGGTCAAGGGTGTAAATTCAAGCCCTTTCAAAAAAAAACATTACACTTCCTGTTCTGAGGGGGCGGGGCTTAAGTGATGTCAAAATTTGACCATCTAGGATCGTCAGGGATCTGATGAGCATCCAACACAGAAGATTTCACCCAACTGGTACTTTCTGAAAAGGAGTTTAACTGTTTGAATATTTATGGCGAGAAGCCTAGGTCTGGGAACTAGCCACGCCCACCTGGTTTGCTGCAGAAAAATTCCTTTGATAACTTTTGATCCCCAATGCCTTCTGTCTCGGTTCCTTTGTTTAGAAGTGTCTAGGTCAAAACTTCTGGGAGGAGTTTGATCAAATATGACCTGTACAAATGGCACAAAATGGCGTGTTTGATTCAAAATGGCTGACTTCCTCCTGGGTTTGAACCATGGCTCCAAGAGGCTTTTTTGTAGGGCGTGAGGCACTGCATCTGTGTCTTGAATGACGTTGTGCTCACATGAAGTATGGCTTGGGGCTGGTGTTTTTAATGGTTGTAGGGGGCGCAGTGGAGTAATTAGGCCACACCTACCAGATATTAGTCTACATAACTCGTCAGGTATGGACTAATATTCATCATGTTGAATCTGATCCAGATTGGATGAGTTATCTGGAAATTACAGCTAAACGTATGGCCAGGGCGTGACACCTGACTTCTCTACGCCGCCACAGTCACACCCTTCTTTGAACAATCTCAGTACTTGACTTACAGGGTTTCCCCAACTACTTTCCAGCCGCTGTGCAGCATCTTTATGGTAATTTGCTCAACTACGTAAATTCTGGAACTTTCACACCAAAAAATTACACTTCCTGTTTTCAAGGGGTGGGGCTTAATTGATGTCAACATTTGACTATATAGCATCGTCAAGCACGTGATGATCATCCAACATAGAATATTTCAGCTGGCTGTGACTTTTTGAATAGGACTTATAACTGCTTGAATATACATGGCGAGAAACCTAAATATGAGGACAAGCCACTCCCACCTGGTATGACACAGAAAAAATCATTTGATAACTTTTGATCCCCAATGCCTTCAGTCTCTTTTTCCTGGTTTAGAAGTATCTAGGTCAAAATCTGTAGGAGGAGTTTGAAACAGATCGGCCTCTCTGGTGCTGTTCATAAATGGTTCACATCATATCTCACAGACAGGACTTTTATGGTAAGTTTAGATACCTGTTCCTCGAAGGTCCATAAGATCAATTGTGGTGTTCCCCAGGGTTCAGTTTTAGGCCCAGTGCTTTTAACCTTTATATGCTCCCTCTTGGCAGTGTTATCAGAAGACATGGAGTTAACTTTCACAGTTATGCTGATGATACACAGTTGTACATCTCCATGTCTCTTGATGACACACGGCCAATGCATGCACTTTTTAACTGCATTTTAGACATTAAATCCTGGATAGCAGAAAACTTTCTCCAGCTCAACCAGGACAAAACTGAGGTTTTAGTTATTTGTCCTGAGGCTCAGGGAGAGAAACTTTTAGCAAAACTACAATCATTGTCTTTTAATCCTTCTTTACAAGTGAAGAATCTGGGCGTGATTTTTGACTCTGAGCTGACTTTTATTCCACACATTAAAAATATCACTAAAATAGGTTTTTATCACCTAAAGAACATTGCCAGAGTCCGCCCCATTCTCTCTCGGGAACAATACGGAGATGCTAATGCATGCTTTTATCACTAGTAGAATTGATTATTGTAATGCCCTGCTTTCTGGTCTTCCCAAAAAGACAACCACAAGTTTACAGCTTTCACAGAATTCAGCAGCTCATGTCCTGATGACGACCAGGAAGCGGGAGCACATTACACCGGTCTTAAAATCACTGCGTTGGCTCCCCGTATGTTTTAGGATCGATTTTAAGGTTCTTTTAATGGTTTTTAAGTGTCTTAATGATCTTGGGCTTTATTATCTGTCAGAAATGCTTTTACCATATGAACCCTCGCGGTCTCTGCGCTCCTCTGGCAGCCGTCTCCTTATCATCTCGTTTTTAAAAGCAGGCTTAAGACTCACCTCTTTAACCAAGCTTTTAATTAGCTATTATTTATTAATATCTGTTGAAATTAGATGTTTTACCCAATCTATTTTTTAGTTTAGCTTTTAATTGTTTATTCATTAATCTGCTTAGCATTTTATCTTGATTACACCATATTGTTTTATACTCATTGCTTTACACTTTATATACTTTATATTTTATAATCTTTATATTTTAACTTATTTTAATCTTTCGTCCCAGTGTTTCCTTTATGGGAGCCCTCTGCATCGGGGGCGGTGGTCTGCTGTGGGTGCCTGGGTACCCCCCAGGTAGTGCCTGGGCCCTCACTCCTCTGGGTGCCCTGGGTTGGTGCCTTGGCTGCTGCAGCTGATCTGCTGCCGATGCAGATGGCTCCCACGATGGCGTTTCCTGGCTCATTTGTACTCAGCCCACTGTTTTTTATTTGATTTATTTATTTATTTATTTATTTATTTTAAGCTTTTAAGTGTGTGTGTATGGCTGATGGGTTGGGTTGGAGGGGAGTGTAGTTGTGATGATGATTTTATTTTTGGTTTTTGAACGGGGGGTTTGTGGGGTCATTTTAAATCTGTAAAGCACTTTGAGAAACCATGTTTGAAAAGCGCTTCATAAATAAAGTTTGATTTGATCAATTATGACCTGTACAAGTGGCACAAAACGGTGTGTTTGATTCAAAATGGCTGACTTCCTGTTGGGTTTGGATCATGGCTCCAAGAGAATTTTTTGTAGATCGTTATATGTGTGTTGAATGACATTGTGCTCAGATAAAGTATGGCTTGGGGCTGGTGTTTTTAATGGTTGTAGGGGGCGCTGAGGAGTAATTAGGCCACACCCACCAGATATTAGGTACATAACTCTTCGTGAATGTAACATCCATCCTGTTGAATCTGGTCCAGATTGGATGAGTTATCTGTAAATTAGAGCTAAACGTATGGCCATGGCGTGACGCCTCACTTCTCCACGCCGCCACAGCCACACCCTTTTTTTAAAAATCTCAGTACTTGACACAGGGTTCCCCCTCTACTTTCCAGCTTCTGTCCAGCATCTTTATGGTAATTTGCTCAACTGTGTAAATTCTGGAACTTTCACAGCAAAATATTACACTTCCTGTTGTAAGGGGGCGGGGCTTAAGTGATGTCAACATTTGACCATCTAGGATCATCAGGGACCTGATGAGCACCCACCACAGAATGTTTCACCCACCTGTAACTTTCTGAAGAGCAATTATAATTGTTTGAATAATTTTGGCGAGTAGTCCAACTTTGAGGCCTGGCCACGCCCCTTCACCAAATCAAAAGACTGAATTTTTTTATAAGTTTTGATCCTCCACGCCTGAAGGCCATCTTGAGCAATTTTGAAGCTGATCAGTCAAAATTACAGGTAGGAGTTCGATCAAAAATTTAGATAAATTTAAAAATGTATTATACAACACTAAATTACAAAAAATACTAGTTGGATAGGCCTGAGATGTTATAACCATGTTCACTGAACCAGCAGGTTATGCTAAACTGAAAGTAAAGTGAATAGTGATAAATAAATTGTAGCTCATATGCTTAGTTATAAAGATTACTACATACATTATAGTGCAGGTAACGATCAGTGGAATAAAAAGGTTGTTGTGGCTGCACCAGTACACCAGATGTTCAGAATCCATCCAGTAGGTAGAATATCTCTCCAGGATAAGCCCTATAATGTTGTTGTCATCTGCAAACTTAATTACCTTGACAGACTAATGAGGTGCAGCAGTTGCTGTACAGGGAAAAGAGCAGAGAAGAAATAACAGAACCCTAAGGGGAGCCAGTGCTGACAGCCTGGAAGTCCAAGACATTCTTTTCCCACCCTCACATGGTGCTTCCTGGCTCTCAGGAAATCTGTGATCCATCTAAAAATGGGATTGATCCAGGGTCTGTTATTAGGGAAGCATATCAATGTTCTGGAGAGGATGATGTTGTCCACACAGAACATGTAAGTTAATATGTTAACTTAGGTTCGTGAGCTGGACCACGCCTCATATTCAGTATTCTCTCACTAATCTACTCGGATCCGACTCACCTGGCATCTCACACCTGAATTCCATTCCTAATTACTCTGTGATCTATTTAAACCCGAGCACCTAGCCATCAGCGTCGCTCAGACTGTGGTCTCATAAACCCGCCTTGGTTAGCGAAGACAAGCTCTATTTTCATGGATGTGTTTACCCTTGATCCTTCCGAATCCGATGAGGAGCTCTTCTCCAGCGAGACTTCCATCATTGGACCAGCAACTCCATCCGTGGTCCGTCAAGTCTCTCGCTGTGCCAGGCTTCCATCGGCTCATCGGGATTACAGGCAGTCAACCAGAGCTCTTGCATCTCGCGCCGCGCAGTCGGATCCCTGTCCAGCGACTTCCGCGCCTCGAGATCGGCGCCCTTCTCCATCTCCTCCCCGCACATTTAACTCCCTTCGTTCTCGTCTCGAGGCTTCGCCTCCCTGTTTTTCTTCTCTGGCTTCGGGCCGCTCGGTCCAAGTTTCCTCCCATTCCCGCAGTGCGTCCTCGTCGCGCCCCGGGACCTCTTCTGGAGTTCAGCTGTCCTCAGTAGGCGCTGCAGGCCGATCGGCTCCAAGCTTCTCTACGTCCCGATCACTTCAAACTTCCTGTTCGCCACAAGCTCAGCACTTTCCTCCCGATCTCTCTGGCAGTCCAGCTCGGAGGGCTTCTCCTCCCTGTTCCCGTCCGGCTTCATTCCGGATGAGGAAGTCACCCAGTGTTCGTCGTTCTTCCGCCTCCGTCTCCAACCGTCCGGACATGTCTGGGTGGACAGTAGCCCGCTTGCAATCTTCACTCAGGGAAAGAGGCATCCCCTTTAGCCGTTCTGCTAATAAATCTTGCCTCTTCAAGCTCCTTTTTCCCTCTACTTCACCGTTAACCCAAACTTCCTCCTCTCATAATCCACTTCCTATTTCAGCCTCAGTCCCCACTTCCTCTCAGGGCATATCCCAGCCCTCAGCTGCTGGGCCAACACCTACAGCTCCCCCTGCTGGCGGGGAAGCATCTTCCGTCTCATTTCCCTCAAATTTTGCCTCATTCATAACTAATTTTTTTCTCTTTCTTAGCCTCTCAGGCCGCATCTTCATTAAATCAATCAATTCCTCTCCCCCACATTCCCCCTTCTATGTTTCCTACAGGTTCAATTCAGGCTTCCATCCATGCTCCAGGAACCTCTTCTAACCCTTCCGTGTTACCAGCAGGCTCAAAGGTTCAACAACCTATCGCCGCATTACCTCAAAGTTTTACTGGTCTGCTGTCTCAGTTGCCATCTTCGTTTATTTACACTTCAGCCTCTAACCATTACACCCTTTCTACAGCAGTACCCCCAATTCGGTCACCCTCTTCCATCAATGGCCCTTCCCCAGTTTCACCCGCTCTCCGGCAACAAATTCTGAATGGTAATTACATCGATTTAGGTCTCCTTCTCCAACCCTCTCTAGGTCTCTCAGGTCAGCCCCGGGAGTTGCAGACCGGAATGGGGCTGATGCAGCTAGGTTCAGCTCTTAGCTCTAGTTCCAAAGA
This sequence comes from Apricaphanius iberus, assembly GCA_028564705.1. Classification (NCBI taxonomy): domain Eukaryota; kingdom Metazoa; phylum Chordata; class Actinopteri; order Cyprinodontiformes; family Aphaniidae; genus Apricaphanius; species Apricaphanius iberus. Next base: position 2,479,739 of record JAPXFQ010000074.1, read on the forward strand.
TCTGACCCCCACAGAGTTTGCTTTTGCATTCTCTCTTTACAGGGACATCATTTGCTCGATGTTTTCTGACCGGCGGACCGAGTTAGACAATTATTTGTCTATTGCCCTTGACATGGCCCTTAGATTTGGAGGAATGGGGTTTTATCAATATCATGTCCTTTTCTCATCCCATGCAGCGGGCCGTCTCGCCCAATACAATCAAGGTACACACTGGGGTTGTCTAGACTCCGAGTTATATTGCCGCATCTTTGCGACACGGGCATCCCTATCTTGCAGCCTCTGCGGTGCTTCCTCCCACCCTGCTACTGCATGCACTCTTGTCACTCCTCTCTGACCTCGGCCATCATCATCATGGTGCTCATCAGTCCCCAACTGTTCGTCCTCACCTGCCCCTCCCCCTTCAGTGATTCCTTAATCTCTTCTACCACAGTCTAAACCTAATGCCCATGTCTCCGGGGGAATGGGTAAGTGCGGCCGTCCAATCCTTTTCCAAGGTGGCAGGATGGTGTGTAACAATTTCAATGACCTTGGCTGCTCAGCCTCCAGCTGTAGGCTCTTGCATACTTGCTCTTTCTCCGGAGGGGCACATGTTTGGAACACCTGCCCCCATAACCCCACTTCCGAAACAGATTGACTATCACAGCACCTCGCCACTCCCATTAAGGGGACATCATTTATTTCTCACCTGTCCACCGCCGCCAACATCCCTTTGCTTCATGGTCTCGCCATTGAGAACCTCGCCGGATGGAAATGCGCCTTTCGGCAAGAATTTCTTTCATCTTGGAACGGCATTTCATTCTTCTACAGTGACTTTATGAATTTCTCATCCAGATGACATCTGGCTATTTACCGATGCAGCACCCTCTGCAGGCTTTAGTGATTTCTACAATGGAAGGCGGTTTGCTTCAACATGGCCCCCGAGTTTGTACGTTTGCAGCTCCAGTCGGCCTCTCTCTCATCCGCTCATTATGAAATCGATCCCATTTTGATTGCAGCCCTTTTTTAGGGGGGCATGAATGGTCTCAGCACTGTATCCTTATTCATTAAGACAACTCTGCCATTGTCGACATCATAAACAAAGGCCGTTCACTTTCATCTTGCATCATGCAGTTCATTCGTAGACTCACTCTGGCGCCAGCCAAACTTCAGTTCATTCTCCGTGCTGCTCATGTATCTAACCATCGGAATTCCATCGCTGATTCACTCTCTCGCCTCTCTTTCCAGAAATTCAGGTCCTTGGCTCCAGACGCAGATCCTCATCCAACTCCGATCCCACTGTTTTCAGCAACCATCTACAACAAACTACACAGCTTCAAGACCTCTCCATCATTTCTCAGAACGCTATCCTCAACAGCATTGCTCCTAGAACTCTCTCATCTTATCTTTCAAGATGGAACAGTTTTTAAAAGTTTCTATGTAACGTATAACCTTCCATTCCCTTCACTCATCCCGTCTTCTATTCGCCTCTTCATTACCTATTCACATACAATCCTATAAATCCGCGTTTCCACTATTCAATCATACCTTTCTGGCATTAATTTCTTCATTAAACTGGCTACCGGCAACTCCCGTCCAGCTCTCTCCCATAGCCACATATCCATGCTGCTCAAAGGTCTTAAGAATCAAGAAACACCTTAACCTAATCACCGATTCCCTATAACCTCTGACCTCCTTACCCGCTGCATCCACACAATCAATTACGGTTACTCTCCTCCTCTAATCAATCCCGTCTAGATATGGCATCAACCCTGATAATTATTCAATCCACTCCATCCGCATGGGCGCAGGCACTTCAGCTTCTCAGTTAGGCATTTCCGACAAGACTATTCAAATCCTAGGTCGTTTGTCATCCTCAGCATACCGTTCTTACATTCATAATAATCTCGACGATCTGCACCATGCTCATTCCTTTCTTTGTTAAATAATGACCAACTTTGGGGGTCCTGAGCAGGCTCGAGAAGAAGACCGACTTCCGAAGACTGCACCCCCACACAGAGTCAACAAGCCTGCATCAGTGCATCCTTCCAGACACATCATCTCTCTAACCTTTGTCAATAAATGAACTAATCAAAACTAATCTAATCTCCGTAGGCGTGGTCCATGCTAATGAAATGTAAGTTAATATGTTAACTTGGGTTCGTGAGCTGGACCACGCCTCATATTCAGTATTCTCTCACTAATCTACTCGGATCCGACTCACCTGGCATCTCACACCTGAATTCCATTCCTAATTACTCTGTGATCTATTTAAACCCGAGCACCTAGCCATCAGTGTCGCTCAGACTGTGGTCTCGTAAACCCCACCCTCCCTCCCACTGATCCTTTATCTCGCCTCAGTATTACATCCCCATTTTACTATTCCCTCATCCCTTCATCCGCTCCCTCATCCCTTCATCCCCTCCCTCATCCCTTCATCCCCTCCATCCCCTCCCTCATCCCTTCATCCCCTCCCTCATCCCTTCATCCCTTTCATCCCCTCCCTCATCCCTTTCATCCCACCATCCCTTCATCTCCTCCGTCATTCCCTCTCTCATCCCCTCCCTCATCCCCCCATCCCTTTCATCCCTTCTCCCCCTCATCCCTTCATCCCCTCATCCCATTCATCCCATCATCCGTTCATCTCCTCCGTCATTCCCTCTCTCAACCCCTCCCTCATCCCTTCATCCATTTCATCTCCTCCCTCATCCCTTCATCCCTTTCATCCCCGCTTCATCCCCATCATGCTTCCATCCCCTCATCCTCTCATCCCCTCCCTCATCCCTTCATTCCATCATCCCTTCATCTGCTTATCTGCTCTTTCAAACTCCAGCTCTAATATCTGTTTCTTTCATGTTCTTTGTCTGGGGGGGTCCTGAGCAGGCTCGAGAAGAAGACCGACTTCCGAAGACTGCACCCCCACACAGAGTCTACAAGCCTACATCAGTGCATCCTTCCAGACACATCATCTATCTAACCTTTGTCAATAAATGAACTAATCAAAACTAATCTAATCTCCATATGAGATGCTAATGTACTGTTATTAACAAACACTGCTACTCCACCTTCTTTTCTTTTCCCGCTCCTCCTCAGATCTCTGTCTGCTCGTACAGTCAGAAAGCCTGGCAGAGAGACGTAGTTGGGGATATAATCCTGTAGCCACGTCTCAGTGAAGCATATAACACTGCATTCCCGATACCCAGGCTGAGTACTTGTAAGGGCTTGGAGTTCATCCTTGTTATCTATTGATCTCATGTTTCCCATTATGATTGATGGAAGAGATGGTTTGAATTTCCTCTTTCTCTGTCTCCTTTGCGCTCCTGCTCTGCATCCACGCCTCCTCCTTCTCACCTAATCAGGGATTTGTGGCTTCAGTTGAGGTATTATTTCAGCTTTTGCAATATTAATCAGCTGCTCCCGGCTGTAAACCACCTTTTTACCATGGTTACACATCATAACAAATTAGCAAAAACTGAAAAAATCAACAGCAAAAATCCCTCCAACTTAACAATAGAGACATATTTTCTAAGAATATAACTAACAAAATAAAATTGCATTAAAACAGTCTATAACAAGCAAGACATTGCCTGCTGGTGGACACACAAGGATATGACAAAATACTAACACATAGCAAAATTCTCATGGACAACAAGACCAGTTAACAGAACTCACATACCTGCAGAAAATATAACAAGGCACTCAGACATACACTTCTGGCAGTTAAAGCAATTGTAGCTCCTACAATGCAAAATAAATATCACAAAAAGCACAGAACAAAATGGCTTTGAACATGTTTCAGACTTTTAAACAAAGCAACCACTAGGGGGCTTGTTGAATCGGCTGCAGCAGAAAGAATGGAGTTATGTCTAAAACACAACTTAACACCAACTAAACACCGACCAAAATATACCCAAACATTTTTTTTTAATGAATTCAAATCGACATATGATAAGGTTTACAACTTAAATGATTAATATTAACACACACACCCATTGAAAATACCGGAGCATTTCTGCACTGGACCCTCATAATGCAAGGCTTCGTTGTGAGAAATGGGAAACTATGGAGGCTGAAAGGCGTGGAGCGGGATGCTGTTTCCGGTTTTCAAAAACAAATACAACAAAAATGATCAAATTCACACTTAAAATAAATATTAACGACTTCCAATAACATTCAAACAAAACAACTCTTAGCCAGAAAAAAGACTGACTTATAAACAGATCTTACATCAGACTTGTCACGGACCACAACCTGATTGGACATAGTCTGAATCAGTCAGTTTACTAGTTTGACCAGATGTCCAAGTCTGGTTCTGACCTTGGAAGCATCAGCAGTTAGTCCAGATCAACCTTTGGGAACTGAGCAGCAATGGCAAGGGGTCAATATTGCAGTGCTGGAACCAGCTTGGTCAGAATCCACTCCAGCAGTTAAGCCAGATGAGGCTGGCAGGACTGAATCCATGCTTGAAACATCATTAACATCTCCTTGAGACAGACTGGAGTCCATCAACTGTGACACTCATGCAATTGTCCTCTCCCCAGGGTCCAAGGGTTCAGAGACCAGGTCAGCTGTTCCATTCATGACATTGGGTATGTAATCATCATGATTGCTCACATCAGGTGCATTCAAATCCTCATCTCCATCTGCAGCCCCATCATCCTCTTCAGGCGCCATGTTCACATGGGACGTAGAGGAAAAGTGATCCAAAGTTCCAACACCATCCTCTAGGGGCAGGAAATTCGCCACCAACAGCAGATGCCTGTGGACCACTCGTCCGGAAACACAATCACGAATCTTGAAAGTGTGAGTTTCACGGTTCACATCAATCACAGTGTAGACTGTTGACTCCCACCGATCACCAACCTTCTGTTTTCCCCTCTCTTTCCTGTTAGCAACCAGGGCTCTGTCACCAACCTCGATCCTGGAACCTTTTACTCTCCTGTTATAGAGCTGTGAGTGACGGCACTTCTCCTGTGTAGCTCGGGTGCGTGCAATAACCATTGCCTTCTTCAAATCTTCCCTGAGAGAAACCACATATCTGTCATAACAGGTAATAACAAGGTCGCTCAGGACAGAGCGGAAGAGAATGTCAACAGGCAGCTGGGGCATGCAACCAAACATGAGGTAAAAGGGTGCAAATCCTGTTGTCTCATGTGAGGTGCCGTTTTACATGAATGTCACAGTCTGTAGCCGACGTGGCCAGTCCACTTTTGAGTCTGGAGGTAGGGTAGGGCACAAATCATTCCACCCAGAGTCCGGTTCCATGCTGCTGTTCCCCATCGGGTGGTAAGGTGTCTTGTGTATCTTCTTCACACCAGATGCTCCGAGGAGCTCACTTATTAATTGGCTCAATAAATTAGCACTCGCAGTGTATCCTTTCTGGAAAGCCGAACACACAGAAGTACCTGTCCCAGAGACGTCTTGTAACCTGTTTAGCAGACTGGTCCTTGCATGGGGAGGCATGCACCCATCCAGTGAAGTGGTCTGTGACTGTGTGACTAAGACGTCGACAGACTTGTTGTTTGACGCCTCAGCTGACCAGAAGTTGATGCAGACCAACTCCAATGGTCTGGACGAGGACACGCTGACCAAAGGAGCACGCCCCTCTGGTTCGATGATCTTACTGACTATGCAGTGTTGGCATTCTCTTACATGGTCTCTCACATCACGCCCAAGTTTCAACCAGAAAACCTCTTTCTAGCCAGGTCTAAACTTCAGAACTGGCCCTGGTGACCGGCATCATCATGGATCCCTCTGAGGACCTCAGGCTTCAACGAGTCAGGAACCACAAACTGCAGTCTTCTGTTCGCTGATATCTGGTCTTTGGAGACTTTGTACAACACACCATTGTTGAGGACCAGCTTCTCCCAGTGGCTCAGGTATCTTTTAAAAAAGACCGGGTCCCCTATCCGCTCTCTCCTTGAAAGTCTCCTGTGTCTCTCAACGTAGAAGATGACGCGGGAAAGTTTTGAGACCTGCAGCTGTGCATCCTGAAGTTCTCTTTCCGAATAGGCAGGTAAGGCCTCCAGACCAGGAGACACAAACTGTGGCAGGTGATGCAGAACCTCCGTCGCTCTCGCTCTTGGGCCAACATCTTACTCGACATGTGACTGCAAAATCGCTGTGACAGCATCGTCGGGCAGGATGTAGATCACCATTCTTTTTCCACACGAGTACTAATGGTGACGCATACTCACTGGTTGATTTCCTGATGATGTCCCTCTCCTCCATCTCAGTCAACCCTTGTCTCAGCTTCTGGTACTGACTCAGGAGCACACGTCTGTAGGGAAGTCTGAAAGGTCTGTTATCTGAGAGGCGGATGCGATGCACAAAGTTTTTATCTACCCCACAGTCGAGATGATGATGAGAAAAGACATCCTATTACTGCAAAACCAGGTTAACCAGCCTCTCTTTGCACTGTCTCGACGTCTCGCAAGACTCTATGTCAACACCACTAAGCCCAATGAGTTCGAGTTTCTCCTTCACGGAGGTGGGTGTGACCTGTGGTGACATGGCCGACTGATGGCAGCTAGCCAGAGTTGTCTCTTGGAGCATTGAAGCATCTTAGTCCTCAAGTGCCACACAGGAGTACACATCAGCTATTTTGGCATTACGTCGTAGAATCACAGGCTGTTCCGATGTATTGATCAGTTTTAGTGGAACCCACCAAGTTTGGCAACTAAAACACTCCTAGGCGCAGAGCGGGACGATGAAGGCCTGTCATCACTGTACTGCCAGGGAAAACAGTGACATTTTTAGGCAGTTTACCCCATATCAGATATTAACGACCTGGTTCAAGGCACACAGCAGAATTACATCTGGCTGTGCCCACTTTGTCAGGGACTTCAGAACCCTTCCAAGGGTTCAAACCAGAAAGCATAGTCAAAAAGTTTCCAGTTTCAGGATCAGTCTTTAAACAGGTGTTAGAGACAGTATTCCAATAAGGCTCACAGCGTTTAGACTGCTGAAGTATTTGCTTTATGACATTCGTTCCTAGTATCAGTTCATCAAGTTGCGTCTGAACCACCAGTATGGGAACCAACATTTTGCAGCCATGCACTTCCATCTCCACATTGAGGGCACATTTAGGCTTTACACACAACCCTCCACATCCAACAAGAGTCACATCCACATCAATAACATAACGGTCAGAAATCAATCCTGCTTGGCGTAATGATGTGTCAGCCGATACATTCATGCTGCAGGCCATAGATCCACTCTCCAGCATTCCACCCATCTTTAAAGATCCACCAAACATGACTGGGGTGTAGAAAAGACTGTCACTGTTGCTAACTTTGTGGATATTCTGGAAAACAACCTCAGAGTCTTTACATCTTTCTCTCACTAAGTCTCAACGAATTGGGAGTCTGCTTTAAGACCTGCACTGCCTCCTACTGAATACAGGTCAGCTAGTTTTCCTCCGGGTGGGCTTGAGCAGAAGTACTAACTAGACAGGACAACCAAACATGGCCAGGGGAGAGGCAGTTGAAGCAAACTTGGGAAGCTACAGAGGCTGAAAGGCGTGGAGCGGGATGCTGTTTCTGGTTTTCAAAATAAAATACAACAAAAATGATAAAATTTTTGAATGATAAAATTCACACTTAAAATAAATATTAACACCAGGTGAGTACATGCTCATCCAGATGTATTATTAACCCCGTTACACACAAGCAAAAGTTTAAAAAAGAGAAAATCCAAATCTTCCCTTTGGTTGGAGTTTTTAAAAAGAGTCATTTTTGATGCACTAAATCTGCCTTTTCATGTGGATGACAGGCCAAATGCAGTGCAATGTATAAATCGGTGACTGGATTAAAGCATAAATGTAGTCAACTGTGTAAGAGCATTTAAAACGACACTGAAATGGCCAACATAGTACAAATACAAAGAAAATGCATCTCAACTACGGGCGCAGCCATCTTTGTTGACTGAGAAGAGCTGCCTGCTCTAATGGGGGACGTGTCTCGGTGAAATGACGCAAGACAACTGCGAGATTTCCAACTTTCCAACTCGGAAGAGTTAACTTGAATGCCGCATTAAACTGCCCTTTACATCTGGTTCATTAATATGCTGTGGGTGAAGTCCTTGATGGTGGTGATGGGTATGAGGTGGGGGCAGCAGGAGGGATGAGTGTCCATTGAGTCTCTATTGTTGGGACTGGTGGAGTGGTAAGGTCTGTTTGATGGCTCATCAAAGTGACAGTAAAAGCTGTTTAAACTGTTGGCCAAGAGTCTTCAGTGGTTTGGGGGGTAGGGGGAGTTAGCCTTATAGTTGGTAATTTTCTTAAAACTTTTCCACACAGATGCCCAGTCATTTGCTGGGTTCTGCCACTGCATATTGTCAGAGTTCTGGTGTCTAGCATTGTCCACCTCTTTGCTAATCCTGTACTTGGCTCTTTGTAGCTGTCCCTCTCTCTGCTTCTGCCTCTGTCTGTTCTAGCCCCGGCTGTTTGTATTTAGGAGTAAGCAATGTTTTGTCATTGTTATAACTCAGCCTGGTGCGTGATGGCACAATGCTGTCCTCACAGAAGTGGATATGAGGTGACAGTGTCCAAACTGACAGAGGAAGCCCTCATTTCATCCCTGTCTGTAGTTTCTAAACATTCTTCCACATCCCTCTTAGCTCAACAGTTTTACAGTCCTCACAAGAGCTTTGGAAACCTTCAGTCTCCTTCTGTATGCAGGGATCAGGAGGATCATCAAGTGGTCAGAAAGTCCAAATGGAGCATGGGGTACTGTGTGATAGGCCCCATTAATTGTGCTGTAACAGGGATTCACTGTCCTCTGATCTCTGATCAAGCATTTAAGATAATATTTATATTTGGGAAGTTCCTGGCTCAGGTTGGCTTTTTTAGAGATCCAAAGAGAAATTGTGAGACTGTCCGGCTTTGTCTACTCAATACACAGCATCTGGTCCGGGTGCAATGAGCCAAGTGCATGTCCGCTTCTAGCAGGATGTATTTAGAATGAATGAAGCAAACTCCTGTGTAGAATGAAACTTCTTTTAGTGAATGAAAATATATTCAAAAGAGGGAAAGCAGTGCTGAGCAATCACTTTCACATTTTTACAGAAGCCACTATGTAGAAGCAGGAGCCTCCACTTGTAGTCTTGCTGGAGAGAGTGGGCTCCCAGCCTTTGTGGAGAAGATTAACTTCCTCTTGATGAAGAGCAGTCCTGGATGTCCTCACAGAGCCATGAATCTGTAAAACACAATACACATGATAAGAAAACATCTCTTTTCATTCTTCTCATCAGGGCCAGCTTTTCCATTTTGTTCCAGAATGAGTTGTACATTACAGAGGAAAATCCAAATTAGGGCAGTGCATAATAATAAAATTAAATAATAATAAATTTTATTTATCATGCACTTGTACATTTCAGTGAAATCTCAAAGTGCTACAACAGTTAAAATAATCTGGAAGCTAAAACAGATGAAATATATAAGCACAATAAGTACTAAACAGATTAATATTAATTACAGTTATAATTTGGTGTGGGGAGTGGAAGGGAGAAGGATTTGCGGGAGCTGAGATTTCTTGAAGTGTTGTGTAGAGTAAGGCGCTCTTAAACGTAGACAGGAGCATTTCCATGGATACACTGATTTGAAGAAGGCAAAGTTAATAATAAATTCTGTGGTTGATGGGTACCCAGTGGAGAGTCTGAAGAATGTGTAAGATGTGGTCATACTTGTGACCTCTTGTCAGAATCCTTAGAGCACAGTTCTGGATGTGCTGAAGCTTATGCAGGCTGTGACCAGAGATCCCAATTAGAGGGGCATTACAGTAGTCGAGCCTGGATGAAACAAAGGCATGAATCTGCCTTTCAGCATCATGTGCTGAGAGGAAGGGGCAACGTTTTGCAATGTTTTTGAAGTAGACAAAAGGAGACTTTGGAAAGGTGGTGGGAACGTTTTTCAAATGATAAATGTTGGTCAAGATTGAAACCAAGGTTTGTGACAGGGGTAGAAAGAATGATGATATTGCCGGACACAGAAATATTACTGAGGTTAGATGACTTGATCTTTACACCGATTGTTACCGGCACTCGTGAATATATCAATCTGTTTAGCACATTTTATTTTAATTCTTATTTAAGTGTTTGTCTTTTGCGTATGTTTGCACAAAGTACTGCAGCAATTTCCTAATGTTGTAAATCTGACCAACATTTGTCAATAAACCCTTTTTGATTCTGATCTGGTGGGGAGTTCTGATAAGGATAACTTCTGTCTTGCTGCTGTTCAACTGGAAAAAGTTATCACACATCCATATATTTGTCTCCTCCAGACATGCACTAAGAGCAGATGATGTAGCTGAGGTGGTAGTGGGATCGATTTTAAGATATGGCTGGGTGTCATCAGCATAAGAGTGGAATATCATGCATTTCCTAAAAATATCACATAGTGGGAGTGTATATTTCGAAAGCAGTAGTGGACCAAGAGCTGACCCCTGAGGAACCGCATGGTTGATGTTGTGAGGTGGTGAGTTTACTTCTCCCAAAATGACTGTGACCTAGGCTGTCTCTGTGCTGTGTGCAGAATAAAACCGAGACTGAAAGATCTCGTTTATACCATGTGTCATCGAGGTGGTCATGAAGCTAAGTTGCAACCACTTTTTCTAAAACCTTTGAGAGGAATGATAAATTGGAAATTGGTCTGTTTTTTGCCAAAATCTTCTTTCTAGTGAAGTTTTTTTTAAAGATGAGAACAAATGAGAAGAGATTTTAGGGCTGAAGGAACTTGACCACTTTGTAGTGGGTTATTTATTATTGCAGTGATGAGTGGACTGATGACTGAAAGGTTTGGTTTTATTAAAGATGTTGGAAGAGGATCAAGATGACATCATCTGTTGCATGATTCCCTCCACTTCCCTTTATGAGGTGTTAGTGTGATGTGATGTTGGTGAGTATACTCTCTCTTTTTGAAATATAAGTTGGAGATGGAGTAGCCAGAAAGCCAAAGTGTATGGATAATACTTATTTGGAGAAAAATGTCATATACCGGTTCCAATGTTCCATCATGTGAACGCTGCATGACTTTGGCGTTTAATTGTAGAAAACGGCGGTTTGTAGTTTTGAGTTATTGCTGATTTTGTGGGAGACATACTGAGAACTAGCTAATTCCAGAATGGGTTTTTTGATGGTCTGATAGGCTTGCTTAGGTACAACAATTCCTATGGAGATATAACTCCACTCAAGGCCACATCCTGCTGTCTTTTTTCTTCAGAGCTCATCTGTGAATCACAAAGCTGATAAATGAAGCTATTCTAGATTTAAGTGGGGCATGGGAGTCAAGGACATTTTTGACCCCAGTATTGTAATAGTCCACTGAATCATTAATTGGTGGAAAATGTGTAACAGTAGAAAGCTTTTGAATGCAAATGTTCAGCTAAGCAGAATTTATATTTTTCAGATTTCTGAAAGTAATTTGGCATTTTGGTGTATATATATTTGGTATGGACCGTTCGAGAGAAATGGGTTTATTATCAGACACACTCAAATCGTAGACCTGGAGGTTGTTAATAGGGGCAGAGTCAGTGATGGCCAGATCAACCAACCAAAGCAATCCTCTCAGCAATCCCTCATCAGTCACTTGAGGGGGGATGTTAAAATCCCCAAATGTGATAACATTACATGATGTTGCATGCAGTGTTGACAGCAGATCCTTTATTTATGTGATGAAACCTGGTTTTGGATTTGGTGGACGGTATATAAGTAAAATTGTTGTGAGCTTTTGTGATGTGTATTTAAATGAAATACATTCAAATGTGGACCATTTAGGGAGACGAAAGGAGACACTTGTATGTCAGTACTGCAAATAAATGCCAAGCCTCCTCCATGACCAGTGCTCCTGGCCTTTTACAGATAAGCGTCTCTTGGAGGACAGGTCTAATTCAATATAGCTCTGTGCCAAGTCTCAGTAAAGCACATACCATCTATTTCAGCGTCAGTTAAATGTTCCTGTATCAGACTGGACTTTTTTTTTTACTGAGACTGGATATTGAATACGCCTATTTTAATACTGGAACAGGGCTTACGTTTTGGGAGAAGAAGGAGCAGGCGAATGTCCACTCCATGTTTTCTCTGTCGCCCTGTCTGCTGCAGTCTGTTTTTAGTCCTTGCGATGGCACTGCTGATGGAGTCTGAATGAGCTTCTGGCAGTGTTGGATGTCCCATCAGCAGCAATGTCAGCCCAGCAAGTGGTGGTGGAGGTCCAGCAAGCCAAGGTGGAGGTTCATCCAGCTGAAGTGAAAGCCCAGGCAGCAGATATGGAGGTTCAGCCAGTTGAGGTAGAGGTTCAGACAGGAGAAATGGAGATCCTGCTTGCTGAAGTGGAGGGTAATGCAGCCAAGGTGGAGGTCCAGCTAGCTGAGATGTAGGCCCATTCAGCAAAGGTAGAGGTCCAGCTAGCGGAGGTGTAGGACCATGCAGCAAAGGTGGAAGTCCAACCAGCTGAGTTGGAGGCACAGGGAGCAGAAGCAGAGGTTCAGGCTGCAAAGTTGAAGGCTGAGACAACAGAGGTGGAGGACCAGGGAACAAAGGTGAAGGCTCAGATAGCAGAGATAGAAGCCCAGCTGGCAGTGGTGTTAGCCCAGCTCGCAATGGTGGAGTCCCAGTTAGCAGAGATTATGCCCCAGCTAACAGAGGCCCACTTAGTACTGGGAGTGGTTCAAATAGCTGTGGGGCTAATCCAGTTGAAGAGTGAGGCCCAGTATAACATCACCAGCAAAGAGAAGTATCAGCAAAAGATTTAAAATAATAGGAAAGGTCTATATATGACAGCCTGTTCCTGTTTACCTGGGGGATGGCCTAGCATGGCATTCCCAATCAACGTATGTCCATATAAAGAGAGTTTTTGGGGCACCCAAAGTGCAGCCTCTAAATAGGGAGGCATTAACTGCCACAAAACTCCTTCATTTCAGCAGTGTTTTGTTCTTTTTTGCACTATTCCGATTTGAGTGTGTTGGAGCTGCTTAGTTGTTGTCATCCGGGGTGTTATACAGGCTTTTAATCCAATTTATACCAACTGGTGATTTTAATGATGCCACTGCCGTGCCCCATTGTTGTTGTAGATTGAGCAGGGCTTGCACTCTGGGCTCTATGACGGCGGTTCATTAGACAGAACTTGCTACGGCAAACATCAACAGGGTTCATCAATCAATCAACTGAACAATCAATCAATCGATTTATTTGTCATTGTAAAAAGTACAACAAAATTTAAGAAAGTGCTCTCCAGTCAGTCCATCATTCATATCAGTAAAATCAAATCAATAAAAAAGTGTTAGTACTGGTACATGTATATCCACATACACATACATATATAAATTACATATAAATAACTTAGTATTATTTAAAAAGGAGATTGCAGTCAGATAAAAGCTGAGTTTGAGCAAAAACAGATAAAACACAAATATATGCAATATGATATAGAATATAAACAGATAAAACACAATAGATTAAAAATGAAATAAAAGAAAATAAGAATAAAGAGTTACCAGGGTGTGATGCGTCCTCTTCTAGTGAGATGAGAGGGCCGCGGACGATCTTTTGGTTGGTATTAATGACCCTCTGGAGCCCTGTCCTCTGAGCCAATGTACAGCTGGCATACCAAATACATATGCAGTACATGAGTATGCTTTCGATGAAAGCTCTGTAAAAGGACACCAGCAGCCTCTGGGTGATGTTGTTTCTCCTCAGTATTCTGAAGAAGTACATTCTCTATTGGGCTTTTTTTAGCAGCTCAGTGGTTTTCATGCTCCAGGTTAGGTTGTCCTCCATCTTGACTCCCAAAAAGTGGAAGTCTGCCACCCTCTCTAAACATGGTCCCCTGATAACGAGAGGACGGATCTCTGTCTTTTTCTTTCTGTAGCCTATTATGAGTTCTTTGCTATGTCCTCATGTTTTTCCAGAGTGCGGATGATGATGCTGTTGTGGGCCACGTGGGGTTCCTTTGCCTGTGACCTCAAAGCGGGTGAAGAAGATGTTCAGCTTCTCTACTAATGCAATGTCACCATCAGCAACTCAAAGGTGTATCTTGTGGTTTGTCAGCCACTGGATGCCCTGCCACACCTGCCTGCCTTTTTTTCCTGTCCAGATTTTCCTAGATCCTCCTCCTGTAGTCTGCCTTAGCCTTCCTGATGCCTCTCTTCAAGTTGCCTCGGTTCTGTGCGGTAATGATCCTTGTTTCCGTATCTGAAGGTGGTCTTCCTTTCCTTTCTTAGCCGTCTGACCTGCCCGGACATCCAGGGCTTTTGGTTGGAATATATTCGGATATTTTTCACTGTGACAGTGTTGAGGCGGTTTTTTAGATAACATAGCACACTATGTGAATAGCTTCAGGTCCAGATGTTAAAAAATTTACTAGTTGGTCCTATCAAAGCTGTCTTGTAGCTGATGAGTGGCACCTTCTGGCCATGTGCTAACAGTCTTTGTAATGGTTGGAGCAGTTTTCTTGAGAGGGGCATTAGCAGGAATTAAAAACAAGGGAAAATGGTCAGGCTGGCCGAGTTGGGATAAAGGTCTGGCCCTGTAGCCCATTTTGATGTTTGAATAAACTTTGTCTAGAGTATTGTCACCCCTCGTGGCACACTTAACATGCTGGTGGATTTTAGGGAGTACAGTTTTTAAATTGACCTGATTAAAATCCCCTGCTATGATGTGCACGGCTTAAGGGTATGTGCTCTATTTGTTGCTAGTGTTTGTCTTCAAAAGTACAATAGCCAAATAGTAAATTGGAATTGGTTGGATTAAAAGCCTGTAACGCCCCCGGAAGACAACAAATCACATAGAGACGCTCTGAGGGAATAGTGCTAGCAATTCATATCAAGACCGTTGGTGAATTAAATGAGTTTTGTGGCAGATAATGTCTTATTTGGAGGCTGCACTTTGTGTGCACCAACAACTCCTGTTTATTCAGTGATCACAAATTGATCTCAAGATCCCCCAAAGGACCTTAAGTCGCATCAAACTTGTCTGGGTGAGTAAAGGAATGTAAAGCATGCAATAAGGTCCGGGCTGAAAAAAAAAAAACTAATCCAGGATGGAAATCTTTGAAGAAACATCATCTAATGAAAAAAAATGCATATTTATAATGGAACATTCTCCATAGCATTGTAGCTGTAAACTATTTATTTTATTTTATTTATTATTATTAATGCTACTATATATGTAAAGGAAACATGCCTCAAAGCACTTTTTGCACTTAGTTATTGAAAAATAACTAATCTTTAAAAAAAAAAAAATCTCTTACTCTTACTTCATCTCACGTGCTCTTTAGATACTTTTTCATTGTCAGTCATTTAAAAAAAATGTGTGTATATGTGTGTACATGTTTACATGCATGTACATTTGATGAACCACTTTCGCCGTCAAGTTTTAGAGCCATATAACATTTGGCTCCTTAAAACTGAACACTTTATTTGGTTTCTCCATGACTGCCCTTGAATTTTTATCTTGAACTGACTTGCAGACAATGCTTATTTAAAAAACAAAGCAAACAGAGTTTCATTCAGACTACAGCTGCCCTCTTTAGGACTTGTATTCTAAAGCCACTTTCTGTTGTCCCCTGCTCAAGTTTTTTCCCCATGGAGGAAAACAAAGCTGCACCACCCCCCCCATTTGGTGTGAGGGAAGAGAAGGGCTTGTGTTTTTCAGATAACGAGGGAAAAACCTCTCCACTGAGAGTACACCTTAGAGGTGCACCTTTTGCTTTGTCCTGGCAAGTTTGTTTGAAAAATGAAAAGCAGAGTAGGAGGGGAAAACATCAAGCAGGTGGCGGATTTGTCTCTGCAGTGTTTATGAAAGATTCTTTGATTAAAACTGGGCAGGGGAGGGGAGTATTCCTCTCATACCCAACGATAGTTTGGTTTTTCTACCATGATTTTTGATTTAGCAGTTTACAGAGGCTGCATCTTTTGTCCACAAACAAGAGGTACATTAACTACTGAAAGTAATAAAAAATGTTTCTAAGATCCTATTCTTTTTTTCAGAATCAAAATAATCCAAACTGACATTTTTTATTGTCTTGCTTTATTTTTAAGATGTGTAACAAGCAAATAAGATAGTGACCATATTTTGATTTCCCAAAAAAGGACACTTGGCCAAGACTTGATTTTAACATATTTAAAGTGTGCATTCTCCATGTTAAGTAACAAACTTCAGATAAGGTTTCACGATTTCCAAAAACACTTTAAAATCTACAGAAATTAATACATAATAGAAAAAATTCTCCTCAGAGAAAATATTTAATCATATCAATAAAAGTTAACTGTTTAAGTCATACTGGACACAAATCTGAAATAATTTTCTGAGAAAACAATAATTATTCTTATTTTACTGGAAAAAAGGATCAGTCTCAAAAAGACCACAAAAAATCTCTACTCCAGTCTTTAGTTTTTAGGCAAGGCAAGGCAATTTTATTTGTATAACACACTTTCAACAAAAAGCAAAGGTGTTTTACATGATTAGAAAAATAGGAAAAATTAAAACATAGAATCACTAAAAGAAATCTCAAAAAAACAACTATAAAAGACAATGTATGTAATTAAACAAAAACATTTACTGATTAGAGCATTAGAGAACATTTATGTAAAATTATGAAAATTAAAACAGAAAAATGTAACAGTAATTTAAAATCCTCATCCGGACTCAGTCAATTTATAGAAATCTCCCTTTGCACAGCATTATTATAGTTTTTTGTGTCACTGTGGACCCACTGGATCTTGGCCCTTTTGTTACACAAAAACACATATGCAAACTTTATCAGCTATGTTTCCAAGCTTTATCAGCTATATCTATGTCCATGAAGCTACACTTGCACTTTGACATCATGTGGAAAGCTACAGCGCAATCAGGAGCAGCACATAGCAGCGCAGCATGGCCTACTGTCTATTCTGTCTACACCTATGCTTTGATATCTTGTAAACCGCAACGTGCATGGAGACAATGCAGTGGATCGGACCGTTGTCTGTTCCATCTATGAATGGATCAGAACCATTGACTAGGTAGCAGATCAAAGAGGATGTAAATGAGAGACAGGATGTTTTATTCCATTCCAGGATGTTTTATTTTATTTCTCGAATAAAACAGGGGACCTTCTCTTTAAAATATAACAGAGTTTATTAACACAGTTGTTTAATCTTACAGATTAATATTGTGACAGTCGATCTACTCTAAAACATTCAGTCTACAAACTATTTTAAAAGAGAATGACAGAATTAGGGGGAATAGCTTCCGAGCATCAGTACGGTGTTTGTGTGTGTGTCTTTGCTACATAGAAGGGACCAACACCTGACAGCCCACTCACAGTGTGAGAATCCAAAATGCTGGTCCCTACACAGCATTAGAGTCAATGAAAAGAAGTTCAGTGAAATTATTAGGGTGGTCCCCAAAATTCACAAAAATTAACATAGTGTGCTTGTGTTTAACTCTGTGTGTTGGAGAGAGTCCGCAGGGGGTGATCTGAAGTCAAGACACAGGGTAAATAGCATTCACCCTTAGCGAGGGATGCAACCACTATATACCAAGAAAATGAAAAGATATAAAAAATAGGCTTTAGCAAGAGCTAGTGAACACAGAAACACAAACTAGCGTGAGGCGACGCTACAAACAATGAGCAAACATTGGTTTAACAAATTACAGAAGAATAAATTAAACCATTTCACACAAGTCTAAACATGTATTTAAAAACCTCCTACATAAGCCTACACCCTACCCAGACCAACTCAATTGATCCTACTGGTGATGACTTTGTCCATGCTACCAGTCCAAGGTGAATGATGAAGGGAGAAGGAGGAACAATCCAAACAGTGGCAAAGTTTAGGAACAGCAGTGCACAGCTGATTTTAAAAGAACACATTTAGATGCAGGCTGTGACTTCAGTCAAATCCTGTCTTTAAAGATCTTTCTTAATATAGCTCAGATGCCAAGCAGACTTCCTGGCAACACTAACGGGAGGTCGGGCAGCTTGGCAAAAGAATGGCCTGGAGGTTTAGGAAAGTGGTCTTGTTCTGGCCCACAGGCTGGAACCAAAAAGGGGGATTTTGCTAGCAAAAATTTAAGTGTCCCTATCGCCCAAAAGGTATAGAAAGACAATAGCTTCTTTGAGCACAGTCCTTTTAAGAGCTATGCATGTGATCACTGGCCTAAGACCAATGAGAATGCACTGAGGGCGGTCAGAGCTCTGTCGTCATCCCTAGTCACAGACCAATGAGACTGAGTTAAGGGCCGTGCAAAAGGATGCTGGAAACGGCATATAATTTGTGGAAAATGAATCCCATTAGGGCTCTCCACTGAAGCATAGTTCACAGATCAGGAAACTGTTTGTTCAGAGTCTTTCAGACTTCTGATCGCTTTTAATGGAGAAATGTTTCCTTATTTTAAAACTGTGGCTGAAGCTATGCTTAATTTCAATCTGGTTTCAACAAAGAGACATTTTATTGAAAATATGGGTTTTGTTGTCTCAGGAAGATCAACAGGAAGGGGTTGCAGGAATGGACTGTTGTGAGGACAAAGGGAGATGTTAAGAAAGGTATGTGAGGAGATAAGAGCAATCTGAAGGAGATTACTGGAGGACCTGAGGAAGCGAGTTTGGAAGGAGGTAAATGGAACTCTGTTCTATGTGGTTGGCTGGAGGCGACGGGCAGGCAAGCAGGAGGGCGACCACAGGTGAGCAGGAGGCAGACAAACCAGTGGAGGTAGTGGTGCAAAGGCTGACCATAAGAGAACCCAGAGAGATGCAGGTAGATGGAACCAGAGAAGATTTTCCAGATGAACTTGCAAGAGGATGCCAAGGAGGATGAGGAAGGTTCTGGATCTGAATCTGTGACAGAGGCAGGGTAAAATGAAGTTACAAAAACTTCCAGGAATTTTCTCATATCAGCTGGAAAAAAAAAAAAATTCATAGCCATGGACTGTATATGAGGAAAAATATGAGAACAAAATGTAACTCTAAAATGTTGTAATCCAAACTAACATTACTAAATACTCATATAAAGTAGGATATTTACAGAAACTTGAGTTATTTACACTGGTAAAAGCAAAATAAGTCCGTTGACGTGCACTCAGCTCACAGCGTCTGCTCCTCCTGTTGTCTTCAGCTGAGCTTGTTTTTCTCATGTCTCAGATAGGAAATGACATCACATTAATGTAATATATCACACCAGTGTAAAGTGCAGACTCGACTTTCAGAATTCCTTTGAATTATGCTGATTGTTCAAGTGTTTGAAGAGTTACAGTAATTTAAAGTATGGAAGCCATTTTGTGTCAGTGTCAACACATCTTCTGTAAGAGGGTTAAGTATGATTATTGGTCCCCTGAAAAATGATTGAAGCCTGGACATTTTCATCAATCAATTATATCCCCTCAGACAGCACGTGAAAAGTGAACATGTCTGGGGAAATAGAGAAAGGTTGTTCACCCTAAAATAAGACAACATAACACACAAGTAACTAGCCATGTCCCTTTTTAATAACTGTTACATTTTGTATCAAATGTGTAACCAAACTAAAGTACAATTTAACTCCAATGACTCAAAAAATTATTGGGATAAAGTTTAAAGTAACTGGACAAGATCGACAGATCAAACGTAACGATATTCATGGAAACTAGGCATTTGTTGAATTGCATAACATGTTTTGCCATGTTGACCTCGTCCTGTATTCTCAAAACCTACTCCACCTAAACCCAAGTCAGTGAAAAATGCTGAATCAAAAATGTGAAAAGTATATCCTGACTCAGTACACATTTTCCAAACTTCCACTGTAATAAGCAGCCTTGAATGGCCCTCATAGCTTAGCGCCGCTCCGCCTGTTGTCACAACTTTTTGTATATGAGACAGCCACCTCAACAGAACTTCAAAAGTTGTAAAGTTTTACAGTCATGGAAGGTCATCATAGAAACCTGTGACTTTGTGATCAGTGGACGGGGCTAAGGTCATGTCATCAATTTATCCTAAAAGATATAGAGGAAGCACACTGTGGAGCCGATGCATAAAGTATATATAGCATTGTAAACAATTCTAGGAGGCGCAGTTGATGATAATTCAAAATTAAGCTCATTAACTCTTCCCCCTACCAGAGTCTAACTCCGCCCACAGTTCCTGTTTGCTGGAGCAGCAACAGAGCAACAGCGATTCGAGCTCCATTTCCTCAGAGGGTGGCAATTTTGTGGTTGAAAATTTCTCTTCCCCTCCTTCATCAGAGGAAATAGAGGAAAGGAGGACGGTTCTGTGGATAAGGCGAGCGGACCTGAGCCGTATACTTTTGAGACAGTGGCTTGTAGGTTGCCGACTCCAACTTGCTATGGAGAAAGTGATGCCTGATGTATGTCTGATGTCAGAAATAAAAGCTGATGTAAAAAATAGAAGCTAACCCAGTAGCAATGCCTAATTCCAACTGAAGTGCAGTGTGCAGTTTTAACCTGAAAAGGGCACCCCACTAACGGTTTTTGGTACAAAACTTATATTTATAGTAAAATGTACTAAAGTACCCAAAAAAATGACTATACATGTAGACACCATTTACACAGTTTATCTACAAAAAAAAGTTGATTTGGGGGTGAGTTGCTCTTGAATCTGCCTGGAGCGTCACAAAGATCATTACATGCTCTTTGGAGCAAATCATAGACTTGGGATTTAGAGCTAATTGTATGTGAATTGCGAGACATTGAATTTTGCCACTCTGTTATGTTTACAGATTCAAGCCAAAATTCCCTGTTCTAGGTATCATTCAACATACATTATCTGTGATCAGACATTGCTGGTAACATGTAATAGTGTAAAACGAGGATATCCACAATCAAAACAAATCACTTCCTAACAAAAGTGGGTGGGCCTGAAGTGATTGGAATGTGTTCAGTTCTGGTCTGTGATGACAAACTGAATGTTTGGTACAGGTCTGACACTGTGTGGAAGTTATTACATTTTTGTATTTCATAGAGGCAAGTCATATTTTGACTTTCGGTGAAGTCCCCATGCTTTGACAAAGCAAAAAGCTTTGAACAACTTTTGATCGCCAGTGACTTTAGATTAAACTGTCTGATTTCAGGATATTTTAGCCAAAAGCTCTAGGAATAAATTAAAAAAATATATATTTAAGGCACAAAATGGCAGCTTTGATCAAAAATGGTTGATTCCCTGTAGGGTTAGGACTATAGCTTCAAGAGACTTTTTTTGTAGGTCCTTAAACTACATATGTGTATCGATTCTCATAACTCTTGGATAAAGTGTGGTTTTGAGCTGATTATTTAAATTGCATGTCCAACTCCAGTCCTTGAGGGCCTGTGTATGTTTCTGTTTTAACACACCTGAATCAAATAATTAAGTCATCTTAAGGACCCCATAGGACAGGGGTCTCCAAATCCAAGCCTCCAGCTTTAGATGTGTCTCTGCTCCAGCTAATTAAATTTTTCCAACTTCCTATTCAGCATGGTAAAGTTCTGCAGAGGCCTGCTAACGAGCCATCATTCGATTGTGGTGTACTGAGCCAGGGAAAGAACTACAACATGCATATTCTCCTCTTTTTTTACTATAACACCATTATACTATAGACTATTTGAAAATAATTATAATCATATTCTAATTCTTTCCAAAATGAGAATCTAATTTGACCAAAAACCCAATTTAACCCCAAAATTTTATTAGAAAACCCAATTATTCCCAGTTCTCTCCCAGATCTTTAGGATATAATATACTGTATATAATATGTACTTCCCAAAAAGATATGAGTTTTCCAAGCTGTGGCCCGTGGCCCAAAAGTGGACTATTCTATTCTTTTCAGATTTTTAACCTAATATTAACCCTAAGACACCTGTCACAAACACTCAAACACATGTCCAGTTAAAAACTGTGAGTTTAAAAGCATTTCATAAAAAGACATACACTGGATACCAGGTATTTATGGGGATTATGGAGCACGGTTAAAATCCAGATACTTGAGATCCCCTTTAAAACAATAATGGCAGCCTATTTTATTAGTTCACACACTACATATACCTCAGTATGTATTAACCCTTTGATGTACAGTGTGGGTCAAAAGCGACCTGGCTGAATTTTTATTGTTTTTTTTGTTTTTTTTGTTGTTTTTTTTCTTTTTTTAACGTGTCCTGTCTAGCAGTATGCTACTCAGAATTGGTGTCTGAGTACCAAGTACAAGCCCAACAGTTTTACTTTCCCAAGCAGAGTATTACAGCTTCGCTGTAGTACGCCACTTGATGTATATGTATGAAAAATCTTTATTAGTGATTACTGTGGGTTCAATTTCCTGACGTCATGGACATTAAACTGAGACAAGAAGGGAGAAAGGAAGAAGGTGAAGAAAAGAAACCGGACCAACAGAGGGGCGAACCGACGACACAAGACAGGGAGGCAAATAAAGAACACAAGAAAACATCCCAGTCCTCCACCTCTGCCGGACGGCAGAGAAACAGTAATACAAAACAAAAACAACAAACTGTACAGAACCAAACCAATAGTTCGGATCTGGTAGAATAAACAAAGAATTACACATTCACTACACACAAGCATTGATTAATGAACATAATACAAATGTTTCTGGTAAGCTCCTGTGAACAACTAACTAATGATGATAACCTCAGCTTAAGATATGTCCGTCCTCACCTATGTCCCCACACCTATGTGTGTGCGAGCATGCAGGTCGGAATAAGGTTTCCCCATGCAAGTGATTGATAGCTGGTGTAAGGAACCGTCAATCCGTCCTACAGGAATCGGCACAGACATGGAGGAGGCAAGAGATGTATGCATCCAGCGTCCCACAGAGTACAGAGTCCACAGGCGGATCAGCGCAGGGTCGATCACCCGCCAAGAGGGGAACAGATGGAAGCCCCAGGGGAGCACCCACCAGCCGCCATGCTGGGGCCCGAGAGATCGCAGTGACGAGCCCACGGGCTCCGCCGGTAACCGGCTACGCCAGGGCGGGCCCGGACCAGGAACCGGAGGTCACGGGGACCAGGGGCACCCCACCCCCCAGCGGGGCCCCAACCAGGGACCAGCCGACAAGGGTCCCCCGCCGCCGCCGCAGGCAAGGAGGACCTGCAGCCAACCGACGGACAACACACGCCGCCGCCACCCCGGACCAGTACCCACCGCCAACAACCCGGCCCGCCTCCACTCATCCACACGCCAGGGAGCCACAGCAAGAGCCACAGCGGATGTACGCCCTCCCCAGGCCGCGCCCAGCCGGCAACTGGACATCCAGATCTTCCAGCTCCAGGGTCCAGATCCCGCCCCACGTGGGGCGCCAAGATCAGGGGCCCAGCCAATGCCGGACAGCCCCACCAGGCGAACAGACCAGCCAGCTGAAGTCCTGGAACCGGCAGGAGGACTGGGCGCCAGGCACAGTCCCCACCGATCCACCGGACAGCACCAACCTATTCTACAACCCCGGCACCCCCATAAGAGGTGCCCCAGTCTATCCAAGGAGGACATCGGCCCGAAACAGCGGCCGCCCGACACACCGGACCACCCAGGACCCGCCCGACATGCACCAGGACCGAGCCGGGCCGCAACCGGGACCCCCAGCCCCATGCATCGAGAGTCATCATCAACCAGCGGGCAGGAGCAACCATCACCGACGGGGAGTGACGGGGAGGGAAGAAGATGCATCAGGCCAGAGAGCAGCCAAACACCCAACCTGACAGGTAGACATAGACAGACAGAGACACTCATACGTACCCTCCCTCTCATGTGTACACATTCTTACAAATACAGGACATACGAAAAAAGGACGCTATACCCTCATTCATACCCCCCATACGTACACTATACTCCATACTCCCAGGCCCAGGGACAGACGCCCCAGTAGAGAACCCTGCCCCTGCACCAAGGAGACAGACCCCTTTGCCCACCAGGACGGGGACAAGTAGACCGCCAAGGCCCCACACCGGCAAGAGCAGCCCACCAGCCCGGGACCCCGACCAGACGGCGTGATGTTCTATCCGGGCTCCGACCCCTGATGGTCCAACGAACAGGGGTGTGGAAAGACCCCCCAGCCTCTTTCCCCCAGCTCAATGTGGTGTTGTTGCGTGTTGTTCTAATGTGCACTTAAAACAGAGGGGGGGGACATGGGAATACTGCCGGGTACCCCCATCTCCCCCCCCGGGCCCTCAGTGTCTAGATGCGTTTAACCAGTGGGTGCCGGCACCACAGGCGAGGCCCCCACAACGGGGGGGCCTCGCCTGTGGCGCCACACCGCCAGGTCCCTACATGTGCGTTCCCTGTAAATGTTGCAAGTGTAGTGTCTAAATTGCTCAATAAAATCGGGACCCAGGCCGCCACCGGGTAGCGAAGACGGAAGCTCCATCCCGCACCCCAGTGACGTGCCCACGTCCCAAGGCCTTGTGAATGGTAGAATGAAGGAGCAGGTGGACAGAGGCATGGGGATGGGGAGAAAATAACTGGGGTGACCATTGCCAACCCCAGGGAGCCAGCTCCCCTGCTGACTCCAATAGGCACCCCCGTTCGGCCCGATCCACCAGGGGTGGGAGGCCCCAGCACGTCCAGTCGGGGCCCACGGCAGCGGTACCGCCGAGCCCCATGGGGGCCCCGGCAATCCACCAGCCCCCATGCCAGGGGCATACCTAAATCCTCCCCAACATTCACACTGCTAACAAAACACATGTCACTAGACACCCAGGTTGAGTTTAGCCCCCCCTCACCCTCAACGCCCTCCCCCCTCCCGTCCCAAGCGCACCCCGTTAAAAAGAGCGCCTGTGCTAGATGGTAAAAAGCCTCCCCGCCAATAAGAGACGCCCCAGGCACCGCCAGCGTCCGAGGACCCCCGGGCCGAGGCCGGAACCCGGCGCACCACCGACTCGGGTACCCCGGACATGCCGCGCCAGGCCCGTGAGCAGACCGAAGTCCCGGGCGGCCAATCCCCAGGCCGACATCCTCCAGCCTTGCTACTACCGCCCGATGGCCGGGTGGCAACAGAACCCAGCACGTCCACCCACCAGCCCACACCCCACCAACTGGTCAGTCACCGTGGAGGCCGACCAACACCGGCCAGAGCCCCCCACCCCAGCACCCCCGCGAGGGCTAAGACCAAGACCCAGGAGCCATGTCCAGTGTCAATATAGCCGATCGGGCCCGGAGACGCCGGCCACCCGCCACGGCCTCTCGCCGACGCCCGGACGCGGCAAGCGGCCACCGGGGAGCAAGCGACAGGAACCAGCCCGGGGAGATGGAAAGGGCAGCAGCGCCCGCCAACCACCGGCCGACCACAGCCCCCCCCCGGCCAAGCCCCGCCAGGGCCCCAGCCGGGGGGCGCGCCGCCCCAGAACCCCGAGCCCCAGGCCCAGTCCAGACCCCCCCAGAGCAGCACAGCACCAGGCCAGTAACCCGTGTCCGCCAGCACGACCCCTCTAAGGCGCCGCATGCAGCCACTAGGAGTCACCACACAAAGACCCCAAAGTCCCACCCCAGGCGAGGGTCTCGGCACCTATCGCCGAACCGCAAGCGGACCCACCCCCAAGGACCTCCCCGCAGTCACCACCAACCCTTAAGCTCCACATCGGCAACCGTGTCCCACAGAACGGAATCAAGGGCCCGACCCCACTAGGTGATGGAACTGATCAAGGGTGACCAGAAAGATTGATCAGATGTGGAGGCAGATGCCGTTTCTAGACCAATGTAATCCAGAAGGAGATCTCTATATTGATTAATATTCAGAGTATTTTTATTTTTCCAGTTCAAGAGGATATTTTTCTTAGCGATGCATAAGGCGATGTAAAATAATTGCATAGACTTTGTATCCATGGTAACTTCATCTATATTTCCCAGCAAGCAAACTCTGGGAGCAGGTGTGATATTACATTTCAGACACTTTGATAGATCTTCACATATCTGGTACCAATATTTCTTAACAGGTGGGCAGAACCAAAGAGCATGAATATAATTGTCTGGTAGATTGCTTGTACATTGTAAACAGGTATCAGACGGCGTATAACCCATCTTGAACATCCGTTGCCCTGTATAATGCACTCTATGAAGGATTTTATATTGTATTAATCGTAGATTAGGATTCTTAAGAAATTTGAAGGTTCTTAATGAAATTTGAGACCAGAGGTTTTGGTCTATTGAGATGGACAAGTCCATCTCCCATTTTGAAATAGGAAGGGCTATTGATTCATCTATTCTATTTAATGTTTTGTATATTTTAGATAGCAGTTTGGGAGGGTTAAGATTAAGGAAGTCTAAAACTTTTCCTGGAATTTGTAAATCAACTGTATTGAGCCTAAATTTATTTTTTATAATTGATTTAATTTGTTGGTATTCTAAGAATTTATTCTTGTTAATTCCGAATTGTGTAACCAATGTATTAAAGGGGATAAAGTCTGTTCCATCAAATATATGCTCCAGGTATTCAATTCCTTTACAACTCCAGCCTGGAAAGTTAATCATGCATTTTTTTTGTAAGATATCCGGGTTATTCCAGATGGGTGTACGCCTGCATGGGACTAGTGAGGTCTTTGTCATTTTAAGAAATTCCCACCAAGCTGTCAGAGAGGAGCTGATATTTATACTTTTGAAACATTCATTTTGTTTTATATTTGAGCTAACAAAAGGTAGATCTGAAAGTTTTATCTTATTGCATAGTGTCTGTTCTACATCTACCCAGCACTCATCGATATAACTGTGTTTTACCCATCTTGATGTGTATTGGAGTCTGTTGGCTAAGAAATAATGACGAAAGTTTGGTAGGTCTAGACCTCCTTTATCTTTGGACTTCTGTAGTGTTTTTAAGCTGATACGTGGGGGTTTATCTTTCCAAAGGAATTTAGAAACAGAAGAGTCCAGAGATCTAAACCAATCAGGTGATGGTTTGCTTGGGATCATTGAGAATAAATAATTGATTCTAGGCAAAACCATCATTTTTATTGTAGCTACCCTTCCAATAAGTGATATTGGAAGGGATTTCCATCTTGCCAGATCATCTTCCACTTTTTTTAAAAGTGGGACGTAGTTTAGCTTAGATAAGTCTGCCAGTCTTGGTGAGATATGGATACCTAGATATGTAATATTTCCCGACCGGAGCTGTAAAGCAACAGGACTCTGGTAAGAACAGTTGATAGGAAGGACTGTAGATTTTAACCAATTTATGGAATAGTCTGAAACTCTTGAGTAAGATTTTATTAACTCAATTACCTGATACAAGGAAGTTTGTGAATGCTGTAGAAAAAGTAGTACATCATCTGCGTATAAACTGATTTTATGTTCTATTTTGTTGCATTGTATACCTTTAACATTATTATTTTGCCTGATTGCTGCTGCTAATGGTTCAATAAAAATAGCAAAGAGGGAGGGAGAAAGTGGACATCCCTGCCTGGTACCTCTCTGAAGAAAGAACCTTGATGATGTTTGATTATTGGTCCTAATACATGCTGTTGGTGAGCTGTATAATATTTTTAACCAGTTTACAAAAGAATTACTGAATCCGAATTTATTTAAGGCTGCAAATAAAAATTTCCAGTTAACTCTATCAAATGCTTTTTCTGCATCTAAAGATAATATATTGGTTTGGACGTTTTTACAGTGGGAATAATCTATTAAATCTATTAATCTACGTGAATTTGTGGAAGAGAGCCTACCT
Organism: Apricaphanius iberus; assembly: GCA_028564705.1. Taxonomy (NCBI): domain Eukaryota; kingdom Metazoa; phylum Chordata; class Actinopteri; order Cyprinodontiformes; family Aphaniidae; genus Apricaphanius; species Apricaphanius iberus. The sequence continues at coordinate 2,507,311 of JAPXFQ010000074.1, forward strand.
TTTATAAAACCTGTTTGATCCGGGTGGATTATTAGAGGTGTTATTTTCTCTATCCTTCTTGCAAGAGCTTTGCAAATTATTTTCAGATCCACATTGATAAGAGAAATCGGACGATAACTGGTAGGAGACATAGGGTCTTTTCCTGGTTTTAATAGAAGATTGATGTAGGCAGAATTCATGTTTGGTGGTATTCGACCATTTTCCTTTGTTTCCTGTAACATTTTGTAAAATGTTGGTGCCAGAATATTCCAGAATTCTTTATAGAACTCTGCTGGAAATCCATCTGGACCTGGAGCTTTATTATTAGGCATAGATTGGAGGGCCTCCTGGAGTTCAGACACTGTTAGCGGTGAATCCAGGGCCTTTGCTTGACTGTCTGAAAGTTTAGGAAGAGTTATTTTATCCAGAAATTGTACAATATCATTATTTGAAGGGTTTATCTCTGGTGTGTATAACGTCTCATAAAATTCTTTGAAAGTGTTGTTTATTTTTTCAGGGTCATATATTATATTCCCAGTTTTGTCTTTGATTGCAGATATAGTTGTTTTTTCTTTATTTATTTTTAACTGATTAGCTAAGAAGCTACCTGATTTATTACTATGTTCAAAGTTTTCTATTCTAAGTCTTTGGATTAAGAACTGCGTCCTTTTATTAATAATTTCATTTAACTCTAATTTTGCTTTCCTTATTTTACTTAAGCTCTCTTTATCCAGGGAAGGTTCTAATGATTTAATAGTTTCTTCTAATTCCTGAACATGTTTATTTTCTGTTCTCTTTTTATTTGATGAGAATGAAATTATTTTACCTCTAATCACAGCTTTCCCTGCTTCCCATAGAGTGGATGGCGACATACCAGGGAGATCATTAAATTCCATGTATGAAGCCCATTCTTTTTCAATATATTTAATAAATTCTTTATCCTTAAGTAATGATGTATTAAATCTCCAATTTTTATATTGAAGGGTTGCAATTTTATTTGCTAAATTTAAAGAAACAGGAGCGTGATCGCTGATCACTATAGGATGTATCTCAGTGTCTGAAATGTCATTCAACAGTGAGCTGCTGACTAACAAATAGTCCAATCTAGAATAAGAATGATGTACGTTTGAGTAAAAAGTGTATTTTCTGTCGTTGGGATGAAGCGATCGCCATGCATCGCAGAGTCCATAATCGCTCATGTACTGTTTAACTATATCTATGGATTGCCATCTGCGCTGAGTCCCTGCTGTACTGAGCCTGTCTATTTCTTCATTTAGTCCAAAGTTGAAATCTCCCCCAAGAACAAGTGAGCAATCCATGTGATTAGCCAGAACCGAGAAGAAAGTATGAAAGAATGAGGGGTCGTCAACATTTGGACCATATATACTAACTATACATAACTTTTGGTTATTTATAAATAGTTTTAATATTATAAATCTACCTTCTGGATCTGTAGCTGTGTCTATTACTTTAAAATTAGTATTTCTATTTATTAATATTGCTACTCCTCGTTGTCTAGAGTTATAGCATGAAGAAAATATATTAGGATACTCTGGTGTTTTTAAATCATTAGCTGTTGAACTTGATTTATGAGTCTCCTGTAGTAAGACGACATCTGCCTTCAGTCTTGTAAGATGGTTGAAAATCTTAATGGTTTTATCTCTGCAGCTAGCGCCGCGAATATTCCATGTTATAAATTTTACAGGATTCATAGAGCTAAGATAAACCTTAGATATGTACTATCGCCAAGGATGAATATAGGTGTAATTTTGGTTTGTCCATGGGGTTGCCAGATTGAAAAAAACCAGAAGCAGAGATAAAGCGGGTAAATAATGCACCATACAGGTGTGTACAGAATGAAAGTATGATGGAAAAACATGAATATGCCATGATAAAAGTCTGTGTGTGTGTGTGAGAGAGAAAAAGGAAAAAAGGTGATAAAGAGATTTGGTGGTACAAATGTGAGAAAGATAATAGTGAAAAAGAAAAAATGAAAGAAAAAAAAGAAAAAGCAATCTAGTGCACAGCCCTGCCCCTACCCACATTAACAAACAAAAACAGCCTGCTGAGCTGTGCTTTTTTTTTTTAACTATAGTTGTCTGATAAAGCTAATTCTGTCTTGGTTCTGTTAAATATGACTAATAAAGCCAAGGAGTAACCTGAGGGTCCCTAAACAGCTGACCGTTAACATACAGTTTATCCACACTAACCGTAGCCCTACAGCCCTCACTAATATGTTTTTTTCTAATTGGAAATAACACGCGTCTTCTGTCCAGGATTTCTTTCGGAAACTGATCATTAACGCTGTAATTCGTCCCCCGTAGCTCTCTCCCGCGTCCTTTGACTTGTTCTTTTTGTTTAAAATGTTCAAATTTTGCAACAATTGGTCGCGGGCGGGTGTTGTTGTGTTTCTTACCTCCGAGTCGGTGAACCCGATGGAAGGTTATGTTTTTAACCGTGTCGTCTGGCAGTTTCAGTTGGTGTTGAATGAACTTTCGCACGGCTACTTCAGCATCTTCCTCAGCCTGCTCTGGTATCCCCGAAAAAACAAGATTGTCCCTCATTGATCGGGCCTGGATGTCTAGAATAGACTCCTTGAAGCTTTTGTTTTCTCCAGACAGCTGCTTCATTCCCTCGGTGAGTTTCTTAACGTCTTCTTTTAGTGTTTGGTTTTCTGTAACTAGCGAAGCTACTTGTTGTTGGCTGAACTCCAGCGATTCCCTCAGAGCCTGAAATTCTTTATGAAGAACCTCAACCAGCGCGAGACGGGCGTCCAGGCTGGTTAGCTTCTTGTCTATTGAGTCCAGGATGTCGCCGTAGCTTCTATCTGGCGAGTCGGTGGATGTGCTAGCCTCGGAACGAGTGCGCTTCTGCGACGGTGTGCTCGTTGTTGTATCCGAAGCAGGTTTCCGTGACTTACCCATAACGATGTTATCAAAGCACTCGTCTAGGTAGCACTCCAGCGAATCCAATGTTTCCTCGTCCAGGTTGTTTAGAGGAAAAAAAAAAGTAACTTGATGGTTAGTTTAGAAGCTGCGTTTGATTCAAAATTATTGTCTTATTTTACCTGGGTGTATACATTACCACATAACCGCCATGTTCACCTATGCACAGCTCTCGCGAGAACTCAGCAGCTCATCCTCTCCCCTAACCCTGAATTTTTATTGTTGATATCTTTGCAATAAATTATTCTCAATCAGTAGTCAATGTATTCCTCAATCAACTTGTTTTAGACCATAAATGTTTTTTTTTTTTTCTTTCTTACTTTTTTGAATAAAAAACGTTTTTGTATCAATATCCCTCTCATGCACAACATGGGTCCAAAATGACCCATATCCTTTTTCCATGTTATGTCTTGTAAAGCTCAGTGTTTCTTCGAAATATTTTGAAATAAATTTTATCAGTTACTATATGTAGTAAAGATCATGTTTTTGTTTACCACAAATAATAATTTTCATTTTTTCCTTTCTTACTATGGACAAGCACATAATCATATTTGATAGCAACTGTGAACTATACATAGTATTTCATTAGTTTTAGCTTAGTTTGATAGTGAAACATTATTTTAGAAAGTTACAAATAGTTACAGCTAGTGGTTCTTGCTAGTGGTGGTGGTGGGGGGTGCTGAAAGATTTATCTAATACGATTATAAATATTTAACTAAGTAGTTTTCTAGGGTACTTAGCAAAGTAGCCAAGTCAGCAAAATAAAAGTATATGTATGTGTATGTATATTGATGAGCATGTGAAAATCTTGTGCTTTTGGTTTCCTGTATCCAGAGTATAGCTGATGATGATTACGGCCCAGAATATTTGTCACAGGATAAATGGATGTGGCCTTTTGTGTGCTGTTTGGGGATCTGCTGCAAAATCAAATTGACAAGGCCACCATACTGATACAGTCAAACTCAATAGCCATGTTATGTTATGTGTGACAAAATGAAAATGCTGCAATTATTAAATACATATATGTTTTGCCCCACCCACAGCTAAAAAAATAACTTTAAACAAATTATGATTAGGTATTAGGTCCTTTAATTTTAAATCACACTTGGATGACTGTGTTAATGCATTTAACTTTGATGTAGCAATATAAAAACAATTTTTATTCATAAAGTATGAAAGTAAAAATTGAAATAATGATCTGTGGTAATCAAAAACAAGATATTTAAAGAATACTTGGAATACTCAATCATGAAATAAATTGATTTCAAAGGAGTTGTCCCTGCAGTTCAGCCCCAACACCACTTCAGAAGAACCCAAGCCCATTCTTCCACCCACCTGCTTCGTGGGGGCTCTCTCTTGGGGTCTGAAGCAGGCCATCCTTAATGCACAGCAGTCAGATCCTGATCCCGGAGGAGGACCTCACAACTGTCGGTTTGTTCCAACCTCTATCAGATCACGAACCATCCACTGGGGACATGCCTCAAAATTTCCTTGTCACCCAGGCACAATTCGGACCATAGGGCTGCTCCATCTTTATTTCTGGTGACCATCCTTAAACAAGAATGTAGCCAAATATGCTTCATCTTGCCTGGTCTGTAACCACAACAAGTCTTCCCCTAAGGCACCTTTAGGTCTATTCCAGCTACTGTCAATTCCCTCATGACCCTGGTCGCATATCGCATTGGACTTCATCACAGGTTTCCCCACATCCAATGGTAAAAATGTCATTCTCTCCATTATGGATGGATTTTCCAAGGCTTGTCATCTTATCCCCCTCTCCAAGCTACCATCAGCTCACCAAACCACCCAGCTCTTAGTCCAGCATGTGTTCCTTCTTCCTGGCATCCCAATTGAGATTCTCTCCAACCGTGCCCCTCAGTTCATCTCGCAAGTATGGAAGAAGTTCTGCGCTGCACTGAGGGCCAAGGTTCCACTCACCACCTGATTTCACCCTCAAACCAACCGCAAATGTGAGCGCTGTGTTCCTGCCTGAAGCCCAACTACCTGGAGTCATAACCTCAGAATCTGGACTCAGACCAAGGGATCTTTGCAAAGAACTTACACTCAAAACAAACGTATTGCGGACCGTAAACGTCACCCAGCTCCTTCCTACACCGCTGGACAACAGGTATTGTTATCCGCTAAGGACTTCCCAAAAAAGGTTACAGCAAAAAAAAAACATCTACGTTGGACTGTTCCCCATTGAAACCTTCATCAGCCCCTCTTCAGTAAAGTTGAAACTACCACCTCGTCTCAGAATTAATCCAGTTTTTCACGTGCCCCAGATCAAACCTGTCCTCTCAAGCCCATTCTCAAACTGATATCATGACCAGCAGCTTTTAAGGCTGTGGCTCCAGCAAACATCAGCTGATACTAGAAAGTAATATTAAATAAATTCCAGCAACAGGTTATCAAACTTGTAGCAGGACAATGATCCCAAACATACAGCCAAAGTCGCTAACTATCTTCTGCGTTAAGAACAAGAAGAAGTTCTGGAAGTTATAGTATGCCCGCACAGAGCCCAGATCTCAAAATTATCGAGTGTTTGGTATTACATGGAGAGACAGAAGGTTGTGAGGAAGCCAAGATCTACAGAAGATCTGTGGTTATTTCTCCAAGATTTTCGAAATAAACTACAAGCCAAATCCCTTCAAAAGCTGTGTGAAACTGTACCTAGAAGAACAGATTTAATTTAGATGACCGATTTTGTTAATTCACTACCTTTTGTTGATTCATGAAAATAACACTTCCATTTTTGAAAGTATTCTTTGTTTACAGTATTTTCTGACACCTACATGTCTAAAAGCTTTGCACAGTACTATACATAAAAACATGTGACACAATGAATTGGCTATAATCAATTATACTTTTAGCAGGGCTAATTATCAATTATCCCAATAATACACATGGTATTGTAGAGATTCAAGGAACTTTTCAACCTCATTTAATGAAATTTTGTTAAATTCAAATGCATTTCTTTTTCATTCATAATTTTCCTACTTAGTGGTAAGGATTACTCACAATGTCCTGAGGTTATTTGTTTTCTTATACTGTCTTCCTTTTCAATAAAATAGTTGTAAAAGAAATCATAGATTACATTTTTCTTGTTTTAGCTCCAACCCACCCCCACCCCCGTTAAATCTAGAATAGAATTTAAGATCCTTCTGAGATATTAGAATCAGAACCGATTTTTATTGCCTGACAGTAGCCTGTCAATCAAGAACAAAAATGAACGTTTGAGTGTTCAGACAAAAAAATCAAAGTGTCAATATCCTTGTCAGACATATTAAAAGAATAGCACCCTTTGCTTTCTCTTTCTTCATTGGTGGCAATAGTCCAGCTCTTTTTTACTGAGTTGTTCTGAGAAGTCCTTATGTATGTAGACAGATGTAGACTCTTGCTTTATATCATAATACATTCTTTGCCCTTATTTTTCAGTAAGATAACATCAATTCAGTCTAGGCCTTTCTTGGTTTCTGATGTTTTTTCCCCATTCTGTGACCCCTTAAAATATAAATTGCCTCTGCATCCAATTTATTCAACTTGTAGTAAATAGCACACACACTTTATTTTCAGTTTTGGTTCAAGTGTCCTCTGTTTGATCTTGTTTAATGCCATCAATTAGTATTGTTATTAGTATAATTATTAGTACTAGTTTCTCTTGCTCTGATTATCCAGGTACACTTAACTGCCCAACACTTTAGCGATCTGATCCAGTGCATCAAGTAGCTTTTTTTTGGTTGTCTAAATCTTTCAAATAATTTCCATGGCCTCTTTATCTTTCGTGTCATCAGTGTCCATCTGACACTATTTAAAGGTGTTACAGATGTTTTGAACATCTTTCACGGTACCATCAATTGTTTTGTTGGCGGACTCCAAAATTATTTATTTGAAACACTTAAAAGAAGCCAGTTACCAATTTAGCAGTCCTCAAAGAGCCTATTTTGCTGTTGTAGTATTTCTTTCAGTGTGTCCACATTCAGGTTAAAAGACAGCTGTCCAGTGATTCTAAGCATGTATGTAAAATTTTGAAACTGAAGAAAGTAAAAACAAATAAAAAATCTCTATACGTTTTCTGACATTCAGCAAATCCAAATAATTTGGGTAATTCTTACTGACCATAAACAAGATAACCTTGGATTGATTTAAAAAACTATAGCAAAAAAAGGAAATCTGTCTTTTGATGCAGTGTACGTAAACATGGTTTCAACTGAACAATCAATAACTCACTTAAACACGCACGTTCATTGAAGACAAAAATGTTTACATTCAAAGGTTAGGAGAAAAATCAAACTATATTCACATACATATTTAGAAACATAAAGGTGAACCAGTTTCTTGATTAGCATTTTTGATAACATTATTGTGACAGAAATATTTTGGAGTGATTGGAATTAATTGATTTGTTACATTTTTAGTTAACAAACAAATTGAATGTGTCATGTAGATATCATCAGAATGCTTCAACAGACTTTAGTAAGCAGCAGATATCAGCAGCTCCTGCTCTGACCTTGTTCCTGATATTCTACAGTGCGAACTGATTCAACCTTGCTGGACCAGACATTGGGACTGTGAAGGAGATACTGAAGGAGATAATCTTTGATTGCCAAATACTATGTAGGAGGGTGCAAAGAGAGCTCAAGCATAGTATTGTTCTGGGTGCATGGCTTGAGTCATATTCAGGGCAACGTGCTTATAAAACATCCAAAATGCCTGAAAAACTCCATTCTCAGCATTTTTTCCCCATTACATTGTAATAACTGTAAACGTTTTATAAAGAACACAATGAGTATTCTCCACCAAAAAAGCAACTTTTCAACACAGGAATAAACTTCCTTAGTTTCAGTAATTAAACATGAAACAAAGATGGCTTAAAGTGAGAAAAAATATTTTAGAAAAGCTATTTTGTCTTACTTTTTGGAAAGTAAATATTATTTATGATTAATTTATATGTTTTACCAGTTTATATTTCAATTTCCCTAACATTACCAATACTTTCAATAAAAAACAACAACTTTCAATTAATTATTTACAGGTGAAGTGTATGAAAGGTAGTTTGGATCGCATTAAAACAATCCCTGTTTTACTTATTGATATGGACATTCCATTTTTAAACTGCCTGTTGGTTCAAACATAAGAGACAACTATGGCTTCTTTAGCAACAGCCGAGTGTCCATCTACAGACAGGAGCACTATCAGACTGATAGTGCTGTGAGTGACAGACAATCAGCTGCAGCAGACATTGCCCAGACTCAGCAGCGAGAACATCAATACATGGAGAATAGGGATGCTTCACTAGTTTTAAAAAGGAAGAGGTGGCTTAGGATAAATGAGGTGGGTTAATTTGAAATTTTTGCATGAGGCATACTTTTTTTTAGGGTATCAGAATACAGGATGCACTGTCTGATTTCTGTTCCGTTGCAACTATCTTGTCCTAATTCAAACCTCTTGTGGTTTATGTGACTGAGATCCTGTTTCCAGTGGAGCCACCTGACCATGAAAAGAGTGTCTGTGTCACGTTGCCCAGGGGGCAGTAACTCTGAAAAGCAGATGGTCCTTATACCCACAGGAACATGCATGCTTCAACTGAAAGATGCTTTAAACACAATTAATAGCCTATTTTTAACAATATGTGTTATTAAAAAGCAACCAGTGAAATAAGTTTAAACAATTGGAACTGCTTTTAAAAAGCTTTCGATAGACCAACACAAAGTGGTGTGTAATAGAAGTGCAAAGAAAAGAAAACAGTTTTGTTTATGAATGTATTTGTTAAACAAAAGATACTTAGAAATAATGCTTGTATTTGTATTCAGTTCTCTAAATATTCAGTCAGAGCTAAAACAGAATGTTTTAGATCAAGGCTATTCAATCTTTGTCCTTATGACCCACTGTCCTGCATTTTTAGGCGAGCCACTGCCTCGATACACTTAAACTGACACAAACACTTGACATAAAAATCTTGACATAAATATCTGGTATATCTGGTACTTAGGCTTCTGCAGCTGTCAGGAGCATATTGATGAGGTAGTGTATTTAAGCTGTGCTCTGCAGGGAAACATGTAAAACATGAAAGGCAGTGTGCCCTTGGGTCTAGAACTAAAAACTGGATTCATACAGACCCTCTCTATCTAATCTTGTGCAGAAGAACAAGCCAAAAATATGTCTCTAGAACTGCAAAGCTTGTGGTAATAGCTGTGGTCTCACAAAAAATTTGGTTGGTGGGGGGGGGGGGGGGTGTAACGGACTTATGCTCTTTATAGGAGGTAAACCTCCAACCCAGTCTAATGTTTTGAGGCTCCATAGATTTTCTTCTAGTTTCTGACCTACTAAACTGTTGCAGAAGAAAACCATCCCTGAAGCATGATGCTGTCACCACTGTGAAACATAGTGAGGATGGTGTATCCATGCAGCAATACTGTGTGATACCTTCTATATAGTTGCTGAAGAAATGCAGTAAAAAGATTTACAATTCTGTATGAATTGTTTTTTTAACATAAATCCAAAAGATTCTTTAAATTGGGCTTCTAACCGTGTCTTTAAATTTGAAGTCAACATCTTAAAAGTCAACATTTTAAACTGCTTCCTTTTTATGATGTTGTGAGAAAAAGAAAAAAAAAAACATATTGAAAGAAGGCTCTAACAGATCTGGCTTATTCTCGAGTAAAATAACCATCCATTATCTATACCTCTTTATTCTCAAACCGTCACAAGGGGACTGGTACCTATATCTAGCGTTCAATAGGCTAGAGGCGGGATACACCGTGGACAGGTCGTCAGTCCATAGCAGATACAATAACCAGTTTTCTGGATTATTCTACAATTAATCACAGATAGAAATCACAAGAGGGTAATTATTAAATTCAATTCAGTTTATTTATATGGTAGAGATTTATAAAAGATGTAATCTCAAGGAACTTAAAAAGAAAAGTAATTTCAATACAGTCATAAAAACATTCTAATCAGTTAAAAAGTGTTCTATTAAAGCAATTCCATCAAAATGCCTTTAGTCATTAACTCACAGTGTGCCCTGTATATGCAGACACCAACTACAGCAATCCTCTCAGCCATTCCTCATATTGAGCAAGTGTGTAGCGACAGCAGAGGGAGGAAAAAAAATATTTAAGAGGAATGAACCTCCAGTAAAACTTACCTCAGTACGAGCAATCACCTGCCATGGCTGTCTGGGGGTTTGAGTAGGCAGAGTATAGACAAAGAAAGAACAATAGGAATTGATGTAAGAGTACTTTCTATATTAAAGAAAGTAAAAAGTGGATAACAGGACATGGAGGATGTTCACTTACTTTGGAATCCTCTGACCCCCACCCCACCCCACCCCCTGGCCCAACAGGCTATTGTAGCTGAGCAGGATTGTATGTAAATGGTTCCTGTATTATCAGGGGCTAAAAGGCCACTCAGAGATGAAGAACCAAATACTTCAAAAGCTGCATTAAAGAGAAATTACAGCTTCAAAAATAATTAATAGACAGAAACTAAAATGTTGGACATATTTTTATTGAAATGATGAAACTAAAAGGGACCATAATATCACAAAACAGCATTTCAACTGAAGCACAAGGGTGGCAGTGTCCTTTGTGAGTGGATGTGTGTAACTTTGCAAGAGAAGAATTTTCTTACTCGCAAAGATTTATACACATCTGGCTTACCATCATGTCATGTGCTTCAGTCTTTCACATTTTGAGGAATGGTGAATGTGCCAATAAGCATTGCACTAGAGATTTTGACAAGATTGCGTTTATGTCACTGCACAAAAGCTATTTTATTTTAAGGCATTTAACTCATCTGGGGTGAAAATATTTTGAAGGATGTTGTGAAGGTAATAGCATTGGACATTTGCAATCAATAATATAAAAATAAGCAGCCTTTAAAACTAAATTTTACTTCTTATTAGAAACAAACCCAATTTATTTGTTCACAAAAAATTTCGGTCTGTTTGTTAATATGCTCAGTTACCATGCTCCTATAATGGCTTCTTCCACAATCTCTACCCATTCAGTTGTAACCAATCAAGGTTACTGTCACTCCTCTGGCAATCAGTTTTGCCACCAGCTGGTCTTTACCATTTTAATACAGAATCATCACTTTACATTTACTCCTTGCAACCTGCGTCTTCCCCGTATGTACTGTAGGTCCTCACACTATAATTTAATAACATGTGAAGTCCTTCTTATAAATAGCAATTGTTTGAAATCTAGTTATTCATTTTATTCAAATGTATCAAGTGTCTGCTGTCAAACCTGAAAGTTAATCTTTATTGTCAAGGTACTATGACAAATAACTGCACAAACTGTATTCAAATTACAGCTATTAAGGTGCACAGTGTGGACACGCTTATATATATGCTCATGGTGCAAAATACTTGAAATCTATCATAACATTGCTCTCAAATATATTTGAAGTATTAGAAAATGATCCACACATTCTATTTTCTCTGACTTATCTGAAGTTACTAGCCATTCTTTCAGCCTGGAACAGTTATGGCATCAAAATTTCCATTTTAACATACTAAACTTTGGAAATAGGCTTTATAAAATGCAGACAGGAACAGATATAACATGAATTAACCTAAGAACCTACGAAACGGTGGATAAAGTAGAGATAAACTAATTTACGGATCTACTAGTTGGCAACCCTGAATAGAACAGCTTTCAAAATTACTGTGTTATAACAATAAACCGTTTTGTGTAGAAAGCATTCACTTTCACACCTTTTTTATTGCTCTTTCATTTAGACTTTAATTGCTGACAGATTTAATGGTTTACCAACAAATCATTTACTTATTTGTTTCTTATTTGACAAAGAGAAGAAACTGAAGATGATGTGTTTAAGAGTGTGCACTTCATACATATATAATACTTATTTAAATGACATATTCAGTAGTTCATTTTCATTCATTTTAGTTAATATTCAAGCCGAACAAACTGATGAGAGAATTATAGTGCCATCACACATTAAGATGATAAATAATCTACAAGTATTCTAACCATTTTAGCTACTGTGGGATGAACTGCGTTCCAACTGTGCATACCCTACCTCTACTTTGATCCCCACCCCACCCCCCAGGATGATTGGAACAGTCAAACTACTTTACTACAATAAATTGAGGAAACGGTGATCAGAGGTGTGAATATTAATCCGTCTTCAGATTTTTCTGGCAGCATTTTAAAAAAACAGCAGAAATACGGAAAGCATTCTAACTGAATGATTTCCGCCACCCCTGATTTGGAGTTTGTATTTTCTCTTCTCTACTCTTGTTTTCTATAATCATCTTCTTATGACTGGAAGGTATTTATTGTAAAAATACATGGGAGGTAGATGTTAAAACTGTTAATTAGGAGATGAATATGGACAGAACTGTGTGTTATCAGAAACTGAATTTGAATATGTTATATTGAAATTTGTTACATTCAGATTTAATCTGAAATGCTCAATTTGAATACATGCTTTAAAAAAAACAAATCTGACTTAGCTTGATTTGAAATCCAATTTTTAGTTTGGAAATGAGATTGTCACTAAATTTAAATGCAATTTTTATTTTAAAAATAAATTTATTTGCCCTTTAACTGTTTTTTATACTCTTACAAATTCAAATTCTCCGTTCACTTCTCGTTATTCAGTTTCAGAGCGACAATTCAATTTATTTTCTTAAATTTAATTTTTTGGGTCAGATATACGGACCCTTGAAAAGGAATTGAGCGCAAAGTATTACAACAATGTGGTAATTCAGCTAACCTATGGCATCCTGAGCTTGAGAGGGGCACATGTGAAGTTGTTAGATGTCCTCCTTTATGTCAAATGAGCAGCTGCCATATTCGTTGGTTAGTAATAAAGCAGTAACTGCTAACTATAGCTCTTAGCTAAAAGTGTTAAATTAGCATAAGGTATTTTCATTAGTCACACTGCACTGGCATATTAAGGTAATATTGCCGCCGGTAGTCTTATGAATGTGCCATGGCCACACTGCGATGCGGGAATATTGCTGCATTCATACCTGCAAGCTTGATAGTATTATTACTACGATAATGCAGTAATGTTGGTCTTATGAATGAAGATCACACCTTGCCAGAACAGACGGTGATGTCATCATGTGGGAAATGTGCATTGAGCACCGACCTGCAACAGTATGTAAAATGCAAGTTAACATGGGGATTTAATTTAACATTTGTAAACTGTAACAGCTGAAATTGCTCATTAAAATGAAGCAGAGGTCCGGGAGCTTCTGGCCTTTAGAAATGAAGACCAGATTGCCAGACATTTCATGGGAACTGTGAAGGACAGCCACCTTTTAGAGTGGCTTGCAAAGAGATTTGAGGAGCGGGACTTCAATTGGGATACAAAAAAATTATGTTGGACTATTTTCCCTGTTCATCAGGAATTCTTCAGTCTCAAAGTTTATACACAACATTCCACATCGACAGCCTGGACACCAGCACCATACCCTCGCCACAGAAAATCTTTTTTGGAGACCACCTGATCGCAGCTTAGTGGTGCCACAAGCTGAGCATTTATGAATTACCAATAGGCTCAGTGATGCTGGTGTTCTGACAAAATAGCATACCCATCAATATGACATACTTTTGGTTAATTTGCATGCACAGCAGTGAAAAAAAATACGTTTCCCTTTGGTGTTTAAAATCTTCTCAAATAAACTTAAATTATTTATCTTTTTAGGTTTAGGAAATTAAAAGGAAGTATATTTACCCTTCTGTAACCTTAGGGTTAGGACATAAAACTTGTGGGTTGGTTAAAATTGGTTAAATAACTCAATTTACGGTATGTTATTCCGACAAAGTATTCTGTTTTGTCAGAACATCTGCACTGATGGTGGAAACCCATCCAAGCCCTAAGTGAATGCATTGAGCAAATAAATAGCTGGATATCGCATACTTTTCTCCAACTGAATCGAAAAAAAGCTAAAGTAATTATTTTTGGACCAAAACAGGAACAATAAAAAGCGAGCACGCAGTTTCAGTTAATACAACTAGAATCTACTGATCCGGCCCGGAATCTAGGTGTAATGATGACTCAGAACTGGACCTTCAAGGTCACATAAAAGCAATAACAAGGTCAACCTTCTATCACCTGAAGAATATTTGTAGGATTAAAGGGCTAATGTCACAACAGGACATTGAAAAACGCAGCTTGATTTCTACATCAGCTTCCTCTCAGGTCTGCTTGAAAAGTCGTAAAGTTGTTACACTGGCTCCATGTAGCTCAGAGAATACACTTCAAAATATTCCTAGTAGAGTATAAATCACTGGATGGCTTAGCTCCAAAAATATGTTGAAGAACTGTTATTGTCATTGCACCAACCACCCACACTACTCAGGTCCTCCAGCTCTAGTCTACTAATCACCCCTAGACTTACAGCCAAACATGGAGCAACAGCTTTCACTTTCTATGCTTCCCTTATCTGGAACAAACTTCATGAGAACTGCAAAACTGCTGAAACACTGAGCCACATTAAACTAAAACTTCAAATCCATCTGTTTAGAGCTGTCTTTAAGTAAATGAATATGATTCACTGTGTATCATATGTTGTGTGAGTTTTAAACTTAATTGCTGTTTGTACTACTGGCGACCTGTCCAGGCTATACCCTGCCTCTCGCCCATTGACAGCAGGAGATAGGCACCAGCCCCCCCGCGACCCCTGGAGGACTAAGCGGTTCAGCAAACGGATGGATGGATGCCGTTTCTTTTTTTTTCCTTTGTTGTATGTTGTCCTTTGTTGTATTCTATGCTTTTCATTGTTTAGTAGTGTATCATATGTTTTTTGTTTCCTTATTACCAAATCATGTAAAGCACCTTGAATTACCCTGTTGAAAGTGAACTATATACAAATAAAATTGCCTTGCCTATAAGCATAAGGTGCATAAAATTAGCTTTAACCTCACCCTCTACATTTTTTATTTAAAAGTGGGACAATAAATACATAATGTCCATATTTGAAAGAGAATAGAATGAAAGTAACATAAACTAAGCCGGCATATTTTGCCATGGAAAATGTAACTGGTTAAGTCAAAGATGTTTTTTCATGTAAAATGCACTAAAGCTTTACAGAATAGATTTTTTATATTCGGGTGCATCAGATCAGTTTAGGAAAACTGGTGGAATTGTTAAAGGCAGATCAGTCTAATCAGGGACTGATTACAGAGGTAGAAGCTCAACATTTATAGATTCTGATATTAATTGATGAATTGTAAGGAATAATGATGATGCGAATGCAGGCTGAAATAAATACACCTCATGAAGCATTTAACCCTTATTTATACTGAATTGGACATTTATTAAAAAAACTCTAAATTACAAGGCTTACAGAGAAGTGTACTGTTTTAGCTTAAACATTGCTGGTGTTTAAATTTTACATTAAAATGTTCCTCTATTGTGGATTACCTCCAAATCCGTCAATAAGCTCTGTTCACGGTTTGAGGATCCAGCGTTCCTCAGCAGGGTCGAAAAGTGATATCTATTCCAGGAGAGAAGGAGAAAAGACACAACGGATCTGTTTGTAATGAAACAAACCTGCAGGTCGGGCTCACGAATGTGCATGTGCGCTGACTAACAGAGGTCATCTCTTTTTATTGAAAACAAAGAAACGAATCACATGACATGGTCACTCCCAGTACATAAACATTCATTATGTGCCAAAGTATCGTATACTCCCCCAGCCTGGTTCTCCCCCAAAATTATTTACAGATGCCCGTTTTTATAGGGGTCCTAACCTAAACTATTTTTCTTCCTTCCTGTTTAAACACAGTCTGCTGCAATTTATCAGTTCCTGGTCTAAACAAAACCTGGTATTTATGACTATTGTAAAAGCCTGGTACAAATTTAGGATTGTTTTTTACTTCAACATGTTAGGTTATAATTACAGTATTTTAATTTGGGATGCAACGATACCACTTTTTTCAAACCGATACGATAACAATACTTGGATCTGAGTACTTACTGATACACAGTACCAAGCTGATACTTCTACCACACAAAAAAATGCAAACATTTGGAAAAAAGGTCTTATTTACTTTAGTGCTTGTTACAATAAATTATGGCGAATTAGGCGCCACGGTCGAGTTTTCTCGACAAGAGTGAATAAAACGACTGAATAAAACAGCCGATTGTGTCAAATAGGGTGTCATATTTCATTCAAACTCCACTCCACTGGTCGGTAGACATGTCATACGTTATCACTGAGTCAAAAAAAAGTAATCCTTCTATACAAAATTTTCAAGCTTGAGCGCATTGAATCAATTCCTGCACAGCAGATCTAGTGTGCGTCTGAGCTATTTTTAGTCAGAGGGTTAGTGTAAACATCAACGAATATTTACATTATATTATTGTGTAATGGCATCAGCAAAGTTCACCCGCAAGTTTACCCACAATGAAGTGTTGGATTTTTTATTTGCTGACCCTGATTCTGGGAGCAGAGGTGGAGGGAGCAGAGGCGGTGTTGCGCTGTGGCGGGGCAGGGGGCCCAGTTTTTCACAAGATGATGGGAATTATTTATATATCAAATAAATAATATATAGGGGGCCCATAAATGGAATAAGAGTTCCTAATGTATGTAGTAAATGGAAAATCGCTACAGAAAAAAGACCGGCCTACCGGTACTTGCATTCGGTTTGTGTCTGCCATTTATTAGTAATGATTTACAAAGTTTGTTTACTACTTACTATTTACCTGAGCATTCAGTATTGTGCAATATAGCATACAGAAGGTGAGGGACCTTTTGGGGAGAAAGAAGTGCTGCATTTTATAATCCAAACATGTGACTTTTCATGAAAATTCTATAATCCAAGATGGCCAACATGCCATATGATGTCGTATGACGTCATAATATGCCAATTAGATGGGGGAATTTAATCGCCACATAAACTTTGGCTCATCGTTAAGATTTTTCTAATTTACAGAAAGTCTTTATCTATGATCACTTTTAAGGTGTAGCCTTTTGAAATTAAGATATAATAATCAAACGTTTAAAAAAAAAAAACTCTAGCGCCTAGAGGGTTAATAGCCAAAGGGACAGCTTATGGCAGTCAGTAAGATTAATAATTTATGGAAAATTATTATTCGGGGCACCAACTTTATCAGGAACTATTTTAATAGCCAAATGTATATATCAGTCTCATAATCTGAAGGAATTCATTATTTGCCATCTATTGACCATAAACTTTGCAATATGTGTGTGTTGAATCAAGAACGACAACAGTTACTTTCCAATGAATGAATAAGTAATGAGATGAGTAACCATGAATTCTGATATGATTCTGGAGGTATCGGGGTCCTTTAAGAACCAAGGCTTGATCTGCAAATGCTGGAATAAATCTGAATTAGTTTCACTAATTGTAATTAGTTTAACTAATTTAGCACTAGTGGTTTGGCTCTAAACCAATAAGCAATGTAAGAAAGCAAAAAAACATTCTTTGGATTATGAAGTGTTATGTTTAAAAATGATCTGAATAAGAGTAATTAACCTTTGGAGAATTACTTAAATCATGAATTGATCACGACAGTAAAACAATCTAATTCCCATATTTTGATCAAAGAAGGAGAGTTCAAACAAGGCTAATGAGATTAGTTTCTGTTCTTAAACAATCTATTTTTAAACAGAGTTCTGTTTGAGCCATTAATAGCAATCTTTGTTTATGAAATGCCTAAACCAACACATGGGCTTGGTTAGCTTTAGCTGTCTGCGACTCATGTGGGGCGTTTAGAGTGGCTCAAATACATTCATTAAACATTAGATAAAAAAAGGAAAAACTCCTGTCTGATTGAGTAGCTCAAATTACAGGATTTAAAACGAGTCTTTGTCGGAGAAAGTCTTTTAAAAATACAGTTTAAAACTTCAGGCTGATACCTGGCTTACCCAATGATAGCACATGAAACTTAAAAATTTAACAATAAAAAAAAGAAACATCTTTAAAATTAGTTATCCTAACTAATTTGCCTATGCCCAAACGTACCTTATGAACGTTTAAGGTTCTCAGAGTTGCTGCATGTTGATGAGGAAAGGGGCGGGTTCTCCAGGGAGTGTTAGCCAGCAGGCTAACAAAGGATTGTTAATCTGGCTAGCAGCTGTGGGAAACTCTTGGCTTTGGCTTCCTCCTGGCTGGCTGCATGGCCATCAGCATCCACCTTTTAACAGTACCTTTTGGAGCTCTCGAGTTTGGCATTCACCTCTTACGGGCTCGGTGGTAGAGGCTAAATGCGGATTCTGGTTGGTCTGGCTCTCAGCACACGTGGCTCGGCTCCCGTTTCTCAGCAGTCAGCAGCCTGAAACTCAAGGGGTTTCATCAGGCTCTGGGGATAAACAACGTCTTTGTTTATCAATATTTAGGATTCACCTGGTTTTGGCAGTCTTTGGGTTCCTTGAAGCGAGTTTCTTCAGAAACTCGTGCCTTCCTCTGCTAGCCAAGAAATAAGGTTGGAGATTCTGTTTCTCTTCTGTTGCCCACTGCGGCCGACAGCAGCATGCGGAACGGCCTGCAAAGTTCAGGCAGAACAACGGGGTTTGTTTATCAATGTTTTTTACCTGATCGGTCGTCCGTCGGTGTTGTTCGAATGAGTTCCTCCTAGAACTTAGACGTGTCTCCTTCGCCCGCGAAGGAAGGTTCTTTGAGTCTTGCCTGTGACTGCCCCTTGGCTAAGCGCGAGCAGCTGTGTGAGCACCACTATTTATAGATTTCCCCGCCCCCACTTCCTGTGGGGCTAGAGCAGAGTAGCGCCACCTGATGGCTGTGTATGACCCAACAACATAATAAAATAAAAAATACCACAACATTTTTATTTTAGTTGAACATTAAGCCCTTTCTGTGAAATTATTGCAGAGTTTCCACATTTAAAGTTTCGGTTCATGGTATCGGTTAACTTTAACCGATACAAGTAAATTAGAAGAGTATAAGTGCATTACTAATTTAATTAAAAATAGGTTGTCATATAAAGTCTTGGGCATAAAACTCAAGGGCTGAAAGTGAGTCCCACTCTGGCCCTGATCAGAGCCAACCAAAACCTTTCTCTGCCTGTAGCTACAAAGGCAGCTCTGTCATGTCCTGAGTGCTTATGGTGGCCTCTTTCTGCTGAAGATGCCTTAATGCTGACACCTTATATATGCATTCCCAGCAATAGTGGCGGACATTTTCTAATCACAACAGGATGCTATGGAAAAAAACCTATTAGTGGCGTGTCACCACTGTCGGAACTTCAGGGTAGTTTTACACAATATTTTATCTGACTTGGTAATCTGTTGGTCTGCTTCTCTCAGCCATCTTGTATCCATAAAAAAGTGGCCCTTTAAATAAGTAGCTAAGACATCTGCATGTCACCACTATTTCAGTAGTGAGCAACATCATTGATCAGCACCAACACAGCAGAAGTAAGAGATTAGACTTAGAAGAAGCAGGGATGCCACCACCATGACACCAGTCTGATCATGTAACATTTATTTATTCAGTTCTGTATTCACTATCAAAGTTAATCATTTAATCCAAAATTTGACTACAAATGAGCTACAAATCAGCCTGCCTTACCACTAGTTCACACAAAGCGAGCACCTCATTTTCAGGCAAATCTTTGTCTAATATTTCACCATAGTCTAGTTTGGTGATTGAGAGCTCAGACCTCAAGTGTTTAAAACTTCCTTAGCAGTAAACAAAGAGTCAAACAGTCAAAATGTATTAAGTTTGACTTTAGATAACTGAATCATTAAAACAAAAAACCCTTACATTGGTTTATAAACATGCTGCTCCTTTCATCTGAATCATCCACCATCCGCTGCTTTTCCAGAAACTTCTAAAAGGTCTCCTTCACTGAGAATTAATAACTTTTATTTTTTAATACAGTCAGTCACTCTGAGATGTAAAAGCATGGGTAAGGGTTGTGAATATTTTCAGTTGAATATTTTCTCGAAACTGCATTCCATACATTAGTTAAAGAAAGAAAATAGATCAGAAAACGTCTTTTGAACGTCATAATTTATTTTCATTGGCCTCGTCTGCCTGGCTTGGGACCAACCACGTAAACGTTGGATTGTTTTGGCCAGAAGCAGAGCTTAGCTGCAGCTACAATAAGCTGACAATTAGTAACTATACAAATGGCACAACACGTTTGGTATTTATGGAGATAACTCATCAGGACTACATTTCTTTAGTCATGGAAGAGGATGTGAAGATGAAATGGTTGAATTTTTTTTCTGAAACACCACTGGCAAAATACAACTTTGAGCACAGTGACTTCATCAGCTACGGACCTTACAGTACTGGCTTTGCCTCGAAGCTTTAAAACCAGGATCTGTACTGTCAGAAAGATGGAACACCAGCTACAGTTCGTAAGTAACAATTGAATTGGTCCTACAATGTTTTAAGTATTATGTTAAAATGCAGGATGACAATGAAATGTACTACATCGGCTTACACGGTAATATCCCCACACCCACCCAGAGATGTAGCTTACTTAACTATCCTCAATTCTAACCTAAGCTTCAAACCGCAAATTGAAATATCAGCAACCAAATCTCCTGGCAGCTGAATCTCTCAGCCTACAGAGCTCAATTGATGTTGGTGGGGGGGATCATAGCAAATATGAGCTAAGATCAGACGGGACAAGCTGTTGAATTTAAGCATCTTACTAAGCGAAGGAAAATAAACTAAGATTAAACAAAGATTACATCAGTAATGTCGAGGGAAGAGTGCAGCACAGAATCCCCGTCCGACTAGTGGGTATGTGGCATAAAAAAGTGTCACTTTGGACATTGAGTCATCCCAATCGAGGCTCAGTGTGAGTGGTCCCATCGCTGTCTGGTCTTGTTTGGAAATTTAATCTAAACTGGGTGTTAAACCCCATCCAAGGCTAAATACTGACATGGCTTTGTCTCAAGTTACTGATTTTAGTAAACAGAGACAATGTAAGAGTTGTGTTGCAGTTAGAAATTCAAAGGAATGAAACTTGCATGTCATTAATCTTAATGGGCAAGCCCCCAAATCCTGTCATGTCTCTGCCTCACTGACCTGGCGAAAACTGAAAACAAAGACTGGAAGGATTTTTTTTTCACAGAAGCTGACAGAGACAGCATTCTTTCATACCAGAGAACACATAATTTATAAAAACACCAGTAAACGTTCAATCAGCTGTAGAAGGAAGCTGTACACCTGCTGGAATCAGTCCGCCCTTGACTTTCAGATTAATAAAGCAGCAGCTGAGTTTCTATTACCCAGGGGTGTGGTTACTGTAGAATGGTCTGTTTAGGGACACTGACCTAGCTAGTGACCCAGTAGTTGGATGGAATTAAACTACCCAACCATAGTTAATATATAACCCAGTGACATTGCCCAACAGCTTTAATCCACCGTGGGTTAAGAAAACAACTCAGTGGTTTTTTTTTATGCACGATTAACCTTAGTAGCCTCTTCCTAGACCATTCTTTAAACTTTATTACAGTAAAAATGAAATCAGTTTTGTTTTCTCCTGCCAAAGATCAGAAATGTTCAATGAGAGCTGTAACTCAAACATATTGCTGGTCTTTTCTGATTGTCATACAGGGTGGCCTGCAGAAAGGGCTTTTGGTAGTTTAACACTAGAACTACCAGAGAGCAGCCATTTGGCTTTTCTACCTATAAAGCCCACAGGTAAGCCGAAAGGCTGGATGGCCCCCTGTGAACCTTCCTTTTGTTATGTAAACGGGGCAATCACTGGGACACCACAGGGGGGGGGATATGCTGAGCCACTTCACTCAAAACACCTTGACATAAAATGGGGGAGGGGGAGAATCAGGTAGGAGCAGGATTGCTAACTGACTGTCTGAGCAGAATATATGAGCTGAATCAAAATGTAATATATGTAGAAGGATGTAGACGTTATCAGAACCCTACAACACTGGGCTTCCAACATCCACACCAGACACACAGTACATTTCAATAATCACTCACAATCCATGCACTGCCAAGCCGTCTCCTTTCTGCATTTGCCACATGTGTATTTGTAACAGCCTATACATCGCAGAGTGGCATGATTGCTTTTACACTGATTTTTAACCTGACACATTGCTCTTTTCCCAGGGCTAGGTGTTGAAGGTTGTAGCCGAAGCAATTGTTCCCTTTGTGCCTGCTTTGCACCCACATGAGAATGAGCCAACTCTCTTGCAAGCTCCACCAGGAAGTCCACCCGTCTCTCCTGCCTCCCGGTGCATGCTTGATAGAGCACATGTGCATTCAGTGCTGCCATATCAATCATGTTATAGAACACAGCGACTGGCCAGCGCCGTGTTCCTCTGCGGACAGTGTACTCCCGCACCATCTGGTCCATCACATCAACGCCGCACTTTGTGGTGTTGTAAAGGGTGACAGTGTTTGGCTTCCGTTTGGTGGTATTCTCAGTCTGAATGACGCGGTGCATGCTGCTGAGAATGTATACTGTCTTCTTCCGTTTGGGCGCATACACCGTTAGCGTGGCACCAGTGGTTGAAAATACCTGAGTGGTGAATTCATCACGGTCCCATGGCAATGCCGCTTGGGTGCGTCCTCTGAGCATGTGTGAGAATTGAGGTGTGAATGTCTTTTGTCCTCTGCGTAAAGGTGACCTGAGGAGTTGAGCAGAACCTGGCACTGCTCAAATACATAACTGATATTTTGAAATCAGACATATAATATCATATATTTGACATAACATAACATCACAGTGTGGGCAAACAGCAACAGTCAGTCTGGTTTTTATGAGTTGAGACAGGGAGAGACAGGAAAAGAGAAAATAGAGGGAAAGAGCAAAACAGACAAAAACAATGTACAAATTCTTAAATATAACAAATCAAATGTGTTTCGGGTGTATCTCAGTTTGAAAAAAATGTTACATAAAATAAATCTTGTACAGATATCAACTTGATGAGCAATTCTGTAAATGACTAGTGGGGCTACCACAGATTTTGAGTGCTTTATTTGATGTGGTTCTGTTCTATTACTTTTCTTATGTGTCTGGTGGGGATGTTGGAAGCCCAGTGTTGTAGGGTTCTGATAACGTCTACATCCTTCTACATATATTACATTTTGATTCAGCTCATATGTTCTGCTCAGACAGTCAGTTAGCAATCCTGCTCCTACCTGATTGTCCCCCTCCCCCATTTTATGTCAAGGTGTTTTGAGTGAAGTGGCTCTGCATATCCCCCCTCCTGTGGTGTCCCAGTGATTGCCCCGTTTACATAACAAAAGGAGGGTTCACAGGGGGCCATCCAGCCTTTCGGCTTACCTGTGGGCTTTATAGGTAGAGCAAAAAATCCTGGGTCTTCTAGTGTTAGACCTTTAGAGGACAAGCGGCATAGATAATGGATGAATGGAAGGATGGATGCAGGATTAACCTAAATAGCTTCCTTTAGATAGATAGGTGTGAAAAAATGCTGTTAAAACAGTGCTTTGAGAAATATAAATAATTATTGGTTATTTTTTAGCAATTTACAAAATACAAAGTGAGCAAACAAAATAAAATATAACTCAAATCAATAGTTGGTGTTACTACAGTTTGCCTTCAAACGACATCAGTTCTTATTGGTACATTTGCACAAAGTCAGGTATTTTGTAGGATTACAGTCAAGTGTATGATGAACCAACTATACCAAAAAGGGGCTAATGATCAACAATGTCACACATGCGTTGAAATACAGTCATAAACTGAAACAGAAACAGCTTTGTGGGAGGCTTAAAATGGGGTGAGGAACAGTCAAACTCTACTACCAAGGTAAGGTTGTGGAAGATGTTTTCATAGCGTGGCAAGATTGTTTACAGTTACAAGAAACATAGTTATACTGCATTAGCAAGGTCTTTCTCAACAAATACTTCAAAGCTGTCTTGGTTAAGCTGTGCTGTTCAAGCTCTTTTGAAGAGGCACAAAGAAATGGCCGATGTTGAAGATTGCAGAAGCAGTGGTCGGCCAAAAAAACTTACTGCAGCAGATGAAAGAGCGTACTACTCTTCGAATGGAAAGATCTCCAGCAGTGCCAATAGCTCAGAACTGGCAGAAACCAGTGGGACCCAGGTATACCCATCTACGTTCCGGGAAAGTCTGGCTAGAAGTGGTCTTAATGGAACAGCTGCAGCCAAACAGCCATTCCTCTGACAGGAAGAGCCAAGCTGGGCAACTATGAAAACCCCAAATTAAAAATCTCAGCAAAAAGAATAGTACATCAAATCAATAAAACAAAGATTTTAAATCAAGTTCAGACCTCTGAAAAGTATAATCATGCATTTATACTCCCTCTTGGATAAACTTATCAGCAAGGCCAGCTATGTTTTAGGATGCCCCCCGGTACAGGTTGTGGGAGACAGAAGGACTCTAGTTAAAATAACATCTCTGCTGGACAGAGTCTCCGACCCCATGCATGGTAATGTTGCTGAACTGCAGAGCTCCTTCACTGACAGACTGCTGCATCCTAGATGCTTGAAGGAGCATTTCCGCAGGTCCTTCCTCCATGTAGCTGTTAGACTGTACAATCTAAACAGCTCCCAACAGACAGATGTTCACACCATTGCTGCTATTTTGCACCAAATCAAAATCAATAACACTGGTATAAATTGCACATTACTTTTAACAGACTATAATAACTTACTGAAAATTGCACATCTTGTCTTCAATTGCCCTGTTCAACGCACAATCCGTACTTTGTAACTATGGTGATGTAAATACTTTATTTTCTTCTGTAATAATTGTGTGCGTTTCTGTTCTGTGTCATGTTCTGTCTTTTGTAGAATTAAATTTTTGTAAAAAGATAATTCAGTGCATGTTAAAAACAGAGACAAATGGAGCCAATTTCCAGTTCTCACTTATTTTAAACAGATTAACAAATTGCAGTTTACAGAGAAACATGCCCATTTTCTCTGGGCCAGATAAAGAGATCTGACAATGAATGGTTTTCATGGCATAACTTTTATAGACACCAAAAACTTTCCCAGGATCTAGGCGTCTCTTCTCTCTCGGTCTCTGCTCCAATCAGAACGTTTTTAAAAAGTGTCTTGACAACCACTGGTCCGTCCAGAATTAAGTGTCCTCCTCCTGGATCCAAGTCAAAAGTTCATTCTGAGTTTTATGGTCCTTCCTCCCTGCATCTGGCATCCTAAATCTACAGACATCCTGTTTTTACAACATGCAGTAAATTACCCAAGAGTTTTATTGCTTAAAAGCTTACCCCAGTTAAAAATACTGGTCAAGGATATGTTTTACAACCATGCATAATATAAAACAGACTTTTACCTTCTGAATGCTTACTAAAGATATAAAATAGCCCCGAAAACGTAAAATACAACACTGTACATCAGTTTTTTTGCTGCTGTTACAACCAAATTTCCCCATGTGGGATTATTCTATTGTATTCTGTTCTTGTATCAATTACTGCTTCCATGCTGCTATCAGCCTGCAGCACTTCTGAGGTGTAATGGAAGACCAAGATGTTTCAATAGGGGCCTTCAGCTCTTCTGCATTGTTCAGTCTAATGTCTTATCTTTCTCTTGGCAATGCCCCATAGATTCTCTGGAATGTTCAGGTCAGGCGAGTTTGAAGCTGCGGAGGGGGAATCCAACGCTGTGTCTCCAAGCGGACTCAGACAGACGAACGCTGGCGGAGGTACAACATCTAAGGCAGAGGAGGAGCGCTGGTTCCAGCAGGGGGCTAAACCAAAAGCCCCCCCTCAGCTCCACTGCAGTGTCCCAGGGTGCGTGGTCGACGGTCGGGCCTGGTTGCAGTGGGGGCCCCCGGAGCGGCTCCCACCATTCTCCTCCACCCGACCTTCCGCTGTCGAACCGCTTCGGTGCCCTGGGGGACAATTACCCTCCTCTGACCATCCCTCTGACCGCGCCAAAGACCAGCAGCTCCGCAGGATCGCCGCCCATCCCCTCCCAGCAGTCGGACTACGGTAGCACCCACGTCACGCCAAAACCAGGACTACAGCCGGGACGCGCCGAGGAGTGCTTCACTACACCCCGAATCCACAGAACGAGCACTCTGCGCCCTCTAAACACTGCTGCAGTCCTGTGGATGCCAAGCTGCCCAACATCCAGCAGGTCCTGGATAACGAGAGGGGTTCTGCTCAGAACCAGCAGCAGCAGCCTGCATACCATCCACCCAGCACTCTCATCATTGGAGATTCTATTATCCGGCATGTGAGTGTGACCAGCCCGTTATAAAGGCCTCTTAGTGCTCAGGTAAGATTGAGGTCAATAAAGAACCAGGATAACACATGGTGAAATGATGAACTGAGACCATATTATGGTTCCCTCAGGATTACAGTTTTATTAACATAAGTACACTAAAATCAGGGTTCCCTGTTAATAAATAAAAACCAACAATTAAGTAAGTTGGGGGCTTTACTGTGGCCCCGGTCCAAAAGAAAATATTAAGACACAAAATCACTGAAACCGTGCAACCAAAGCAACATGCGTTAAACAAATAAACAACAAGCCAAACTACAGGACCGCGACCACCAGTCAGCCTCCAACGGAAACACAATGGATTACAACAAATGCTGCAGGGAACCTCCTTAGGGAACAGGAAAATAATTAGAACAAAACCAATCTAAACAAACTAAACAAAACAAAACAGCAGTGTGATAAGGCTGGCGTCTAAAAAGAAACAAAACAAGACATTAATGTAAGAAAACAACATAACCTTGCAGTAAAAGGGTAGACGCCATACCTCCAACAGTGCTAACTAGCCCCACACAAGATGGTACTTTTTATGCTTGGCTGGAATCCTACAGAGCAGAGGGAACAAGTTTTACCAACATAACAGTAGTAAACAATTCCATTCAAGTAAAAAAGTATAAAAACACCTACCGAACAAAGATACAACCCCACACATGCATACCCGGCCAACAGAGTTAGACAAAGGGAGAACAGCCGTTTGGTTGCGCTTTTATGACATCATCTAAATTGGCCAGAGGGAGGGGGAAGGGCTGTTCCAGCTTTGGTATCCCTAAAGGGACATCCACCTGCCGGTTACATTCTTCCCCCTAGTTATTGAATTGGCGTCCCGACAATTCACTAAAACCAAGGTCTGAAAAAGACAGAAGTCTGACTACTTACACCAAGCATTTGAGAATTTGTAGCCCCATTTACTTTACTCCGTACTGTAACTGGCATATTGCGGGGATTTGTGTGTTTACCAGCTGTCTGTCGCGTGGACTTTCTCACCATACTTGGTGCAGGGCTAGAATCTATGGAAGACTCATGTGGCTGTGAAGTGGGTACTGGGGAATTGAGAAGGGATGTCCTTGTTAGCCCACCAGTAATGTCAGATGGGCAGTCTCTCACTCTCGGCACGCCTCCAACAACCACCCATGAACCACTTCCCTCCTGGTCAGGGCTGGACGATCTATGAATGGGCCCAGCTACAGGGGTAATATCATCCAAGGTCAATGCTGGCCTCATCATTGCACGATGGACATGATGCACTTCAGTCAGCCTGTGTATTGGAGCCACCCCATACACTTGTCCTCCACGTTTGGGGGGGACGACCACCTGGAACCTCTCAGATCCCCACACGTCCTGGATCTTGTTACGTCCTTTATGGGAATGGTCCTGCAAAAAGACCTGTTGCCCGATGGGCATTTCGCAGGGCAGCAGCTTGTTTTATCCTGCCCTGAGCATTGTCCACTGCCACTTTTAGTTGACACTGATGCTCTTGGATCCAGTTACAAACATCCCCCCTTGTGGGTTCCTTGATACGGCCTAGAAGAAAATCAACAGGTAACTGGGGCTCACGTGCAAACATCAAGAAAAATGGAGACTGGCCTGTAGTCTGGTGTGGAGTGGTATTGTAACTGAATAGCGATGCTTTTGTTCATTTGGAAATGTGCGGAGTAGGTCATGGAGGGTTCTATTAAACCGTTCACACCGACCATTACCTTGTGGATGATATGGGGTTGTCCTGGATTTCTGGACACCGTACATCTCGCACAACTGTTGGATAACTGCACCTTCAAAGCCGCGACCTTGGTCCGCATGGAGCCTAGCTGGTACCCCATATTTATAGAACCACTCATTGGTAATGATGTCTGCAACCCTGGAAGCCTGTTGGTCTCTGGTGGGAAAGGCCAAGGAAAACTTGAAAACACATTGGTTAACACCAATACTTGTTCTCTTCCATCCCTAGCAGGTTCAAGGAAGGAAAAAATCAATAGCCAGGATCTCATTTGGCCTAGAAGCCAAAAGGTGGCCCATAGGGGCCTGCACTTTTGGTCTTGTCTCTTTAGAGAGAACACATCTCTCACATGTCTGGCACCATTCTTTAATCGCAACATTCATCCCCGGCCAATAACATCTCTGGCGGATAAGTTCAGTTGTGCGCTCAATACCTTGATGGCCATGGTTGGTATGGAGCTGCCGGAACACCTCCTCCCTCAGACACTCCGGAAGCACCAGCTGATACACCAATTCTCCATCAGGCAGGCTGAAGGTGCGGTACAGGAGTCCCTTTCTCATGGTAAGACGATCCCACTGTTTCAGTAGCCCCAAGACTGCAGGTGAGAGCTGTTGCCGTTCCACCGGGCCTGGTGTCCGCTGTTCTTGGAGGAAGCGAAGAATAATGCCAATAGCCCCATCTGCTCCTTGCAGCATGACCATGTCATCAATGGATCTTTCTGGAATTGCAGAGATGGCATTTTGAAACGGCAGGCTATGGCTCGGTATAGTTTTGCTCACCACTTCTGGTATAGAGGTTCCTGAACGATCTGGTACCACTCCCTCAACATGAGGAGGATGTTGCCTAGACAAAGCATCTGCATTCCGGTTGGTACGTCCTGGCCTATACTTAATGGTGTAGTCGAAAACAGCCAATTCCGCCACCCAGCTCTGCTCTGTGGCCCCCAGTTTGGCTGTGTTCAGGTGGCTGAGTGGGTTATTATCAGTCCACACCACCGCCTTATGACCAAGCAGATACTCTCGAAACTTTTGCGCCATGGCCCATTTGACAGCCAGGAATTCAAGTTTCATAGAGCTATAATTCCTGTCTGCTGGATGAAGACTCCGACTGGCATAAGCGATGGGTCTCACTTTCCCACCCTGCTCTTGTAAAAGAACAGCTCCCAAGCCGGCATGACTTGCGTCGACCTCTAGGATGAAAGGGAGGTTGAAGTTAGCATAGGCAAGCACTGGTGACGACACCAACCTGTCTTTGAGCTCCTTGAAGCTATGTTCACACTGCGGGGTCCAGGCCTCCTTCAGATAAACGCTCCGTCGACTCTTCTTATCAGCCAACTCTGCAACCAGCCGGTGAAGTGGGGCAGCCAACTTGGAAAACCCCTCCACGAAACGTCTATAATAGCTGGCGAACCCAAGAAACGACCTGAGCTCTGACACCGTACTTGGAACCGCCCAGTCCTCCACAGCTGCAATCTTCCCAGGGTCTGTGGACACACCATCAGCCGACACAACATGGCCTAGGTACTGAACTTGCCTTTTAAAGAACTTTCATTTCTCCAGCTTGGCTTTCAGACCTTGTTCTTTGAAGGGACTCAAGACCAGATCCAGGGGGCTAAGATGTTCATCCACTGTGGACGAGAAAACAATAACATAGTCCAGATAGAGCAGTAAAGAGCGGAAATGCTGGTCACCAAACATCCGTTCCATCAACCGCTGGAACGTGCTGGGGGCATTACATAACCCAAAAGGCATCCGGTGAAACTCAAAGAGACCAAAAGGGGTACAGAATGCAGTTTTCATTTTATCATGCTCGGTGACAGGAACCTGATGGTACCCACTGGCAAGGTCAATCGTGGAAAACCACTGGGCACCTGACAGGGCATCTAAAGACTCTTCAATCATTGGAAGGGGAAAAACATCCTTACGTGTCCTGCCATTAAGCAGCCGGTAATTCACACATAACCTTAGGCTACCATCCTTCTTCCTCACCAGAACAATAGGAGAAGCATAGGGGCTACAACTTTCTCATATCACCTGCTTGTCCAACAGTTGCCGTATGTGGGCCCTGACCTCGTCATAGTCAGAGGGGGGGATTCGCCGATACCTCTGTCTAATAGGAACATCATCAAGGAGAGGGATGTCATTGCTCAGGAGGTTGGTACAACCAAGATCAAGATGAGAGGCAGCAAACACTGTTTCATGCCCCAACAATAATGACCTCACCTTCTCCTGATCTGATGCCAAGAGTACAGATAGGTCAATAGACTCAATCTGGCTTTTCAGCATCCCAATTTGGGCCTCCTGAGAGGACACTGACATTAACTCCTCCGATTTTCTGTTCAACCATAGAAACTCCCTCGGGTAAGCTAACAATTTCAGCCAGACTCAGCACCCCTATAGATTGACGACGGTGTAGCACAACATCCACTTCACTCACATTGACCACTGGGATATACATGGTACCCTTTCTCACAGTGACCATTGCGGGGGGAGATCAGCAAACCCTCCGGTAACGGCCTACCCCCTCCTAAAGGCTCAATCAATACAGCCATAGCAACTTCACTAAACTGAGAAGAGCATGTAGCAGTCACCCACTTCATTGTACCCCCAGAGATGGTAATGGGGTGGCTTCCCTTTACCTTGGCTATTCCTGTTGTAGCCCACCTAGGCTGCGACTGCAGCTGATGGCATTGCTGTAGTGCCTGCTGCCACATAAGGGGGGTCTGCTGTACTGTGGGGAGGTCAAATAAACCCAGGCCATGCTGACTGAACAACTGTTGACATTGTTAACATTCCCTAATAACATTCATCCCTAACACCCCTGGGGCTCCAGCCAGGGCAGCCTGACCTGGAGGATCTTTAACCACCAGGATCCCCCTCTTTGGCATGACTTTCCCCAAGACTGTAATGTCGAGCTCCACGTATCCTACATAAGGTATTTCCAACCCATTAGCAGCTCTCAACTGCAGCCAGTGGCATGGGTTTGGGGAATTTTGAAAGTGTTAAACAAAAAAACTTTCGACAACAGTAGTAACCATTGATCCAGTATCAAACAAAAATTGAGCAGGTACGTCGCCCAAATGTACTGTTACCTTAGGACAAGGTGCCACCAGGTTAGGTGGGATGGCTTGAGCAGTAGATCTCGATCCCACTGAGCCTGTATTCTCCCCTCCTGATGTTTGGCTCCTCACATCAGGGGGAGGGAGTTTCCCACCTCCTGTGCAGCAGTGGTAACATTCAGGGGGTATTTGACCCCAGACTGCTTCCCTTGAGGTAAAACACGCTCATTATCACATTCCCCTGCGTAACGGCCATGCTGTTGGCACCGCCTACATATAACACTGTTTGGGGGCTTAGACTTAGCAGGGGGCCTTATGGATGCCAGCAGGGCAAGTAAACCCTGGGTTAATTGGTTTAGTTGCTCCTGCTGCGTCTGTAACAACTGTCTTAGTTCTAACATCTCAGATTTGTCACCACCATTAGATACTACACCGCCACCAGAGCACTGTATGAGATTAAATGACTGGGCCAAAAGGCTCCGTCCTCCTGAAACTTTTTCCTTCCCCTCATTCTCCCAGAGGATGGCCTCCGCCCTTATATCCAACAAGGAATACTCAGGGTTCTGTCGCACAATTTTCTCCAACTCTCTGCGCAGACCAGGATCACCAACATGCTCAACAAACTGATCTCTAAGCAAAGTAGGTGCCTCAACCATCCTCCCAGGAGCCTTACGCTTAATCTTTTCCATAAGACTTCATAAAGTATGTGAAAACTCCTGTAGGGATTCACCTTCACGCTGTTTTTTTGAGAAAAAGCTCTGTTGTAAAGCAACATAAGACTCAGAACAACCAAATAGTTCCAGAAGAATTTATTTAACTTTCTGTGGGTCTTCCTTTTCTGCCTTGAGCCTGTACCGGATCTCCTCTCTAGCCTCACCCTCCAAGTGATCGTACATAAAATAAGCCTGATCTACTGGCTTCAGTGGCCTAGTTCTCAATGTGGCCTCCACCTCCTCAACCCAATCTTCCACAGGGATGCCAGAGGTTCCTCTAAAAACTGGGCACCTTCGCTCCCTGGGGATATACAATAACTGCTGGGGTGGGGGGGGTCTTGCAACCATCCTCATGTGCAGAATGCTGATATCGAACTGCACCACCAGAGGCTGATCCTGAAGTAGATTCTCTTGCTGCGGCTTGCTCTTGCAATAGCTTATCATTGTCAGCACGTAACCGCTGGACCAAATCCTTCAGTTCTTGCAGTTCATTCGCCATGATAAACAGGAGGGTAAGAAGTTGAGTCCTTCAGCGTTGACAGGTTGTCAGATATTTCACGGAATTTCCAATACACACTGCTGCTTTGTACAAAACAAAAATTATGTATTTAACAATCTAAGCCCCACAACTCATCTTAGATCAGCACGTTGTTAAATCCTGCCAGCAACGCCAGATTGTGACCAAGGATAAAGGCCTCTTAGTGCTCAGGTAAGATTGAGGTCAATGAAGAACCAGGATAACACATGGTGAAATGATGAACTGAGACCAAATTATGGTTCCCTCAGGATTACAGTTTTATTAACATAAGTACACTAAAATCAGGGTTCCCTGTAAATAAATAAATAAAAACCAACAATGAAGTAAGTTGGGGGCTTCACTGTGGCCCCGGTCCAAAAGAAAATATTAAGACACAAAATCACTAAAACCGTGCAACCAAAGCAACATGCATTAAACAAATAAACAACAAGCCAAACTACAGGACCGCGGCCACCAGCAAGCCTCCAACGGAAACACAATGGATTACAACAAATGCTGCAGGGAACCTCCTGAGGGAACAGGAAAATAATTAGAACAAAATCAATCTAAACAAACTAAACAAAACAGAAGTCTGGCGTCTAAAAAGAAACAAAACAAGACATTAATGTAAGAAAACAACATAACCTTGCAGTAAAAGGGTAGACGCCATACCTCCAACAGTACTAACTAGGACCCATACAAGATGGTACTTTTTATGCTTGGCTGGAATCCTACAGAGCAGAGGTAAAATGTTTTACCGACATAACAGTAGTAAACAATTCCATACAAGTAAAAACAAAGTATAACAACACCTACCGAACAAAGATACCACCCCACACATGCACACCCGGCCAACAGAGTTAGACAAAGGGAGAACTGCTGTTTGGTTGCGCTTTTATGACATCATCTAAATTGGCCAGAGGGAGGGGGAAGGGCTGTTCCAGCTTTGGTATACCTAAAGGGACATCCACCTGCCGGTTACATTCGGATGAGAGGAGCTGTCACCCTTTGTTTTCCTGGAGCTACAGTAAAGGATATTTCTGAACAGATTCTGGACTCCATCCACTGTCATCCAACTGTGAGTAAAGTTATAATTCATGCTGGCACCAATGACATCCGTAAACAGCAGTCTGAGCTCTCAAAGCAGGATTTTATTCATATATTTAATCTTTTAAAAGACAAGCCCCTATCTGTTTTTATTTCTGGCCCCACTCCAACCATAAGCAGAGGAATACATAGATTCAGCAGGTTACTTTCTCTGAACACTTGGCTTTCCTCTGTTACCATGATGCACAATATTGGTTTTATAGACAATTTTAACATTTTCTGGGGCAGGAGTCAATTATTTGGGGCAGATGGACTACATCTTAACAGACAAGGCACACACATGCTGGCATTAAGCCTGGCATACCCTCGCCCACCGCTGTCCCCTGCACCGGCCAAAGCTGCTCCTGCCCTCTCTGCCACATCCACAACATCTTGATGTGCAGCTTGTCCCTTTTCCTATGAACTCAATCCTTATTTTAACAGTAACTCACATATCGGACTTGGACCTTACCCTACTTCATTCATACCTGTTATTGTCAGCAGAGAGCGAACAAATAATCATAAACTAAGCAAATTCAAACCAAATAATCTTGAACAGTTACTAAAAATCCCACCTACAGTAAATCATACAGTCACTCCATCACCAACCACTATTAATAGGGCTCTTTTAAATGTTCGCTCTCTGCTGAATAAAACTTATATAATAAATGACTTGATTTTAGATAATAAACTTCAGTGTTTATTTTTAACAGAGACATGGCAGGGTGCAGATGCCCCTGCTGTTCTTACAGAGGCCTCTCCACCTAATTTGAACTTTTCTTATTCTACGAGGAGTAGCCAGAGGGGAGGCGGAACTGCTCTTATAAGTTTATCAACTCTTTCCGCCAAATCTGTTTTATTTAATAATTTACCACGTTTGAATGAACTACCTCTATTTTTAGCACTCCTCGGATTTTATGCATTTTATACATTTTATAGGCCTCCGAAACAGAATGCACTTTTTATTCCGGAATTTTCCGTTTTTATCAATTTTACACAACTCTTATGAAAGGATCGTTTTAGCTGGTGATTTTAATCTACATATAGATAACCTTTTAGATCCCTTATCAACAGATTTTTTAAATATTTTAAATTATATGGATTTTAGCCAACATGTCATGCAGCCAACTCACAACAGAGGACACACTCTGGACTTGGTCATCACGTATGGCCTGTCCACCAGTGTGTCCTCTGTTGGCTGTCTCTGACCACTACTGTGTGTTTTTTAATATCAGCAGTTTTATCCAATTAGAAACCTCTGTGAGAACTGTCAGGAAGCGTCATCTAACCCCTGAAGTGGCTGCAGGTTTTCTTGAAGTTTTTAAAAAGTTCCCTCCTGTACCTTTACCTGCCCCCTGTGATTTTATTGTTAATGATTTTAACAGTAGGCTTAAATCTGCTCTCGACCTGCTGGCTCCAATTAAAGTTGTAAACACTCATTCAAAACGTACAGTACCGTGGAGAAATGCAGCTATTAGAAAATTAAAGAGGAGCTGCAGGGTGGCAGAAAGGAAATGGAGGAAAAATAAAATCACAATAAATCATCAGATATACATAGAACATCTCAGATTATATAATAACGCTTTAAGAAATTCCAGAAATACATACTTTTCCAGAATCATCTCAGAACATAAAAATAATCCCAAAATTCTGTTTTCCACCATTGACAACATTTTACATCATAATTCTAATACTTTTCAGAAAACCCCCTCAAACAGTCTCTGTGAGGAGTTTGCAGACCACTTCAGAGGGAAGGTAGACACCATCAGATGTAATATTTTATCCTCTCAAACAAACATGGTTTTAGACAAATCAGAGTGTCTGCCTTCACCAGAGGAAACACTGGACAGTTTTGTCCTGGTAGAAGCTGGGACCCTTGATAAAGTTTTCTCCTCAGTGAGGCCCACCACAAGCGCTTTGGACCCGATTCCCACCAGGTTTTTTAAGCAATTTTATGGTTCTTTTAAAGATGAGATTTTAAACTTTATGAATTGCTCCCTTCAGACGGGGGTTTTTCCTGCTGCCTTTAAAGCGGCGGTAGTGAGGCCCCTGCTGAAGAAGAGCAATTTAGATTTTAATGATTTAAACAACTACCGACCAGTATCTAACTTACCATTTTTAAGCAAAGTTTTAGAAAAACTTGTTTTTATTCAACTTAATGATTTTATTAACGCTCATAATGTCCTAGAGAAATTTCAGTCTGGTTTTAGGATGAACCACAGCACAGAGACGGCTCTTTTAAAGATTTTAAATAATTTTAGATTAAGTTATGATGCTAAAAAGGTGACAGTGTTGGTTCTCCTGGATCTAAGCGCTTTCTTTGATACAGTAGACCACACCATTCTTTTAACTCGTTTAAAACAGATCGGCCTCTCTGGTGCTGTTCACAAATGGTTCACATCCTATCTCACAGACAGGACTTTTATGGTAAGTTTAGATACCTGTTCTTCTATGGTCCATAAGATCACTTGTGGTGTGCCCCAGGGTTCAGTTTTAGGCCCAGTGCTTTTTAACCTGCATATGCTCCCTCTTGCCACTGTTATCAGGAGACATGGAGTTAACTCCCACAGTTATGCTGATGATACACAGTTGTACATCTCCATGTCTC
The DNA here is from genome assembly GCA_028564705.1 of Apricaphanius iberus. NCBI lineage: Eukaryota > Metazoa > Chordata > Actinopteri > Cyprinodontiformes > Aphaniidae > Apricaphanius > Apricaphanius iberus. The sequence goes on from JAPXFQ010000074.1 coordinate 2,543,120, forward strand.
CTGATGACACATGGCCAATGGATACACTTTTTAACTGCATTTTAGACATCAAATCCTGGATGGCAGAAAACTTTCTCCAGCTCAACCAGGACCAATCTGAGGTTTTAGTTATCGGTCCTGAAGCTCAGAGTGAGAAACTTTTACCAAAACTGCAATCATTGTCTTTTAATCCTTCCTTACAAGTGAAGAACCTGGGCGAGATTTTTGACTCTGAGCTGACTTTTATCCCGCACATTAAAAACATAACCAAAATAGTTTTTTATCACCTAAAGAACATCGCCAGAGTCCACCCCATTCTCTCTCGGGCCAATAAGGAGACGCTAATGCATGCTTTTATCACTAGTAGAATTGATTATTGTAATGCCCTGCTTTCTGGTCCTCCCAAAAAGATTACCTCAAGTTTACAGCTTTTACAGAATTCAGCAGCTCGTGTCCTGATGAAGACCAGGAAGCGGGAGCACATTACACCGGTCTTAGAATCACTGCATAGGCTCCCCGTATGTTTTAGGATTGATTTTAAGGTTCTTTTAATGGTTTTTAAGTGTTTTAATGGTCTTGGTCCTTCTTATCTGTCAGAAATGCTTTTACCGTATGAACCCTCTCGGTCTCTGCGCTCCTCTGGCAGCTGTCTCCTTGTCATCCCCAAAGTCAGGAAACGGACTCATGGTGAGGCGTCTTTTCATTATTATGGCCCTCACCTCTGGAACAGACTGCCAGAGGATCTCAGGGCCGCAGAGAACGTTCATGTTTTTAAGAGCAGGCTCAAGACTCACCTTTTTAGCTTAGCCTTTAACTAATTATTATTTATTAATATATTTTTAACCGCTCAGCATGTTTTACCTGATTTAATTTTTAGTTTAGCTTTTAACTGTTTATTTGTTAATCTGCTTTGCATTTTTATCTTGATCTATCTTATCGTTGTTTTACATTTATTGTTTTATACTTTATACACTTTATATTTTATAAACTTTATATTTGAACTTATTTTAATCTTTCTTGCAGGGTTTCCTCTCTGGGGGCCCTCTGCATCGGGGGCGGTGGTCGGCTGTGACTGCCTTGGTGCCCCCCAAGTAGCGCTTGGGTGGAGGTGGGGATACCAGCCCTCCCTCCTCTGGGCGCCCTGGGTCAGGGCCTTGGCTGCTGCTGTTAATCTTCTGCTGCCAATGCAGATGGCTCCCACGATGGCATTTCCTGGCTCATCTGTACTCAGCCCGCTTTTTGTAGCTTTTAAGTGTGTGTGTGTGTGTGTGTGTGTATGGCTGAAGGGTTGGGTTGGGAGGGGGTTGTATTTGCGTTGATGATTCTATTTTTGAAAGGGGGTGGTTGTGGGGTTATTTTTTTTTAATCTGTAAAGCACTTTGAGTAACTTTGTTTGAAAAGCGCTTTATAAATAAAGTTTGATTGAGTTTGATTGATCAGGACCCGCCGCAGTTTGCGTATCGCCGTGGAGTTACCATTGAAGATGGCATTCTCCACCTGCTTCAACCAACCCACTGTCAACAAAAAAAAAAACTGCAATGTGAGATTCATTTTCTTTGATTTCTCCAGTGCATTTAACACAATTAATCCCGATTTTCTTTGTCAGAAACTCCTGAAGACACAGGTGGAGCCCTAAACAATTGCCTGGATCATTGACTACCTGACCAATAGACTATGGTTTGTTAGATTGAAGAATTGTGTGTCAAACCAGGTGGAGCACCAAAAGGGACTGTACTATATTCCTTTTCAATCTGTACACCTCAGACTTCAAATTTGAGTCTGAGACATGCCATCTGCAGAAATACTCAGACAACTCTGCAATTGTCAGGTGTCTCACAGATGGGCAAGAAGCTGAATACAGAGAGCCAATGTACCACTTTGTGGCATGGTGTTGAAACAATATTCTTACCTTGAATGTGAAAAAAAACAAAGGACATGACTCTAGAGTTCAGAAGAAACAGAGATAAATCACACACTGTTTCCATCATGAAGGAAGAAGTGGATGATATTGAGGAGTATAACTACATCAGAATTCACCTGGACAACAGACTGGACTAAACTCAGCCTGGGTGTCTAGTGTCCTGTGTTCTGTCAGTAGTCTGAATGTTCACATTAGAACAACACGTAACAACACCACAATCGAGCGGGAGGAGAGAGGCTGGGCCTCATCCCACACCCCTGTTCGTTGGACCATGAGGGGTTGAAGCCCAGATGGCATATCAGGCCGTCTGATCGGGGACCTGGGCTGGTTGGCTACTCTTGCCGGGGTGGTCTGCTTGTCCCCGTCCTGGTGGGCAAGGGGTTCGTCTCCCGGGTGCAGGGGCAGGTTGCTCTATTGGGGCGTCTGTCCCTGGGCCTGGGAGTATAGAGTATATATGGGGTGTATAAATGAGTGTACAGCGTCTTTTTTCGGGTGTCCTGTGTTGGTGAGAATGTGTGCGCGTAAGAGGGAGGGTACGTATGATTGTCTCTGTCTACTTGTCAGGTCGGGTGTTTGGCTGCCCTCTGGCTGGTGAATCTTTTCCCCCTCCGTCACTCCCTGTCGGTGACTGATGCCCCTGCCCGCTGGTCGATGGTGGTTCTCGAGGCCTGGGGGCCCGGATGCAACCCGGCTCGGTCCTCGTGCATGCCTGAGTGGGCCATTGTGTCGGGCGGCCGGGAGGGGGGGTGGGGTGGGGGGGTTCGGTCTGTCAGGCATTGGCTGGGCCCCTGGTCTCGGCATTCTACATGGGGCGGGGTCCCGGGGACCCGGGGGCTGGTAGATGGTGCTGGCTGGGTGCGGCCTGCGGAGGGCGTACATCCGCTGTGGCTTTTACTGTGGCTTTCTGGCGTGTGTGTGGCGGGACTGGGTTGTTGGTGGTGGGGATTGGTCCGGGGTGGCGGTGGCGTGTGTCATCCGGCTGCGGGTCTCTCCTGCCTTGCAGCGGCAGGGAACCCCTGTTGGCTGATCCCTGGTCAGGGCCCTGCTTGGGGGGCGGGGCGCCGCTGGTCCCCGTGGCCTCCGGGTCCTGTTCAGGGCTTGCCTGAGCGTAGCCAGTCGGGCCAGTAAATAATAAAATCTATTTAATTTAACATAATACAAGGAGATAAAAAGATTATTTTTAATGCTGATCAATGTAAAAAAAAGTAATATGGATATTTCTTATTTTTGTCTTACTTAAGTATACATTTTTTTTACCACACCATGACATAAATCAGTGCTTCTCAATAATTTTTTGCCATGCCCCCGCTAGAGAACAGCATTTATTTTTTTTTAATTTTACTGTAACATTTAAAGCTTTTTTTAAGCTGTAAACATTGATTACTTGTTAGCTTCACCAGCTTATCACTTAAAAAAAGCCTACATAACTTCTGTCACCTTCACTGCTTTTCTTTTCAACTCTGCAACCATATGAATACCATTGAATTATGTTAGACATGTTTTATTTCAAAAAGTTCCACTTTTTCCATTTAGATTTTTCTGAATTCTACTTTTTCCATTGTAGTCATTTTTATTAAACCAAAAAGTGTCTAATTATTGTGACTGAAAACAATTTACTTGATAAATAACCAAAGAGATTCAAATTTACTGTTATTCACAACTATTTTCACAAATCTAACAGTGCTGTGGTTTAGGCATTTCCCTGTCATTTTAAAAAAACTAAAACATTTCATTTTATTTCATGTGCCAAACGAAGAATAGCATATTTTTCATGTTGTAAAAGAAAATCTCTCACTACCAATCAAGTCTGGAACCAATAGCTACTGTAAACACTGGTATTACTTCCATATTTATTAAAACCTGTGTTAATTTTTATTTTCTACACCTTTCCAGACTCCGGCAAAATACATGTATGTCAGTGTTTTTCTTTAGTACTCTTTCTGCCGCGCTTCGTTTGCGTTTAAATTCCCTGACAGTTTCCTTTCTGCTTTCTAATGCAACCCTTGTCCATCACTGGTCATCACCGTGAGCTTACAGAACTTATGAGGATTGTTTTCCCAATTCATAAACATATCTGACTCTCACGCTAAGCGTCAACTTGTTTGTCTATTTTTTGGGGGGATGGGGGGCAACTGTGTTTCTGTGAGTTTTCTCATTATGGCGGGCATGTTTAGTCTGTCTTCATGGAGAGGCGGGTTGACCTCCTGGCAACAGCAAACAGGTAGCCTCAATGGAGTGGGAGCCGCCAGATCACTAAGGGAACAGCGTTTAATTGTGCATTCCATTTTTTGTTATTACAGCGAGTCCATCTCCCTTTCCCACACCGTGGACTATGTCTATCAGCTCTCTTTCTCTCTCTGTTTGTACAGGCTTCTTCTGCTGAGCTGAACATGCAGCCTGTTAAGCATTGCTGCCACCTAGTTACTGGAGGCTTGATCAACGTTAAATTATTAATTTAAGCCTCGGTTAACGTGAGGGAGGCACGAGCAGTGGCTTTTGGGGGGTCTGAGATTATTCAAGCTTTATGACATGGCATATTATCCTGCTGGAAGTAGCCATCAGAAGATGGGTACACTGTGGTCATAAATGGATGGACATAGTCAGCAACAATACTCAGATAGGCTTTGGCATTGCAACAATGATTAATTGTTACTAATGGGTGAAAAGTGGGCCAAGAAAATGTATCCCACACCATTACACCACCATCACCAGCCTGAACCGCTGATACAAGGGAGTTTGAATCCATGGTATCATGTTGTTGATGCCAAATTCTGACCCTACCATCTGAATGTCGCAGCAGAAATCAAGACTCATCAGGCCAGGCAACATTTTTTCAATCTTCTATTGTCCAACTTTGGTGAGCCTGTGTGAATTGCAGCAGCAGTTTCCTTTTCTTAGCTGACAGGATTGGCACCAGGTGTGGTCTTTTGCTGCTGTAGCTCATCAACCTCAAGGTTCAATTTGTTGGGCGTTCAGAGATGCTCTCCTGCATACCTTGGTTGTAACGAATGGTCATCTGAGTTGCTGTTGCCTTTCTATCAGCTCTAACTAGTTTGGTGATTCTCATCTGACCTCTAGCATCAACAAAATATTTTTGCACACAGAACTGCTACTCACTGGATATTTTCCCTTTTTTTGGACCATCTCTGTAAACCCCAGAGATGGTTGTGATTGAAAATCCCAGTAGATTAGCAGTTTCTGAATTTTTTTTTCTAAAAGTTTCTGAAAACTTAGACCATCTCGTCTGGCACCAACAACCATGCCATGTTTAAAGTCACTTAAATCACCTTTCTTTCCCATTCTGATGCTTGGTTTGAACTGCAGTAGATTACCCTGACCATGTCTGCATTGAGTTGCCACCATGTGATTGGATGATTACAAAATTTGGACGGGGGTGCCCAATAAAGTGGCCATTAAGTGTATATGTGAAGGGATAATAAATTACTTCTGTACTTATGTACTTGATTAAATAAATTACTGATGTACTTGATTAGTGTAACAGTATCTTCACAGGTCTGCCTAAAAAAACCAAACAGCTGCAGCTGATCCAGAATGCTGCTGCTCGTGTTCTCACTAAAACCGGGAAAGTAGAACACATCACTCTAGTTCTAAAGTCCTTACACTGGCTCCCTGTAGCTCAGAATAGACTTAAATGTGCTTTTATTAGTCTATAAATCATTAAATGGGTTAGCACCAGAATACATTAGAGATCTACTATCGTGGTACAAACCGTCCAGGTCACTCAGGTCCTCAAAATCATATCTACTGATTGTCCCTAGAACCAGAACCAAGCACGGAGAAGCAGCATTCAGTTTCAATGTTTCCCATGTATTGAATAAAGTAGCAGACAAATGCAAAACTGCAGAGACACTTAACTATTTTAAATCTAAAATAAAAAACATACTTATTTAGACATGCCTATGAGTAAATATTTTTATCCTAAATTGTTGTTTTTAATCAAATGCTATTGTTTGTTTTATAAATGTTAGTTTATGCTTTCTTTTATTGATTTTATGTTTTAATTTTCACATTCTGTAATCATGCACCTTGAATTGCCTTGTGTTGAAAGTGTCCTTTACAAATAAAATTGCCTTGAATTGTCTTACTTGTTTTGTTTTTGTTTTGTAAATATAGTCCAAACAAAGGAATGCTCCCTGGTTTCATTGAACCTACAGGATTTCTTAAAATAATTTATCTGCTAAAGCATGCATTGTTTAAGTAGTTTTCAGTGGAAAAGGATTAAGTAAAAAAACCCCACTGTAAATGATTTATTCACCAAAAAGTTAAAAGCAAGTAAAAATATATTCATATTGCCTTTTGTTACATGTTTATATTGGGACACAGAACTCAAACATTGCTTACTTGTGTTTTGTTAATTTCACAGAGGAAGTGAATTTCAAGATTTATAGGTGAAAAGCTGGTGGTCTTTTCATTGGGGGGATATTCTATTCAATTTAGATGCAAAATTTTACCAGGAACCGTGAATGCAAGAGTACTTAATAAACAATTAAATACCCATCAGTTTGAGCAGCATGAAAAAGGTTATTTCTACAGCTGAGGTTATTGAATAAAGTTTTAGTCTAATTTATAGAATTTGTTGTAAAACAAGGTGTCCAATCTATGTAATATTTTAAAGTAAGGGATTAAATTGTTCATAGATTGGACACCTTGTTTTACAACAAATTCTATAAATTAGACTAAAACTTTTTTAAATGATAAAACAATCACTGAAATTTCATATACAATAATGAGTGATTATTATAAATAATATTTAAAATAAATATTATAATTTAAAATGTGTAATTCAGCAAAGTTTTATTTTTCTTTTGCACAGAGTTGATTGTCAAAATGTCCATCTCGAGTGTTGCACCAGCTCTCTCTCTCATTCCCTTTTTAAACTTGTTCTCTAGAGTGTTGAAAGACAACAGTATTGTGACCTTGTCCAGTGATATTTGCATTCATGGAAGACTGGATATTGAGGGAGAAACTGAGAAGTGTGTATCATTTTAGATGTCATCAAAGCATTCACTGTTTACTGGTAAAATGCATAAGAAGGCCTGCAATCTGTTAGCTTTTAGTGAGCATCTGCATGATTAATGTGATGTTCTTGATCCTCAAATAGAGGAGAGCTGTCATCTCTTGCATAGATGTCGTAGCAGTGTTTAGCTACTGAATAGTAGATAGGCCCTCATGATTGCTGTGAAAGCTGAGCTCAGTTTCCCTCTTGAAAAGACAAATGTAGAGAACAAGAAAGGATTTACCTCTGCAGAACAAAAGAAATGACAAAATCTCTTCTGTTTTTCAGTCGCTTCTTTAGAGGAGAACACCCAAACCAGAACCCTAAAATAGAAAGTTAACAGCTCACGTCATTCAGCTGCTGACAAGCATATGATAACAGGCCTTGCAATAATCTCTTTGTGTTGCATCTGAATCCCTAAACAAGCTCCTGAACAGTGACAGCATTTATGGAAGAAGGAGGTCCTAGAAGTTACTAAGTGGTTCCTATCTCTTTGGAGAGCAGGCTCTCAGTGTACTCTGACACATACTGATCATGCACTTCAGTGACAATGCCCAGGAACATGATTTCAGTTGTGGAAACAAAAACGCTGAAAATTAAAAGTCTCTATATCCAGTCAGGTGTTCATTATTTAATTACTAGTTCAAAAGGCTGCAGTGCTGAGCTGATCATTTACAAACAAATAAATAAATGTGTAAAACACTGTACATTGACCAGTTGCATTAGTCATTTAAATAGTTTCGGCAAAATAACTTAATAAAATAAATTTATTTCACAGGTATACAATAATTATATCGGACTAAATTCTGTTTACCTTTCCAATAAATATACAAATTAAACTTTTGCTGGATTTGGGTTCTAAAAAATAGCTACAACCGCAGCCGAATCAACCTACTAGCAGTGAAGGAAATAATGCTCGTTTCACTGTGGGGGGTGAGGGGGTAAGCAAAATGTTATGGTGCAGTGTAATCTTTGTATGCTAGTTAATAACTTACTAGCTGCGTGCAAAGACTCGAGATTTGATCTGAAGAAACACTTTAAAGTAAGTTATTTTTATAGACTGTCAGTCTAGTTTTGGGGTTTTTGTCCATTATTTGACAGGGCCTGTATCGTGTTAGTTAGGTAATTTCTCTAAATTATGTTAGCTTGATTATTTAGTGGTGTGATGGGTTTCCTGCAAATTATGGCTGTAAGGATAAAAGCTTTCCATTTGGAGTGCAATGAATATCAATTTAAAATGCTTTGCATGTTTATAAAAGGAAGTCGCAAATAGCCTAATTGGCTGTGGCTGCAAAACAGCTAAACTTTATTTCAACTTACTAAAAATAAAATCTAATAAATTTAAAGAGATGTTAATGCTAAAAACAGTTTGTTTGTTTCTTTCTTTTTTTTTGTTGCTGAGAGATAGCAGTGCTGTGCAAAAAATAATGAAAAGATTTCATTTATGTTTTCCCAGTCAGTACATAATGTTTAGCATTAACATTCCCTCTGTTTCCCTGTCTGAGTAGCTACCACGACGTTTTCTGATATTTAATAGACTTAAATGCTGTTTTTAATGGGAAGTATTCCAAGTATTTAGAATACAGTATCATGATTCAGCAAAGTAAAGCTTATGGTGAATGCCATTAGCATTAGTGTTAGCTGGTATCTGTAAGTGTGTTATTCAGTAGTCAAGATGTTTGCGCGTCATTGCCAGTTACCTCTAATTTTTTAAGAAATATTAAGCCCATGGCCACTAATGCATGCTGATAAAAGTATTTATGGCTTAATTTCACTGTCCCCCAATAACTTTTTATTCAGTAGCCCAAGCTTTCCAAATTCAACAACCCGGAGGCTAAGTTACTGTTGTTGAAGGGATGTGAATAATATGCTAATACCAGGAGAGATTAAAGTCTGAGCCTCAGATTTGTTTTCATAAATAATATACTAAAAGTTTTCAGAGGCAGAGTATTAATGTGTTTTTAATTTATTTAAAACAACCGCAGATGCATGAAAATCTTTAGTTAACCAACAGATAACTGAAGGTCAACCACTTGTGTAAACACTAAAAGGATAAGAAAATCTAGCGACCTGTGAGTTTTATTTTGTGGAATAAAAAATAAGATCTAATCCTAATAATGTAAGCACTATCACTACTGTTTTGCATATGCGTGAGGGTAAAATAAAACATTTCCTCATAAAATGGAATAAGCTTAGTGAAACATTACAATTTATGTTATGCTGACAGTTTACTTGAGTGTACATTTGATCATAGTTTTGTGTTATTCAGGCTGTAGTGAGGATTCACCTTCAGTCGTCCCAGACCAGGCCAGCATCTCCACACAACCAACTTCTGAGCAACTTCTGCAATCAGTCCACACACCGTGGGTCCCTTCGCAAGAAGATCATCAATACTGCAGCACATTTTGGAGTAAAGATGTTCCGGACAAGGTGACTCAGTGTGATGAAGTTGCATATTTTGTTCTGCAAAATGATGCAGACGCTTTGCTGTACACTGGTGTAGCCTTAAAGACATTTAACACTCTTGTGTCAACACTGGAGGGATATGACAATGCATTTGCAATGCCTGTACAAGATCAAGTCCTGATGACATTCATGAAATTAAAGAGTAACCATATAATAGGTGACTTAAGCTGCCAGTTTGTTATATCACAGAGCATGGTTAGCAAGATCATCTCATACTGTTTAGACTGGAGGATGTTTTCCGGCCATTAATTCCATGGCTGCCAAAATAAATTATTCAAGCAACTATGCTTGCAGTCTTCAAGAAGAACTTTCCAAATACTACATGCATCTTAGACTGTAGTAAGAGCCTTTTACAGAAACCTAAAAACCTGGACTCAAGAGCGGAATCATACAGCCATTAGTATTCACACAACACAGTCAAATATTTAGTTGCTGTTGCACCATGTAGACTAATCATGTTTGTTTCTGCGGCATATGGTGGTCGATGTAGTGACACATTTATCACAATGAACTCTGGCATGTTAACATACCTAAAGCCTGGTGATGAAGTCATGGCAGATATTTTTTTTTTTACAATAAAAGACTTGCTTTTTGTGAGAAAAGTTAGATTCATAATTCCCTCTTTCACAAAAAAAACATGGACAGCTGACTGCAGAACAGGTAACATACACGCATCGGATTGCAAATGTAAGAATCCATGTTGAAAGAGCAATCATATGTTTCAAAGTCTACAAAATCCTATCACAAATTTTTCCTATTAGCATGGTTCTTAAAATACACAAGATTCTTAGGTTATATGCTGCTCTTGTACCCTGACAATTCAGAGGTCTCGCTAGAGCACAATTTGAATTGTCTCTGCAAGACACTCTGAGCAATAATACTGTTACTGCATTACGTAAGCAGTTTATTGAACCAATCAAATCGGTGTATCTGATGAGGGCGGGCTAGAGATAAGCTAAGCTGATGACGACAGCGCTGCGATGTCCGCAATCATTTAGTTAACAGTCTTTACAGATGAACACCAGTTCTACATACCTTAATCTTAATAGATTAGGGTCTGGAATTTTCCAGGCTACTGCTCTTGTCAATTTAAGATAGGATCTCATCTGTTACAAAGAATAATTGTGTTCGTTAACAAACAGGTGTGGATTTGGGGATAGCAAGATTATTAATCAGGACTTTTTGTGGACAAATTGTGTAGCATCTTTTATGGGGGCAATTTTATGTACAGATATCTGGGGTGTAAATAATTCCAGGTTTTCTTATTTTCCCCTTATTTTTTACACAATGTAAAGGTTTTGGGGAAGGGGAGAGTATTGCATACAGTACAGTGCACATATAGTACAATCAAATGAACAATAAATACTTTTTTATTCAACCGCGATGTGACAGGCTCTTCAAATTTAAACAATTTTTATTTTTTTTTTGTTTACAAAAAAAAAGTCAATTCTGTTTTGCTTTGGAAGAATGCAAAAACACAGAACTACTGTATGTGCTTGATGTGGCTGTAAAAATTGCCCTTCAACTGTGCTGTTGCACTGAGATCCTTCTGATAGCAAGGCATTGTAACCCTTTCCAGTTATTTTGTTCTTGAAGAGGGAAAGTGGCATCATTGGTCCTTTGCTAACACTGTCTCTGAAGTCTTGAGGTGTAAGATGATGTGCGTTGGGGAGTGTTTGTGTCACTGCAGCTCGGGAATTAACATTTTACTGTTGCTCTGCCTTGTGGTGTCTGAAGTTTATCTGGCTTAGATGTTTGGGTTCAAGGTTCTTTGCTGTCCCTGCATTCCACCTGTGCTCCTCATCTGTACAAGCCCTGTCTTTCCACTGATCACAGTGCTCTGCACCTGAAATGACCAGTAATAGTATGTATTTCATTTTTATAAATCATGGCCTTTGGCTAGTCCAGTGGTTTTTTTTTCCAGTGATCTAAATATCCAGATTTGGGACATACCTTCAATAGACTAGCTGCCGCATGACTACATGATTTCCCTAATCCAGCGATACAGGGTCGACAGCCGACTGTCTCCACTACTCCACTTTTCCTTAGCATGATCCTGCTAAGTGTTTAGCATGACTAACGCTCTGGCTCGGCTCTATAGCACCTTTTTAGAAAACTAAATTAACCGTATTTGTTGAGAAGTACTTCATCAATTTTGTTGCTGTGTAGGTATTTATACACCTCAGTGCTCTTGTAATTACACAGTTACTCGCCATCAACGCCTTCAGAAAAAACGAGGTAATTAATAGTGTCAATATAGCTTACATCGGGCCACAGTTTCATGTCATCTACCCAGTCCTTGAGAAGTAATGGGTGAGGCACTGTTAAAGAACTATCCTCTGTGCTTTTTAAAACATCCCTACTGTGTATCCACCAGCGATATGCTGCAATTTCAATTCAAATTCAATTTATAAATACTTTATTGATCCCAGAGGGAAATTAAGTGTTGTTGTAGCTCATTACTAATTATTTTTCAAGGAGTTTTTGTAGACCATGATGGCTGTGGGGAGAAAGGATTAACTGTAGTGGCCTGTGTTGCAGCGAAACTGAAGAAGGCTCCGAGTGAAGATACTCTGTTGCTGTAGGATAGTCTCATGAAGAAGATGCTCAGGTTGTCCATAATCTTTTTCATTTTATGAAGAATGCTTCTTTGCATCATTATCTCCAGTTGTTCCACAGGTGTCCCCAGAACAGAACCAGCCTTCTTTATCAGGTTGTTGAGCCGTTTTAAGTTCCTGGCTCTGATGCTGCTACCCCAACAAACGATGGACGAAGAGATGACACTCTCCACCACAGACTTGGAGAAGATTTGCAACATCTTGCTGCAAACATTTAAGGACCTCAGCTTCCTCAAAAAGTACAGTCTGCTCTGTCCCTTTTTGTAGACGGCTTCACTGTTGATTCTCCAGTCCACTCTGTTGTCCAGGTGAACTCTGAGGTATCTGTACTCCTCAACCACTTCCACTTCTCCCTTGATAGAGATAGTCTATGACTTATCCTTGTTTCTTCTGAAATCTACAACCATCTCGTTTTTTTTGTTCACATTCAAGGTAAGATGATTGTTTCCACACCATGCCACAAAGCGGTCCATCAGCTTTCTGTATTCAGCTTCTTCTCCATCTCTGATACACCTGACAATTGCAGTCATCTGAGTATTTCTGCAGATGACAAGTCTCCGTCTTATACTGGAGGTCTGAGGTATACAGAGTGAAAAGGAATGGTGAGAGTACAGTCCCCTGTGGTGCTCCTGTGCTGCTGACCAGCTGGTTTGACACACAATCCTTCAGTCTCACAAAATGTTGTCTGATTGTCAGGTAGTCATTGATCCAGCTGATTGTTGAGGCCTCCACCTGTGTCTTCAGTAGTTTCTGACAAAGCAAATCAGGCTGAATTGTGTTAAATGCTCTGCAGAAATCAAAGAACATGATTCTCACAGTGCTGCCTGCTTTGACCAGATGACAGTGAGTTGGTTGAAGCAGGTTGATGATGGCATCTTCAACGCCAACTCCATGGCAATAAGCAAACTGCAGGGGGTCCTGATAGGTTCTAGTTTGCTTACTCAGGTGGGGCAACAGGGGTCTCTCCAGGACCTTCACGATGTGGGATGTCAGGGCGACAGGTCTGTAGTCATTGATGACTGATGGTTGAGTTTTCTTTGGTACTGGAACAAGGGAGACTGTATTCCACAACTCTGGAACCTTCTTCTGGGTCAGGCTAAGGTTGAAGAGATGCTGCAGTATCCCACAGAGCTGCTCTACACAGGTCTTCAGGACTCTGGAGCTGACACCCTCTGGACCTGCAGCCTTGTTCCGGTTCAGTTTCTCCAGCTGCCTCTTTACCTGACTTCTAGAGACAGACAAGTGGGAGAGTGTTATAAAGGGGGTAGCAGCATCTCCTGACTTGGTTGAAGACAAATTTGTGGGAGTGGAAGAGTTCATGACTGGTGGAAGGTAAACCATCTGAGGTGTGACAGGACAGGTGTGGGTCAGAGGAGAATGGGATGTCTCTTTGGCTGGAAAATAGGAGAGGAGGATGCTGAGCTTGTTCCTGAACTGAACCTATTGAAGAATGGCTCTATCAAGATTTCCATCTATCCAGTCCTTCCTGTGCTTAAAGCTTGTGATCTTTTTCATTCCAGACCAGACATCTCGGATATTTTTCCGCTGTAGTTTGTTCTCCCGTTTCTTCCTGTAAACCTCTTTGGTGTCTCTGATCTTGACATTTAGCTACTTCTGTATACTCCTTGACTCTATTTACAACAGGTGAAACTGCGAGCATATAGCCACGCAGCTATGAACAACAGAGCAAGCGGAAACGAAAAAACTGGCTTCTGCTATGAATCATGGCATATAGCGCAAAGCCAGGAATACTGTGGATACTGCACTGCAGCTAACAACAACTATGCTCCCAATAGTAATTATAATTAGAATAGAGCAGAATAGAATAAAATAATCATTTAATTGTCACACAAGGGGGAAATTTGGTTGTAACAGCAGCAAAAAAACAGATGTACAAACAGAACAGAACACAGAACAGACACACAGAATTTTACAGAAGAAAAAAATATTTACATCATATACTATAGTTACAGAACAGGGTACGGTATAGTTGTTAAAATATGTAAAAATATTCCGAAATTTAGACTAGTAGGGATTGTGCATTGAGCTGTGATGTGTGAGTTATAACACTATTGTTGTTGATTAGTGCAATTTAACAGCACTGGTGTAAACATCTATGTCTGTTGGAGCAGTGTAGAGTTTGACAGCTGCAGGGAGGAAGAACCTGCGGAATTGCTACTTCATGCATCTAGGATGCATGAACATTTACAATTAATATAATTTTACAATACACTTATACTATAATAGTTTATTTGTGGCACATAAACTACAAAGTACTTGACAAATGCAGTACAAAATGTAAAAACATGCAAGAAGGGAATCACAGATGAAGATGGAACAATATCCGACTTCTTATGACATTTGAAGCTCCATAAAGAATGGTAGGTCATACTTTGATTTTGCCAGTGTCTAACTTTAGCTAATTCTGTTTTATTAGAAAATGTTCTCCGGGCTACTTTAATGATATAGTTTGGCCTTAACATGTATGCTATTTTTGTCATACCTTTTCAAATGTGGTTTTCCAAGCATTTAGGGCACCTAATAAATACCAGTTTTGTTAACAGGGATGCCGAACATTACTTATCAGAACTATATGCAGAGTTTTGAGGAAGGTGTTCCCCTTAGAGGTCTTACGTTACTTACTTCTCATCAAATCTGTGCATTTTTGGCATAACACAGTATGTTCATTTACATAATTTCTATGTACATATATATATATATATATATATATATATATATATATATATATATATATATAAATATTCATTGGGAAAGGTAAGATTCTTGTGATTACAGTGACGTATGCTTTTGCCAAATCAGTCAGAAAGCAAAATTAAAGCTGCAAGCAGCCTCCAGCGGCCCTCGCGGCTTAGCGCCGCTCTGGGCTGTGTCGCTACCACCGCACTATGTCAGGATTCAGCAGAGGGACCTGTTCCTTCTTTCTCCTGCAGGTGCTAAGAGCCAATCTGACACACCTGGAGCTGATGATCTCATCACCTCTGGCAGTATTTAGGAGGAGCAGATCCACCAGACGGATGTCAGAGGATTCCATTCCTAGAGTGGTAAAACTATCACTATTCTGACCGCTGGCCTGTAACTCGTCTATGATTTACCTGCTTTGTCCTCCGCTCTCCTCAGTTTTCTCTGGTTCTGGAATTCCCGGCCATCACCCTGCGCTATTCTGAGCTCCAGTCCTCTTGCAAACAGCCTGGACGTCCGTCTCCATTTGCGGTTTGTGGCCGCTCCTCCGTTCGTCCTGTGTAACTGCTCCATCTCGGCTTCCAGCTCTCTCAGCTCCCTGCGGTAAAGGAAAAAACTGTCATCATCAAAGCTCTCACTCGCTGCTGGCTCTGAACTGACCTCTCCCTCCTGTCTGGATTAAAAATCATCACCTGTGAGTCATAATTCTCCTCACATTGGTCACCCTCTTCACTATTCAAATACTTACCTGTTGAACTTACCTTCCAGTATCTCCGTCCGTTGATCCCTCGACCTACCTGGTTCCCTTGATTCCATCTGTGGAAGAAAATAATAAACTTTATTATAAATCTCTTCTTGTCTCCTGAGTGTGATTGTGCTCCACTTAAGAGTCTCACCTGTTGAGGTCATGACACACTAACGCATCACTGCCTGAACGCTATCTCAACACTTGCAGCGATTCTCATTATAAACTCTGTTTGAGAAAGTGTTTGAAAGGTTAGAATAGCAGCTTTAAACCAAAATGGCTGACTTCATGAGGGAATAGGCGCCTTAATTCCAAAATGTTTTCAGGAGCCTTGAGAAACTAGATACGTTCTGAATTGAATAATCCAACCTGACAACAGTGCTTGACAGTGGTTTTGTTTTGTTTCTAGGTGGCGCTGTGCAGGTGTTAGGCCAATACCACAATTTTTTTCATACATATGTGTTTAGCACAGGAGTAGAATGCATGTTGTTGAATTTGGAGCAGATGTGTGTGGAAATTAGAGCCAAACGTATTTCCATGGCGTGATATGAAGATTCGCCATGCTGCTACAGCCACACTCTCCTTCCAAACATCTCAGCTCTGGACAAAAACATTAAAGCAGCCTCTCCAGTCACTGTCCACAGGGATATTTAATTAGGTAAAGGAAGTCAAATAACCACCTTATTTACTGAAACATTGCCCTTCCTGTTGGCAGGGGAAGGGGTTAGATGAGTAAATGACTCCAATACAGGGTTCATTGGTGGTATGTGATGACGGCCCTGAAGTATGGTAGACCTGTGACGTTTAATGTGCAAGATAATACAGTTTTTAATTATGTGGTGAAAAGGTACGACTGTGGACATGGTCACGCCCACATGCTATGACAGAGCCAAATCCTTCTAGAAAAACCTTGTCCCCCAAGATTGTGAAGATACTCAGATATTTGTAAGTGTGTAAGTCATGAATTGAAAGAGGAGTTTTTTCTCATGTGACATGTATAAATAGAAGAAAATGGCAGCTTTGATACAAAATGGCTCACTTTCTGTGATGTTTTGAAGTTGGTTCAAAATAATTTTTTGTTAAGGCAATCACAACCTACATATTCCTGCTTAATTTAAATTTCCTATATAAATGCAACACATTATGGTGATAATTTTATTAAGCCATTACAATGGTAATGGTAAATGGACTGAACTTATATAGCGCTTTTCTAGTCTTACTGACCACTCAAAGCTCTTTACATTGAAGCCACATTCACCCAATCACACTCACATTCATACACCGACACCCAACATGGCTCGGTAGGACAATGTAGAATTTGGGGGTTAAGTGCCTTGCCCAGGGGCACATCGAACCTACGACCCTCCGATTGCAAGCCAACTACTCTACCACTGAGCCACAGTCGCCCCCAATGCATATGGAAATTCTAAACAATCATATTTTAATGGTATGCAGCCCAGCTTAACCAGGCCACAGCACACCCTCTTTCCAAAACTGTCAGCATTGGGTAAGAACCTAATACAATTTATTTTCAGTCACTGACCACAGCAAAAATATTGATCCAATAAAGGCCGGCAAATAAGGACCTTTCACTGTAAAACATTCCACTTCCTTTTCTTAGGGGGCGGGTCTTAAGAAATGTCAGCATTTGAACATCTAGGAATGGACCTGATAAACATCCAATACTGAAGTTTTCCCCAGTCTGTGTTTTTCTGAAGAGGAGTCGTAACTGTTTTAATATTTATGGCGAGAAACCTACGTTTGGGACCTAGCCATGCCCACCTGGTTTGATGCTGAAAAATTCCTGTGATAACCTTTGATCGCCACTGCCTAAAGTCTCTCCTCCGTGGTTTAGAAGTTTGTAGGTCAAAAGCTCTAAGAGCAGTTCGATCAAATACAATGTCATTAAACGGCAGAAGATGGTGTGTTTCATTCAAAATGGCCGACTTCCTGCTGTGTTTGGACTCTTAGACTGTTTTATAGGTACTAAAGTACTACATATGTGTGTTTAATGAAATTGTGTTCAGATGAATTGTGGCTTGGGACTGATATTTTTAAGGGTTGTTGAGTAATTTGGCCACACCCATCAAATATTAGCATACACAACTCTCTGGACATGGACTAATATCCATAGTGTTGAATCTGGTTAGGCTTGGATGAGTTTTGTGGAAATTAAAGCCAAACGTATGGCCGTGGCGTGGTGCCGCAGTTTGCCACGCTCCCAAAGCCACACCCTTTTTTTAAAAACTCTTATTACTGGACACAGCGTTACCCCAACAGGTTTCCAGCCGCTGTGCAGCATTGTTATGCAAATTTGCTCAACTGTGGAAATTCTAAAACTTTCATGGCAAAACATTACACTTCCTGATTTGAGGGGGCGGGGCTTAGGTGATAAGAATTAACCTTCTAGGATCGTCAGGGAAGAGATGAACATCCTCCAGAGAAGGTTTCAACCAACTGTGACTTTCTGAAGAAGAGTTGTAACTGTTTCAATATTTGTGGCGAGAAGCTTAATTTTGAGGCCTAGCCACGCCCACCTGGATCAATGCAGAAAAATTCCTTTGATAACTTTTGATCCCCAATGCCTTCTGTCTCTGTCCTCTTGTTTAGAAGTCTCTAGGTCAAAACCTGTAGGATGAGTTTGATCAAATACGACCTGTACAAATTGCACACAATGGCATATTTGATTAAAAGTGGCCAACATCTGGTTGGGATTGGACCGTGGCTCCGAGAGACGTTTTTGTAGGTCATTAGGTACTACATATGTGAGTTGAATGACATTGTGCTCAGATAAAGTATGGCTTGGGGCTGGTGTTTTTAACGGTTGTAGGGGGCGCTGTGGAGTAATTAGGCCACGCCCACCAGATAGTAGCCTACTTAACTCTCCGGGGATGGACTAATATACATCATGTAAAATTTCATTAGGATTGGATAATTTTTTGGGATATTAGAGCCAAACGTATGGCCATGGCTTGACAACTCACTTCGCCACGCCACAACAGCCATACCCTTTTGTGAAAACCCTCAGTACTGGACACAGAGTTACCCCACCTCTTTTACCGTTATTATGCTAATTTGCTCAAGTGTGGAAATTCTGGAACTTTCACAACAAAACATTATACTTCCAGTTCTGAGGGGATGGGGCATAAGTGATGTCAATGTTTGACGAAATAGGATCGTCAGGTACCTGATAAACATCCTCCACAGAATTTTCAGCCATGTCTGTCTTTCTGAAGAGGATTTATAACTGTCTTAATATTTTTGGCGTGTAGTCAAATTTTGAGGCCTGGCCACACCCCTTTAACATAAAAGAAAACTCAAACCTTTGATAAATTTTGATCCCCCATGCCTGAAGGCCATCTTGACTAATTTTCAAGCTGATCGGTTGAAACCTGTAGGAGTTTGCCAACGTTCGACATGTGTGAAATGGCAAAATTGACCCTTTAAGCCAAAATGGCCGACTTTCTGTCCATCTGGGACTATGATATAATGGGAGTTTTTTGTTCGTTTGGAGGAGTTCTAACAGTGTTCCAAATTTAAAATTTCTATGTTAAACCAAGTGGAGTAGATAAAGTTTAGGGGGTGCAGTTGAGCTATCTGGCCACACCCCTCTTAAATTCCATCAGAATACATACATTTCAAGCACACCTGACGTTCCTGCCAAATATGGTGAGTTTTTGAATATGGTTAGGCCTCCAAGAAGCCAATTCGTTTGATGGAAGAATAATAAGAAACACTACAGGAACAATAGGCCTTCGCAGCGCTTAGCTGCTCGGGCCTAATAATGTAAAACCCACTATTCATAGCCTCTAATCATAGACAGAACCGAGCCATCTTGAACAAAAGCTGTCAAATTAATGTCATCTAATATAACTATATATATAATAAGTCTGGTCATATTTGTCAATAAATCACCAGTGTTGACACATTTACTTTGAAACAGTAATCTTATTACAGATTAATGATTACTCCCTCAAAAAGTAACTGTTAAGGCGTCTCTCCACTAGTGCCTTTTGCTGTGTACAATACAGTACTACACGGTACAATACAGAACTACACAGTACTACATGACACACTGAAGTACTACACAGCACTATATGGTCAAATACAGTACTAAACAGTACTACAATATACAATAAAGTACTACACAGTACTACATGGCACATTAAAGTACTACACAGAACTACATGGTCAAATACAGTACTACACAGTACTACATGGTACAGTACAGTACTACATGGTACAATACAGTACTACACAGTACTACATGGCACATTAAAGTACTACACAGCACTATATGGTCAAATACAGTACTACATGGTACACTACAGTACTTCACAGTACTAAATGGTAAAATACAGTACTACACACTACTACATAGTACAATAAAGTATTACACATTACTACATGGTAAAATAAAGTACTACACAGTACTACAAAGTATAACACACTACTATACATTACTACATGGTACAATACAGTACTACACGGTACAATATAGTACTATACAGTACTACATGGTACAACACAGTACTAAAGAGTACTAAATGGTACAATAAAGTACTACACAGTACCACATGGAAGAATACAGTTCTACACAGTACTATATCGTACAATAAAATACTACACAGTACTACATGGCAAAATACAGTACTACAAGGTACAATACAGTACCAGATAGTACAATACAGTGCTATATAGTATTAAATAGTAAAAACAGCACTAGACAGTAATATATGGTAGAATACAGTACTACACAGTACTACATAGTATAATAACATACTACAGACTACTACAATGTATTATACAATACTACACAGTACTGCATTGTACAGCACAGTACTACGTAGTACTACATGTTAATATACAGTACTACACTACACAATAAATACTACACAGTACAATACAGTACTACACAGTACTAAATGGTACAATACAGTACTAGACAGTACAACATGGTATAATACAGTACTACACAGTACTACATGGTAAAATACAGTGCTAGACAGTATTACATGGTAAAATACAGTACTAGACAGTACTACATGGTCAAATACAGCACTACACAGTACTACATGTTAAAATGCAGTACTACATGGTAGAATACAGTACTACACAGTACTACATGGTAAAATACAGTACTACATGGTCAAATACAGCAAAACACAGTACTACATTGTACAATACAGTACTGCACAGTACTACATGATACAATGCAGTACTATACAGTACTATATGGAAAAAACCCTTGCTGAATTTGTCAACAGAAGCTCTTATTGGGTTTGGTCGTTACTACGCACACCGTGGCAGGCCCTCAGGGGCGGCGCAAGGCAGTAGCTCGGGGTTGCTATAGCAACACCAAGCTTTAGCCAAGCAACTGCTTAGCAACCCCAATAATTTTTCTAAAAAAAATTAGATCAAATTATTTATTAATTGATTTAATTTGATGAATCAGTGTGGTCATTTTAATTATAGTTTTGGATAAAAATGATTTGGCTTAAAATATAAAATAAGACGTGCTGACACTAAACCTCACTGGTCAGGGAGAGGTCGCTATCGCGACACTTGCCCCAATCTCATGCGTTTAGATTAGTTGTAGAGCAGTGAACTTGTGTGGATAGCAGTAAGCTAATGAAAGCCAAAGCTAAAAATTGAGAAGTTTCTCATGCGTCAGCGAAAACAACCGCGAACACTAATGGAGACAGACCGCCCAGCTACCTCCAACACTGACGTGGACCACACAGAGGATTGTAGCAGCAGTGAGGATCAGGTCCATTTTAAGGAAAACGAGTGTACATGCGACAGCGAAGGACAAGTGCCCGCGCCCGTGTGTGAGCAGTGGCAGCAGGTCCATGAGCAGGACCCGCTTGCTTCCACCTCAGGTGATGGTGGATGTAGCAGTGACTCCCTCTTCGCTTCATCTGATATCAGCGATATCGCGCTTGAAGGACCACGTCTCCCCGTGCTAACCAAATACCGGGCTAAAAAGTGCGGGATGCAAATGCGGTCTTTCAACTGCCGTTGGTACAAGCAATATAGCTGGCTGTAGTACTCGGTCACCAAGGACTGTGTGTTTTGCTTTGCCTGCAGACATTTTGCTCATGGAGGGTGCTAATTTCGTAAAGAGACCGCATTTACCCAGGGTGGATTTAGCACATTGGTTAAAGCTGTGCAGTGATTGCACACACATGATTCAAGTGCTGGCCATAAATATGCAATGGATGCATGGGCTGAATTCAAGATGAGAAAGGAGAGTGACTCAAAAATAAGTAATGCACTCAGCGAGGGACATTCAAAAACATTATGTGAAAACCGGGAATATATACGGGCAGTTGTTGAAGCATTACGTTATACTGCATGCCAGACAATTGCACAGAGAGGACACAGGGAAACTGAAATGTCAAACAGGGGAAACTTTATTGAACTTTTACATGTCATTGGGAAATTTGACAAAACTGTTGAAAAAAATGTTGCCAATATTCCCAAATATGCAAAGTACACTCATCATGACAAACAAGATGAGCTGATTGACATCATGGCAAATATGATCAGAGAACAAATAAGCGGGGAAGTACAGGAAGCCGGGGTATTTGCACTTATATATATATAAGTGCAAATATTCTTTGAAATTGTGCAGATACAGCATACATTTTTTTTCTGGCTCTGTTGTGCATAATATTTTCCTTAAGAAACAAAATGAGCTCAAACTTGCAAATAAGCAGTTTGAAGTAAAAAAATTATCAGAAAATAGATGGGCTTGCCAGTATTCTGCACTTTCGGCCATTCAGAAAACTCTGACAGCAATCTGTGCATCACTTGATGATGTGATGCTGCAGCCAAATGCCCGAAGGAAGACAGAAGCATGGGCAATAAAGGCACTGATCGACTGTCTTGTCTGACCACCTGCAATCCCCAGATCTGCAACTGGCATCTGCTATAGACCTTGTTGAGTCCATAATTACATCCCGCTCTGACAAGAGAAATGAAAAGTTCTGGAGTGAAATTTGGGACAAAGCTCAAGCCTTGTCAACCAGAGCTGGCATCCTTACTCAGCTGAGACCAGAGAGACTACATGTGCAAACTGCAGGCCACTTAGAATACTTTGTAGTTGATGCTCAAATCGGAAGGCGTCCAGCCCTCACCTCTACCGATGCCATTCAACAGAACTGTTACTACCCTGTCACTGATAGACTTATTAATGAACTAAAAAAACAGTTTTCACCTGAAGCTTGTGGGGTTCTACAGGGCACATCTGCCTTAAAAAAACAACCAAAACTTTTGAGCAACTCCTTATGGTCACAAAGCAACTACTAAGCTACTGCAGAGAAAAAATCCTGGTACTGCCCATGCAGGCTCTTTTTACATTTCCAGAAATGTTCTAGTTAAGAATTACTTCACATTTGCACAAACCAAAGCGTCATATGTTGGGCTGCCCCAGGGTATGTTGCGGGAAGTAAACAAAAGGCTCGGAGAAGAAAGGCGCGGACAGGAAGACCAACAATGGCGAATCCCCTAGCGACCGTGAGTTTTTTGCTCAGTCTCTGGATTTTTGTGGCCGCCCGTTGAAGGGTGTTTATGGGAAGGAAAGACAAGGCAATTTTATTTGTATAGCACACTTTCAACACAAGGCAATTCAAGGTGCTTATGGTCGAACAGCGAAGAGAAAGAGTCTTTAGTCGAAGAATAAAGACCCTGGAAAAGCTACAAACTGCAAGGAAGAACGCAGTGGAGAAGTACAGACGAGTGTGGGAAGCCCTGCAGGAGCATGATGCTACAGAGAGAACAAGGCGGCTTGTGCGGGTAAGCCACTGCAAATTCTGTCCCGTTGTCGTCGGCTATAAATGGAATCTGTGTATTTATTTATTTTAACCGCTGAAGCCCAGTGTAAAAGCATATGTTGACAAGCTGGCTCTATTAATAAGTATTCCGTGTGTGTGTTTCGGATGGCTGCTCTGCGAAGCCGTCTCAGCCGACCGTTGGTGTGGTCTTTTAAGCGGGCCTCTCAGTGGTCGTACAACGTTGTTCCCGGTTTCAACGAAGCTCAGTGGTTGGAGAACTGCAGGATGTCGGAACAAACCTTCATCTATCTGTCCAGCAAGCTACGCCCGTCCCTGGAGCAACAGCACATGGCTTTTCAACACCGTGTCCCTTTCAAAAAGCGAGTTGGCCATTGTTCTGTGGAAGCTAGCTACAGGTTCTGAGTACAGAAGTATTGGGCATCTGTTTGGAGTCAGCATCACAACTGTGTGGAGGTGTGTTAAGGAGTTTTGTGCCGCAGCAGAGACATCACTTGTGCCTCAACAAATACGTGTCCCTGATGAAGACAAGTTTAGAGACATCTCGCCGTACATTGAAAACAGGTGGGGCTTTCACATTGTGTGGATGCAATAGATGGCTCCCACATACCCATCACCGCCCCACCAGAATATCACATAGACTACTTCAACCGTAAAAGCTGCCACTCCATCATCCTCCAAGGTGTTGTGGATGGAAAGGGACCGTTCTGGAATGTGTGTACTGGATTAGCCGGGAGCCTGCATGATGCCAGGGTTCTGAGGCTGTCTACGCTGTGGGAGTTGGCCAGCCGGGGAAACCTATTTCCACCTCACTCCAGAAACATCGGAACCATAACAACTGGCTACTACATCCTTGGAGACTCTGCATACCCATTGCTAAACTGGTTGTTGAAGCCATTTAATGACACTGGACAACTAACGGCAGAAAAACTACTGTACAATCATAAATTCAGCAGAGCACGGGTTGCTGTAGAAAATGCTTTTGGTCGGCTAAAGGGGAGATGGCGGGGCCTTTTAAAAAGAAATAAATGCGAACTTAAACTTGTGTAGTCTATGGTGATGACTTGCTGTGCTCTGCATAACCTGTGTGAAACTCAGGGTGAGCCGTATGAAACTACATGGGATGAAGCTGCAGAGTGTTCTGCAGTGCAGTCTGTCACAGTGGCGCATAATGTGGAAGAGGGGGGCAGATATACACGAGATGCTTTAATGCATTACCTCTCGAGAGTCGAGGTCAGTCTTATTCTACGATTTAGGGGCTTCTGCTGCATTGTGGGATAGCATCCACCGTCCACACTGCCCTCTGGTGGACATAACATAACTTAAGTTTGATGCTAATATCTTTCTTACTGAAGACATTTAATTGTCAAAATCAAAGTAATAAATATTCGAATGTATTCGAAGCTTAATATTAAACGAACTTCGAATATGATTTTTGGGCAAAAGTCAAAACCCTAATTTTTAAACTAATCAAATTTTGATTTGCAAAACGTCAGGCTGCTACAGTTAAAATGTACCTATAAATGTTGCAACATCCAAAAAGAAATTATCACCAAAACTGTAGCTTAAAGACAGAGATAGAAAACAGTGTATGTGTAGTCACTTTATTTACAAAGAAAATAAATGTAAACAGGTCTGTTTATGATTTTCACAATGTTCACCAGCACCCCGACAAAGGCTTGGTTGAGGCAGCCATCCTTTCCATCTCCTCTCTTCTTAGGGAAGCATCTTCTCTTCTCAGGGCATCCATCTTCTCCATCTCCTCTCTTCTGAGGGCAGCTTCCTGTTCTCTTGCCTTCCGTGCATCATCCAGAAGAATAGGCATGTGCTCGTCACGTTGGGCCCGGTTCTTCATGTCTTCTTCTTGTATCGCAGGAAAATTAAAGAATAGTCCGTGGATATCCTCCATGCTTTTCAGTACCAGTTTAGTATGGATAGAACCACAGCTGAGGTGGTACTAAAAATAGTATTAGCTCGGTGCGGCTCGAAGAGGCTCAGCCAGACTTCTGCCAGTGGAGAGTAAAAGGTACTGAGGCTGAGTCGATCTGAGCCGAGTCGAATCGTACCGGTGGAGAGACGCCTTTATTTTACTGATTACTTTATTTGTTAATTTCAGCAGCTGCCAATAACATAAAAACAATAACCAGTTTTGCCAATAGGCCTGCTCACTTTATTGGATGCGCATTTTAACAGTTAGGTCCAAAATATACTTGTTTTTTAACCTGTACCTGTAGTAGAAGATATGTAAGACCATATTTACTTCTATGGTGTCTTGTTTTCCTGCTGCTTTTACCATGCTAAAATGACCCATTGTACAAAATATATCTTTTTGAATATATCTTTAGAAGATTACAAAAATAGTAACGCCTAGTTAATTCGGACAAATAACTTTAATTTGATCTCTGGTATTGTAATAGTAAAGCGTGAAATTAGTTTGTTTCTGAATAAGTGGTCATATTTAGAGTAATGCGCTACTGAGTAACTCGTTAGGAGCATCACTACAAATGACACAGCACTTTTCTTCTTCCTCTGAGACTTGAGGTGCACTAACACGACTTTCTGGAATGGAGAGAGGACCAGCATAATTTTAATGCCTATATTCTTAACTGTGTCTCTTAAAAATCTAAATATCAGCTTGAAAATTACATCACCTGTACTCTTTTGTAAAACTTATTTAATCCTTAACTGTAAATCTGTGACATTGTGAATTAAAAGACTATTCTTATTTGCTAAGTTTAATTGAACTGTACAAAAATAGAGATGCAGAACTACTTTCTGTAAATTTTCTAAGTTCAGTTGCACTTGTTTCAGCACATGTGGAAATCATTACAGATTTTTAAAAAGAACACATGGTTTATGATTTATACAGAATATATAATTGCAGTGTTGTTTAACAAAGATTGAAATTACTGGAAATTTGAAGTTTCAGACTTTAGACTTGACTTGAAACATTCCTGTCTTGATGTGGGACTTGACTCAGACCTGCCTGAATTCACTTTAGGCTTAACATCGGACGTAAGGATAACAACTTAAGACCTACGTACTTGAGACTTGCAAAAGAATGACTTGGCACCAACTCTGCTTTTAGCCATCTATTAGGATAAATGGTCAGGAGAGTTAAATATAAATGGGAGAACATGATTGACATACCTCAACAGCTAAAATATTACCTACTGTGAAACATTAAATCCTTGATAATTTAATGAGGGTATTTCATTCATGTATGGCAGGAGCAAAGCTTAACAATAAGGCAATTTTACATTATGTCTTCCCCCAATAATGATTAATAGACATCCTACAAATAATGAGATGGACCATCTTGAAACAATTATGATGATATCTTGGATTTTGACCATGCATCTCTCGGTTCAACAGTTGCAACTTTTCAAAAGTATGTCCACCAGAGAAAGAAAAGTTATTAGGTTTTGTGATGAGTGTAATCTCATCAGCATTCATCTGCTTGTGTAAAACCATTAGTGTGAATGATTTGAATAGCTGAACAAAACTGATTAAGAAAGGGGGCTCTGTTTCAGGGTATGTTCTGTCTGGAACTTCTAAAGGTGATTATGTAAAGAAGGATGTTTTATAAAGTAAAAAACACAAAAACATAGGGGACAACCCTCAGCATTTATCCCTGCAACTCAACAGAACACCTATACTCAAAGGCTTCCTTATGTTGCTAGAAACATCCTTCAGATTTATGCTGTGAAACAGTCTTAATCATGTAAAGCACCTTGAATTGCCCTGTGTTGAAAGTGTGCTATACAAATAAAATTGCCTTGCCTTGCCTTCTTACTCAAACTTTTAACCTTCTATAACTGAAATATCACCTAAACTGAAATAAAATCATATGAAGAGGCGGTATGAATGAAATATTTATCTATTTCATTCTGTAAAGGTAATAAATAATAATAAATGTTAGTCTTCTGATCGAAATGACAATAACTCCGTTACATAAACACTAAACAAACAAACAACACAAAAACAGTTTTCAGCTGTATTTGTGGCAGCATCACGGTTCATATACACTATTATGATCAACAACATACAAGTGCAGCCTGATATCACTGAGCTGAATAGGCACTAGTGATGCTCTGTAAATAGTTATACGTGAGCAGTGATAATGACAAAACCTGATTTGTATTTTGATATACTACTTGAAACCAATGATTCTAAAAAAAAAACATTATTTATCTAACAACACTTATGCTGTGATTATCAGAGGACGTAGCAAATTAGTTATTGTATTCAGTCAACAAGTCTGAGATACTTGACAAATAAAAATGCATGGTGGCTTAGGATGGGACGTGCATTTTCATTTCTCAGATTTCCTGAACATTTTTCACAAGTATCACCTAATGATGGGCAAATGTTGAAAATATGACCATGCTTTATGTTAGGTAATACTTTAGTCTAATTTGTGTGGAAAACTGCAGGACAAAAGAAAAAGTAAAAATACTTAATGCAATAGTCAACGTTTTTTAGAGTAACCAGTTTGAAAGTGAACTTATGTGAAGTTATTATCAGTAATACTGTCCTTACTTTTTGTGAACAGAGTTCAAATCAGTGTGATTTTGTAGAAATTTAGAAAAGTTCCTCAGCCAGCAAGATCAGGCAACATAACTGTTGTGTAGCAATATGCTGTTGTCTGACCGAGAAAAGAGCAGCAAACCTAAATGTAAAAGAGTTGGTGTTAACCATCTGCATCATATTCCATGGATATCACCATTTTCCTTGTGATTAGTAATAAATTGCTAAATTTAGCTAGAGCAAGGGTTTATCTCACCAGCAGTTTGCTACCTTACAGCAGTATGTCCTCTACCTAAGGATATTATTTCTGAAAAGTTCACATAAACTTACTTTAAAAGTCAGAATTAAACCAATGAAACCAAAAACATTGTCTGGGGAACCTTTCCTTAATCATTTCAAATCTCTGTCTAGAAGTGAATGCCTTTTAAAGAGAGATAAGCAAACATTTTACATGTACTGTAACGAATGGTGACTTTATTCTAAGTTATTATTAAATATGTTTGGTTGTTTTGTGATTGAGCCAAATTTTCTGAGTAGGGCTTTGAGTGGCATGTGTTTGGGCTTTCTTGGAAATGTTGTGGAAATGACAGACAGTGTCCTTAAAGCACTTTTGTGTATTTTCTTCAACCTAAAGGTAGCCACTGGAAGGTAAAGGCTTGGAGGCCAGAAATCAGTTTTTTAGTGTTGCATTTTAGAAGTTTTCTTTTAAAAATGATAACATCACTATCCCTCCAAACTGCTCAAAAGCAAACCAAAGTGGTATACTTTTTTAGTGCTTCATCTGAGCTGATTTGTGCATTTAAAATGATTGTTTTTACACTTTTGGGATGGCCCGGAAGATGGCGGTCTGGTCAGACACGTTCTTCTGAGCTCTTCACGACTTCAGAGTACCAAAACTTTTTAATGGACATTTGAGAAGCAACTACCCATCGATTGAGAAGTGAGAAACGTTCCTTGCGTTCACTTTTAACGGTAGGCTCGCTAAAAAACTATCTACTTAATAAAAAAAAAAAAAAACATTTTCACGGAGCCTAACGTTACACCGCTTGCTAGCTACTAGCAACGCATGCTACATGGCCAATAAACGAGACGCAAGAAACCAGAAGAAAGGAATATTAATAATGGATGATATTACCGACCATGCTTACGCTGGGTTGTGCGTTCCCTTACCAGCCTCCCCTCTCCAAAGCCCTAATCCAAAAAAACACTGCTCAAATAAGGAAGAAGAGCCGGTTTCCAACTCAGATCTACTAAAAGCCATTAACAGCTTAAATGACCGCTTCTCCAACTTTGAAAAAATGGTGTTAAAAAACACAGCGGAGATTGAAAAGGTGAAAGAAAACATGAAAGGCCTGGAAATGCAGAGCAAAGAAACAGGTGACTCTGTGTTATCACTCAAAAACCAACTCTCCACCATGCAAGAGAAGCAAGATGAAGCGGAAAGGTACAGCAGGAGGTGGAATCTCCGTCTTCTAAATCTGCCTGAGAAACCAAATGAGGATGTGAGAAAAGAAGTGTTGGAGATCATCAATTTGTTAGTCCCAGAGGAAAGAAGCAAGCTTGGATTTATGGTGGATACAGTGCACAGAGTCGGACGACCACAAGATAATCAAAGCATGCGCCCCATCATTATACAGTTCACAATGCACACCTTCAGATTCAAGGTTTGGAGAGCATCACTCACGGCAGATGTTATGAAAGAAAAAAAGCTTCGGATGGCAGAAGATCTCACCTTTCAGGAAAAGCAAAGCAGAAACAAACTTTGGCCTCTCGTCAAGCAAGCACGCACCGAAGGGTAAAAGACTAAATGGCAGGGTCCTGTGGCCATTATTGATGGTGTGAGATTTACTGCGTAAGTCAGGACATTGTTAATTCAGTTGTTCCACTAACCTTTAAGATGTTGCCCATGTTTTATATGTTTTTTACATGTTTATGTAAATGGGGCGTCATACTCACTTCTGTTGTTTAAACTATATGGTACAGTTTTTTTTTTTTTTAAGGTACTCAACTCTCAGCGTTTAATACTTGTTCAATACTTTTACATAAAGTATAACTCTCTGATAGTCTCAACTCAGAGCTTTGGTTCATAGTTTCATTCACAGACATCCACTTTATCTTTCTTTTCCTTCATTTCATGGCAGACAATTTTAACTCTTTAAAAATAATATCTCTTAATGTTAATGGCATTCGTGATATAACCAAAAGGAAATATATCTTTATTTTTTGTTAACGAAAAAATGCTGATTTAATATTCCTACAAGAGACTCATTCAGTTGACAGTGATGTTAAATTTTGGAAGTCTCAATGGGGTGATCAGAGCTACTTTTGTCACTTCTCCCAGCAGTCTGCAGGGGTTGCCATCCTTCTTAACAAATTTAATAGCGACATAATCGAATCTTTTAAATCAGATGAGGGCAGATGGTTAATCTTGATACTCAAACTGAATAACTCCTACTTTCTAATATGTAATTTATATAGCCACAATCACCCAGCTCAAGCAAAGATTATGATTTCACAACTTTGCAACAAATTAGTTGTCCTCAAAAACAAATACAAGGAAGCACACATTATAATTGGTGGTGATTTTAATGATGCACCGAATGATTTTATAGATAGAATACCTGCAAGAACAACTCAAAACTCAAGATTTAAATGTACAACCTTTCTCTCTGAACAACTTTCTGTTGTTGACATCTGGCGTTTCCTAAACCCTGACAAAAAAGAATTTACTTGGAGCAATGCTAACAGATCTTTACAATCAAGAATCGATTTATGGTTTATATCCCCATCTAGTACTCAATTTGTTTTAGAAGCCTCCCATGAATACGCCCCCTTATCAGATCATAATTTAATTACTATTCATCTAACCGGAACGCAACAGAAAAACAGTAATTTACGGGGTTACTGGAAATTAAACACTAATCTGCTCAAAGATGATATATTCTGCAATTTAGTCAATTTAACTGCAATACAGACCTTTGGTAATAGTGATTCTGGTCACACTCAAAAATGGGAATACTTTAAATTTATAATTAGGGAATTAGCAATAAATAGGGCCAAGGATATCAAGAAAAATAATTTGATTAAAGAAATCGATATTATGAATGAACTCTATTACTTACTACAGAAAACTTCCCTTTCAGAGGAAGAAAAAATTCAAATGAAAAAATTAAGAGAAGACATAGACATCTTATATATCAATATGGCTAAGGGCGCATTTATAAGATCTAGAGCAAAATGGTTGGAGCAGGGAGAAAAAAATTCAAGTTATTTTTTTGCCTTAGAGAAACGTAATCACAAAAGAAATAATATAGTATCTCTAAAGATTAATGATAACATAATTGGCAATCCCTCAGAGATCTCAAAGTATGTTTGGTCTTTTTACAGTAATATTTACAAATCTAATTTTCAAGTGGATGATTGTGAGACATTTTTTAGTTTAATTCAATCAATCACTCCCGGTATCTCTGAGCAATTTAAAAAAGATTGTGAGGAACCCATTACAAAACTGGAAATCTTAGAAGCTGTTAAATCTCTTAGTAAAGGAAAGTCGCCTGGTATAGATGGGATTCCTGTTGAGTTTTATCTTCACTTTTGGAACATAGTGGAAAACCCTTTAATAGAATTATTTTATGAATGTCTAGATAAAAAGGAAAGGTCAGATACTATGAAACAGGGCCTAATAACCCTAATCCCCAAACCAGAAAAAGACCACTTACTAATTGAAAACTAGAGACCCATCACGCTCTTAAACTGTGATTATAAGATCTTTTCTTTAATCTTTGCCAAACGCCTAAAAAGAGGTCTTAATGAGATTATAGGTGAAACTCAAACTGGGTTTATGGCTAATCGTCATATAAGCTCTAACATACGACTTGTTCTTGACCTTTTAGATTATTCTAACTATATCGAATCTGAGGCTCTTGTTGTTTTTCTCGATTTCTATAAAGCATTCGACACCGTGGAACACAAATTCTTATACAAAGCACTCCAACTTTTCGGTTTTGGTCCAAATTTTGTTTCAACAGTTGAAATATTTTATAAGAATATTGATAGTAATGTTTTGTTATACCCACACACTACACAAAGATTCCCTGTTATGAGATCTGTTCGCCAAGGTTGTCCCATTTCACCTTTTTTATTTTTAATTGTCGTTGAATTATTGTCATTGCATATTCTCCATGATCCTGTTCTTAAAGGTTTATCTATCTTTGGTAAAGAGATAAAAATAACGCAATTGGCGGATGATACGGCTTTATTTTTAAAAGATAAACAACAGGTTGAACATGCTATATCTCTTGTAGACTTATTTTCAGCTGCATCTGGTCTAAAACTAAACAAATCCAAGTTTGAAATTCTGTGTTTATCTCAAACTGAGGATAAAAGCTTTCATAACATACCTGTTAAAAACTGTGTTAAATACCTTGGAATTCATGTTTGTAAGGACCTGATGGAACGACAGCTTCTCAACTTCTCCTCAAAAATACACAAAACCAAATCCATCTTAAACATGTGGCTACAAAGAGACCTTTCCGTCATAGGAACAATTTTATTAACCAAAGCTGAAGGAATTTCACATTTGGTCTATCCTGCTCTCTCCCTCACTGTTCTGGACTCAACCTGCAAAGACATAAACAACATTTTCATTAACTTTGTATGGAAGAACAAACACCACTTCATGAGGAAGGAAATCTTGTCTGGATCCAGGGAGGAAGGTGGCTTCGAACTTTTGGACTTTAAGGACTTAAATTATACATTTAAACTGAAATGGGTTAAAGAGTGTTTGAGAACCCCTGACTCAATATGGTATTTTATCCCTCACAACATATTTAAACAAGTAGGAGGTCTTCATTTTCTGTTAAAATGTAATTATAATGTTGCCAAACTTCCCCTCAATTTGTCAAAATTCTATCAGCAGGCTTTATTGGCATGAAAATTATGCTACTCACACAATTTTTCTCCACACAAAACAATAATTTGGAATAATGAATATATTACTAAAGGAAATAAGTCCCTCTATTGCCAAAAGTGGGTGGAAAAAAACATAATACTTTTAAAGGATCTTTTTACCAACGAAGGTCATGTAATGTCATATGAGATATTTTTACAAAAAAGAGGATTTCCTATCAAACCTAAGGAGTATAAATTTATAGTTAGTTCTATCCCCAATGGTTTGAAAGAGTTAATGAAAGGCTGTAGTATTCTACAAGAGGTTATTAACCCCCAATGGACACTTTACTTAGATGGAATCCAATTTATTAGTTATAAATGTACCAATAAACATATTAGAAGATGCTTTTATGGCAAAAGGAAAATAATCCCTCATGGAAAGACTTATTGGAACTCCCTATTTAATGATATAAATTGGAGTAAAGCTTGGCTTCTCCCATTTAAATTTTTAATTTCAAACAAAATTAGAGAATTACATCTCAAGCTTTTGCATAACGTCTACCCTACTAATGCATTTGCATGCAGGTTTTCTGACATTGATGACAGCTGTACCTTCTGCAAAAAAAATAGAGAAAATATCATCCACTTATTTTATAAATGCCCATTCTGTATAAGTTTCTGGAAAGATTTGGAAAATTTTCTTTTAGTTAAAACTACTATTAAGTATAACTTTGATGAGAACATTTTTATTTTTGGTTTCTCCTCTCACAATAATAAATCTAACATAATAAACCTTTTCATACTACTAGGTAAATTCCATATCCATAAAGCCAAAATGTCTAATACAAATCCCTCATTCCCATTATTTTTAATCGAATTAAGAATATATTTTGAGTCTCTACTATATGTTGAATCTAATAAGAAATGTATTTCAGCTATTGAATTTTATTTAAATTATATTCAGAGAACATGTCTGCCTATGAATGTCGTTTTTATTTACTTGTTCTTAAATTTATTAATTTATTTCAGATAGTTGCTTTATAATTTTTTATATTTCTTATATTATTTATCTGGCATATTTTATTTTTTCTAAATGTTTTAGTAATGTTTCTTTTATATGAATTAGTTTTTTTTTTACCTTTGTCATGGTCTGGAATTTTTTTGTTCTTTATATTGTTATCATTATTGAATGAAAAATAAAGATATTTGAAAAAAAAAAAAAAAAGATTGTTTTGCTCCAAGTGTTTTTGAGACATAACAATTTTTATGTAGACCGATGACATAACCGTCTCCTTAGAAAGAGATGTGAGAAATGTTGTTCTCTTGTTATTACATGATCTACATTTATTTTGCAAAAACTTTATTGAAAACTAGGTTAATAGTTAACTAGAATATTTTAAACTCACATTAACATTTTACAATGAACAAGGTAGCAGTCCTTTATATTAAATAAACAGATTTTTTTGACAGAGAATAAATGGCATTTAGTGTTTCTCTGGAACTTTTACAACTGTGTTTGTTCAGATTTCTTGACAAGATAACTTTACATTTACCTCCCCCGTTAAATAGCATAGCTAAATTGCTGAATTAGAGTAAATTTTTAGCATTTTCACAAAGATATAAGTAGTTTAATTTTCAAATCCAAGAAAACTTTCTTCCGGCACTTTAAAAGCAAGTATACTGGCCCAAAGGGCCTTAATGTAATATGTTAATGGATAAAACATTCGCACTAGGAGAGTGCAAAGCAGCCAGTATTAATGTATCTTTATTTGGATGTTTTAAGTGCATGTGATTATAAATAGCAGATTTTGAAAGATATTTGATATCTCTGCATCTGTTGACTTCACTTTTGCACACATTAAATATTCCTTTGGTTTCATCTACAAAAGACAGAGTAATTTAAACATACCAAATGTCTCCCACAGGTGCAATTCGACATAACAGCACAAGCCTTGTTTTAAACTTTTTTAACCAAATGTTAATGTTACTCTGTGAACAGCTTATTGTCTAAATTAAGCTAACAGAGGTACGTGAAATGAGTCATCATGAGAGCACCCGACTGCATACGTTAATACTAATGCAGCGTAATGGATAATCTTCCGGTCAAACTCCGCCTCCCGAAAGTTATAGACTTTCTCTGGAACACTGTTAAGGTACAAAAATCTATTCAGCATAAATAGTGATGCAGTTAAGGTTTTTTTCTCTGTTGCTGTGTTGAGCAGCTGTGTCAGTCACCTCTTTTACTTACCCCCCCTCCCCGACTTATGAACGTCACTCACTCACTCGCTCACTCACTCATCCAGGCATGCACTGTGGTCTCACGAGGAAATGCAACTTTTTGATATATGTTTTTCTGGTTCCCAAACACAAATATATTTTTTTAAGTCTGCAATTTGTTCAAAATAAGTATTTGTAAAAATCACATTATTTGTGCTTTTCCGAATACCATAAAATCCACAATACAAAGTAAACGGCCCTATATAAAAAAAGCAACAACTAACAAAACAAAAAAATAAATGCACAAAATACATAAGTAAAATTTTATAGTTTCTTATGAGAATTTTGAGCTTTTTGGGTGTATTCAGATTATGTAAGCCAGAATTCAAATCTTCAACCATCCTAATCAGAGTTTCTTTTAATACTTTAATTAGATGCCTTAAAAGCCTTCAGTAGACAGGGATTAAATTTTTGCATTTATCTGCACTTCAAAGGAGGCCATACTATAAAATGGCAAAATAGCCACTCCAGCTGCCTTGTCTAGTCAGCAACTAGAAAATAAAATGTCACCAAAGGTCATTACACTTTTTCAAAGCTAAACAGACACACAATCTGGTTAGTTTTGGAGTTCTGTAATCAGGAAAGTGATCACAAAAGGTAATGCTGAAAAAGAGTTTGACTCACGTTAAATTTAGGCTTTTCAGGCTGAGGTACCTTTTGAAAACACAATTAAGCCTGTTACTTAGATTCATATCCTTACAGAGCAACACACCCCTTCCAGATTCTTCCACCAGCTACATATCTGGTTTGACAAATAAAACAAAAGGAGGACCGATAGACATGCGGGGGAGGGCTTCTTTGCTATTCCAAATCCAAATTGCTACGGAGGTGTGGCCGACACTTGGTCAAAGCAGGAAGATGGCTGACATCTGAAAAAAGGTTGAGCCAGTAGCAATGCCCTGTTCAAATTTAAGTATAGTGTAAAATTTGAAAATGAGAGGGCACACAAGTTACGGGTTTTGGTTGAAAATAAATATTTTTTACCAAAACGAACTAAAATACCAAACATAATGACCAGACATGTAGCAAGCACTATTAGACATTCATGATACAGTTTATACAGAGGCATCCATGCCTCAAAAGGTTGGAACTCATCTTGAAACCGGAGGGTTGTTCAAACCAAAACTCTATCTGTCCATCTCGGTTGTTGCATCCTTGGGCAAGACACTTCACCCACCTTGCCACCTGTTGGTGGTAAGAGAGCCCAGTGGCGCCAGTATTATGCAGCCAGTATTATGCAGCCAGTCAGTTGCACCAAGGTTCTGTGCTTGGAGCGATTCTCTTTACTATAAAAATGCTTCCAATTGGTAAAATAATTAGACAACATGATATGAATTTCCACAGTTATGCTGATGATACACAACTATATTTATCCATAAAACCTAATGAATCAAATCAGTTAGGTAGATTACCAGCATGTCTCGAAGACATAAAAACCTGGATGACTCAGAATTTTCTGCTTTTAAATTCAGACAAGACAGAAGTTGTTGTCTTTGGACCAGAAGCTTTAAAAAGGAAACTGCTAAGTCAATCACTTTATTCAGGTGACATTAATTTGGCCTCTGGCAATAATGTAAATAACCTCAGTGTAATCTTTGACCAAGAGATTACATTTAAATCCCATATTAAACAGGTTTCCAATATTTCTTTCTTCCACCTCCGGAATATTGCTACAATTGGAGACATCCTGTCCAGGAAGGAAGCAGAGAAACTAGTCCATGCATTTGTTACTTCAAGGCTGGACAGATGTAATTTCTTATTGTCAGGAAGTCCACAAAAAGCAATTTAAAGCCTTCAGTTGATCCAAAAGGCTGCAGCAAGAGTTCTGATTAACATTAAAAAAAGATCACGTTTCTCCTGTTTTAGCTTCTCTCCATTGGCTCCCTGTTAAATCCAGAATAGAGTTTAAGATCCTCCTCTTTACATATTAAACCTTTAATAATCAATTTCCATCGTACATCAGAGATCTGTTTGTTCCATATCTTCCTGACAGAGCACTTCTGTCTCAGACTGCAGACTGGTTTACTGGTAGTTCCTAGGATTTCTAAAAGAAAAATGGGATGCAGATCTTTTAGTTTTCAGGCTCCTCTCCTGTGGAACCAGCTCAAGTTTTAGTCCGTGAGGCAGATACTCTGTCTATTTGGCTTATAGTTATAGTTAGAATGGATTAGGTTATCCTGAGCTATTTTTGTAGTTATGCTGCTATAGAATTAGACTGTTGGAGGACAGACTTACCACTTTTCTTAACTCTTCTACTTTTCTACTTATCCTACTGCTCTCCAGATAAATTTTTTCTGCCTTTAGTACGATTGTTAATCTTTTTTTCTCTCAGTGTTTTTCTCCCCATAGAAGCTCCACTCGGTCTGGTATCAATTCAATTCAATTCAATTCAGTTTATTTATATAGCCCCGTTTCACAACAGATGTCATCTCAAGGCACTTTACAAGAAGAGTTATTACAATACAATGTTTAATTTAGAAATTAGAGAACCACAGAAGATTGCGTCGTGTAATTCTCAGCAATCCCTCACACTGAGCAAGCACGAAGCGACAGTGGAAAGGAAAAACTCCCTTTTAACAGGAAGAAACCTCCGGCAGAACCAGGCTCAGCACAAGCGGTCATCTGCCGAGACCGTCTGTGGTTTGGAGAATACAGAACAGAGACACAGAACAGAGACACAGAACAGAGACACAGAAAGAACAACACAACTGATGCAGAAGTTTGTTGCAGGACGTGGAGAACTTTCCGTCACTGCAATGCCATCTTAGTCAGGGTCGTCAAGCAGGGCGGGTCAGGAGCACCTACTGTAGGAGGAGACTAAGAGAAAACTGGTTAGCGCTTGAATTGACAGCACATCATGTAGTTGGGGAGAAGTAGGAGAGAAAGTAGGAACAGACCCTAATAATGTCCTCCAACGGCCTAGCCTAAAGCAGCATAGCTACTAGCATTAACCTGTCTCCTATCTACTAGGAGACCTAGCTACTAACACTTTCTACCTGGCTTACATTAACCTATCTCTACCTAGCTACTCTACCTCTTCCTATCTCTTCCTAGCTTTTGATACTCTACCTGACTACTAACATTAACCTGTCTCCTAGCTACTAGGAGACCTAGCTACTAACACTCTCTACTTGGCTTACATTAATCTATCTCTACGTAGCTACTCTACCTCTTCATATCCCTTCCTAGCTTTTGACACTCTAACTAGCTACTAACATTAACCTATCTCTTCCTAGCTACCTGTCTAACCTGTCTCTAACTGCCTATTAACATATCTCTAACTGTAAGCTTTGTCAAAGAGTAAAGTTTTAAGCCTAGTTTTAAAGATGTACAAATTGTCTGCTTCACGAACCAACCCTGGGAGCCTGTTCCATAGGAGGGGAGCCTGATAGCTGAAAGATCTGCCACCCATTCTACTTTTAGAAATCCTAGGAACTACCAGTAAACCTGCAGTCTGAGAGCGAAGGGCCCTGTTAGGAACACATGGAACAATCAGGTCTCTTATGTATGATGGAGCTAGATTATTAAGAGCTTTATATGTCAGAAGGAGGATCTTGAATTCTATTCTAGATTTTACTGGGAGCCAGTGAAGAGAAGCTAAAACAGGGGAAATGTGATCTCTTCTTTTAATATTCATCAGAATCCTAGCATTTTGGACTAACTGAAGACTTTTAATTGTTTTCTGTGGACTACCTGATAATAAAGAGTTACAGTAATCCAGTCTTGAAGTAATAAAGGCATGGACTAGTTTTTCAGCATCATTCCTGGACAGGATGGTTCTAATTTTTGCAATATTCCTAAGGTGAAAAAAGGAAATCCTAGAGACTTCTTTAATGTGAGCTCTAAATGACATATCTTGGTCAAAAATAACACCGAGGTTCTTTGCTGTATTACTGGAGGCTAATTTAATGCCGTCCAGGTGAAGGCGTTGACTAAGTAGTTTATTTTTCACAGCTTCTGGTCCAAAGACGACAACTTCTGTTTTATCAGAATTCAGAAGCAAGAAGTTTAGAGTCATCCAAGTTTTTATGTCTTCCAGACATGCCTGTAGTCTATGTAACTGATTGGATTCATCAGGATTTATAGATAGATATAGCTGTGTATCATCAGCGTAACTATGGAATTTTATCCCATGCTGCCTAATTATTTTACCAATAGGAAGCATATATATAGTAAAAAGAATCGGCCCAAGCACTGAACCCTGTGGTACTCCGCAAGTAACTATTGAGGTTGAGGAAGATCTATTGTTTACCTGAACAGACTGAAATTTGTTGGACTAATAAGATTTAAACCAGCCTAGTGCTGTTCCTATTGTACCGACACTTTGAAGCCTTTCTATGAGAATACTGTGATCAACAGTGTCAAAGGCAGCACTGAGATCTAACAGGACCAGAATGGTCAACAGTCCATTGTCTGAGGCTATGAGAATATCATTAGTAACCTTCACCAGAGCTGTTTCAGTGCTATGATGAGCTCTAAAGCCTGACTGAAACTTCTCAAACAGCTCATTATTGTTTAAATGCTCACATATCTGGTGTGCAACTATTTTCTCAAGAATTTTTAGATAAGAAGGGAAGATTAGATATCGGTCTATAGTTAATTAAGTCGTTTTGATCAAGAGATGGTTTCTTAAGTAGAGGTTTAATTACAGCTATCTTAAACTCCTGTGGTACATATCCATTGACTAACGATAGATTCATTATATCTAAAATTGGAGCAGCGATCAGAGGGAAAACTTATTTTAAGAGTTTAGTTGGGATTGGGTCTAAAACGCAAGTTGAAGGTTTAGATGAAGCTAATAATTTTAGTACATCAGAAGGTTCGGCTGCATTAAAGCAGTTTAAGCATATATTAGGTTCAACCATTTTTGATGCTGCCTCACTAACTAAGGAAGAAGCAAGCATATTGGGAAGGTTCTCAATTATTTTATTTTTTATAGAGTCTATTTTATTTATAAAGAATTGCATGAAGTCATCACTACTAAGAGCTTGGGGAATTGTTGGCTCGATAGAGCTATGATCCTGTGTGAGTTTAGCAACTGTATTAAAAAGAAACCTAGGATTATTTTTATTCTCCTCGATTAAAGATGAATGTTCGAAGGCTCTTTTTATATAGCAATAGACTATTTTTCCACACAAAATAGGAATCCTGTAAATGCGTGGAGCGCCATTTTCTCTCTAGTTTTCTAACGTTCTTCTTCAGGGTATGTAGCTCTGAATTAAACCAGGGAGCTAATCTTCTAAGGCTGGCCACCTTCTTTTTCAGTGGGGCAACTTTGTCTATTGCCAGACGCAGGGAGGAATTAACGCTATGAACTAGAACTTCAAGTTGTGAGGGGTTACGAGTTAAATCACTGTTTTCTATTGTACTTTTATGTACTGAGGAAATTAAAGTTGGAAGAGCTCCTTTAAAACTTGCTACAGCATTGTCTGATAACATTCTGGTATAATGAAGTTTTCTTTCAGGTTTGATATGATCTGTTAGAGTAAGTTTAAAAGTGATGAGGAAATGATCAGACAGGATAGGGTTATGTGGAAAGACTGTTATTTCTTCACAGTCAATGCCATACGTCAGCACAAGATCTAAGGTGTGGTGACCGCGATGGGTTGGTCCCTGCACATTTTGAGTAAAGCCTATTGAGTCTAAGATAGTGTTAAAAGCTGTATTTAGACTATCACTTTCATTATCAACATGAATATTGAAGTCTCCGACTATAATGACTTTATCAGTGTTTAAAACTAAGTCAGATAGAAAATCTGCTATCTGATCTAAAAATTGAGAATAAGGTCCTGGTGGACGATATAAGACCACAAACAAAAGTGGCTTTACTGCTTTGTTATGTGTATGAGGAAAGCTAAAAACTAGATGCTCAAAGGAACTGTAACTATTATTTTTTTGGAGATTAATTAGTAAATCTGAATGAAAGATGGTGGCTACTCCACCTCCTCGACCAGTACTTCGAGGGACACTAAAGTTTAAGTAGCTAGGGGGAGTTGACTCATTTATTGTGACATGGTCCTCTTCCTGCAACCATGTCTCTGCAAGACAAAACAAATCAATATTATTTTCACAAATTATCCTGACCAACCATAACGCTGGATGGGGAGCATCGGCCCAGATGATGCTCAAAGTCAAGTCAAGTCAATTTTATTTATATAGCACATTTAAAATAAATAGCAGTTGACCAAAGTGCTTCACAAAGCATAGAACAGTCATAAATAACAATAAATGTAAAAAGAAATATAGATTAAGCAATTAAAATTAAGTCTAAAAAGACAGGAAGAAAAATGTTGAGACAATGCAAATTTGACCATAGGCTATGGAGAACAGATGTGTTTTTAACTGAGATTTAAACTCCTGAACAGACTGGGCAGAAGGAACGGTTAGTGGTAATGTGTTTCATAATTTGGGGGCAGGAACAGCAAAAGCACAATCTCCTTTTCGTTTTAGCCTGGATTTTAGGACATCCAATGTAAACTGGCTCGTTAATCTAAGTCCTCGGAGGGGTATAGGAGTGAAGAAGATCGGAGAGATAGGAGGGAGCCAACCTACTTAAAGCCTTAAAAGTAAGCAACAAAATTTTAAAATGGATACGAAAACTGACTGGAAGCCAGTGAAGAGATTTTAAAATAAGAGTTATGTGTTCATGTTTCCTACCACCAGTTAAAAGACGAGCTGCCGCGTTTTGCACCACTTGTAATCTGTGAATTAAGGAATGATCGAGACCCACATAGAGGGAATTGCAGTAGTCCAGGCAAGAGGTTATAAAAGAATGGACAACTTTTTCAAGGTCCTTAGCTGGAAAGTATGGTTTTTCCTTGGCAAGCATTCTAAATTGATAAAAGCTGGACTTGATAACTGCACTAATCTGTTTATCTAATTTAAAACCACCATCAATTAGGACGCCAAGATTTCTGACTATAGGGTGGATATGGGCAGATAGAACACTGAGAGTATCAGTAGAAAGGTAAGGAGAGCATTGTTTGCCAAACCGTTGTGTTCTCGTTTAAAGTTAACAATTTTTGTGAAAGCCAAGTTTTAATCTCAGCCAGATAATCCAAAAGAGGGCTCAAAGAGTTTTTGTCAGGAGACCTAACAGGCATGTAGATCTGAATGCCATCAGCAAAACAGTGAAAAGGTATGGCATGTGTTTTGAAGATAGTCCGGAGAGGAAGTAAATATAAAATAAACAGCAATGGTCCCAGAATAGCTGTGATGGACTGGTGACCTGTCCGGGATGTACCCCGCCTCTCGCCCGGTAACAGCTGGAGATAGGCACCAGCCCCCCGCGACCCGTGGAGGACTGAGCGGTTCAGAAAATGGATGGATGGGTCCCAGAATAGAAGCCTTGGGAAAACCTGAACAGAGTGGAGCTTTTGAAGATGAGCAGTTATCAAGATGAACTGAAAAACTCCTGCCAGGTATATAGGACCTAAACCAGGAGAGAGCTGTCCCTTTAACCC
The DNA here is from genome assembly GCA_028564705.1 of Apricaphanius iberus. Classification (NCBI taxonomy): domain Eukaryota; kingdom Metazoa; phylum Chordata; class Actinopteri; order Cyprinodontiformes; family Aphaniidae; genus Apricaphanius; species Apricaphanius iberus. The sequence continues at coordinate 2,585,522 of JAPXFQ010000074.1, forward strand.
CAACCAGATGTTCCAACCTAGGAAGCAAAATGCCAATGGTCTACGGTATCAAAAAGACCCTTTGAGGTCCAAAAGCACAAAAACTGCAGAGTTCCCTGAATCAGCTACTAAAAGAATATAATTTTACTCTTAAGAGAGCCGTTTCAGTGCTATGACCTGGTCTGAAGCCTGATTTAAATATTTCCCAGACATTATTAGTTTGTAAAAATTTGGGAAATTGTACATAGACCACTTTCTCCAAAACGTATAAAATAAACGGCCGTTTAGAGATGGGCCTATAATTAGAGAGGTCAGTCGGATCAAGGTTTTTCTTCTTAAGGAGGGGTTGTACAGTTGGATGTTTGAATTGATCTTGGCGTTGTACTACATTTCCTTTTAAGGGGAGCAATCAAGTCCAGGATATCTAAACAGATAGAATTAAAATTAACTAGGAGCTCCTCAATATTCATTTCAGAGCAATACTGCAGGTCCCAAGGATGAGAGTCCATAAATTTTATAAAAAAAACAGTTCTGAGGTTGATGGCTGGAGAACACGAAAATAGCGCGTAAAAGGGGTGCTCTTTTTTAAAACACCTGATGCGGTAATAGAAAATACAACAAGCAGGTGGTCAGATAATAGAGTTTTACAGATTTCCAGATTATGCACTTCAATTCAAAGACAGAACTAAATCCAAGGTGTGGCCTTTAACATGAGTAGGCCCAGAGACTAATTGTTTGAGGTTGAAAGAGTCAATAATTTCGAGAAATTGCTTGACCAAGTGTCCCTTTTGACAGCAGACATGAATATTAAAATCACCAAGAATTAAAATTCGATCATATTTAAGTAAAAGTCCATCAAGTAAATCAGCAAAATCATTTATGAAGTCCTTATTGCTCTTTGGTGGACGATAGATACACACAAGAGGGTGGTGGAGGGAATTCCCAATAATTGAAGCTCAAAACCGGAGTAACTAAAATGACGGCACAACAAGCATTTAAAACCACTTTTAAAAACAGTAACTAATCCATCGTCTTTTCGCATCTTACCCGGGTGCTGTGAACTGCACAGTTGGGAGGGAGAAGTTCAGAAAAAGGAGCTGACTCACCCTTGCGCAGCCATGATTCTGTCAGAAAAAATAAATCCACCTCTCGGGAAATGAAGAAATCATTAAGAAGAAAAGTCTTGTTAACTACTGATCTTTCATTTAGTAGAGCAATGCGGAAAGGCTGTAGAGGAGGGAGGAACGGCCCTGTACGCGTAGGTTCCCGTAGTTGATGCCACGTCTCCAAGCCCTTGCCGACCGCTTCCAGTAAGTACTCCATTGTAGTGAAGTGTCCGGTGGATGTTGTAGGATGGGATAAATCCAGCGATGGCAGAGCTCGAAGGAGTGATAGTGTGGCCGAAGTCGAAAGTTCAAAAACACAGAAGCATTTAGGCCCCGAGCTTTAAGATGCACCCGAAAATGGACTTGCATACCAGCCTGCTTTCCATGTCCCTTCCTCAGGCGCTGTCTAAAATTAACGACACCCGTCCAGCAGCGTAGATACTCGGGTATGTCAGACAAGAGTGGAGGTGGGTCTGCAGATCTCCTTCTAAATTAAAAGTCTCTACTCTGGAAAAGCGTAGATTGATGAGTGTTTTTCAGTCATAGGTGAGATAAGCGGAGATATCAGGACAGAGAATAAAACACATTGCACAAATTTTCAGCATCAATAAAGGAGACAAAAAGCTATTTAGTGGACGGCCAGCCACAAGGCGCCATCTTTTAGATATGAATATCTTACCTGAGCAACAGAAATGTCGCCGAGCATCCTCCATGCTTTCTCTTCTCTGACTTCTCAGAACCCCAGACGGTCGAGGCAGATGACCACTTGTACTGAGCAAGGTTCTGCTGGAAGTTTCTTCCTGTTTTTTTTAATTTGTATTTTTTTATTTCTTGAAGTTATGGACACGAAATTGAGATAAGAAGGAAGAAAGGAAGAAGACACAAAAATCATCCCAGTCCTCCACCGCTGTTGGCAGATAAGTGGTATAACAAAATAACAACAACAACTAACTATTAATGACGATAACCTCAGCTCAAGATATGTCCGTACTCACCAATGTCCCCACACCTATGTGTGTGTGCGAGCATACAGGTGTGAATAAGGTTTCCCCATGCAAGTGATTGATAACTGGTGTAAGGAACTGTCAATCCGTCCTACAGGAATCGAATGCAGATATGAAGAAGGTAGGAGACGCATGCGTCCAGAGTCCCACAGAGCGCAGGAGCCACAGACGGACCAGCGCAGGAACGATCACCTAACATGAGAGGAACAGATGGAAGCCCCAGGGGAACACCCATCAGCCGCAATGCTGGGGCCCGGGAGATCGCAGGGACGAGCCCACGGGCTCCACCGGAAAACGGCTACACCAGGGTTGGCCCAAAACAGGACCCGGGAATCAGGGGCGCCCCACCCCCCAGCAGGGCCCCCACCAGAGATCAGCTGACAGGGGTTCCCCGCCACCGCCACCAGGCAGGAGAGACCCGCAGCCGGCCGACACATGCCACCGTCACCCTAGACCAATCCCCACCGCCAACAACCCAGCCCCCCCACACACACATGCGAGGGAGCCACAGTAAAAGCCGGAGCGGATGTACGCCCTCCGCAGGCCGCGCCCAGCCAGCACCTGTACAGCCAGATCTACCTGCCCCCGGGTCCAGATCCTGCCCCACGCAGAGCGCCGAGACAATCATACGTACCCTCCCTCTTACGCACACACATTCTCACCAACACAGGACACCCGAAAAAGGACGCTGTACACTCATTCATAGGCCCCATACATATTCTATACTCCCAGGCCCAGGGACAGACGCCCCAATAGAACAACCTGCCCCTGCACTAAGGAGACGAACCCCTTGCCCACCAGGACGGGGACAAGCAGACCTCCAAGGCCCCCACCCCGGCAAAAGTAGCCCACCAGCCCAGGTCCCCGACCAGACGGCCTGATATGCCATCCGGGCTCCAACCCATGATTGTCCAAATAACAGGGGTGTGGGAAGATCCCCAGCCTCTCTCCTCCTGTTCAATTGTGGTGTTGTTGCGTGTTGTTCTAATGTGCACTTAAAACACAGGGGTGGGACATGGGAATGCTGCCAGGCACCCCCATCTCCCACCCCGGGCCCTCAGTGTCTAGATGCAGTTAAGTAGTGGGCACCGGCACCACAGGCAAAATTGGGACCCAGGCCGCCACCGGGTTGCGAAGACGGAACTCCATCCTGCATAGCTTTCTTCCTGTTAAAGGGGATTTTTTCCTCTCCACTGTCACTACAAATTGCTCAGTATGAGGGATTGCTGATGAATTATTGAAGTTGGAGTCTGCATGTTCCGGGAACAACCTCATGTCGCTCAATGCAATCTGTTGGGATTCCTTACAAAACCTAAGTGATTGGAATGTTTGTATAATTATATTGAAATGAACTATGTTATAAAATGCCTTGAGATGACATTTGTTGTGAATTGGTGTTAAGGTAATAATTCAACTTTCTCTTGCAGCATGTAAACGTTCTGAATGAACAACTGATCGGTTGGCATCAGTTGACACTGGCCACAGCGCGGATTGATTGGAATGGAAAGAAAATAGTGCTGAGTAATAGTAAGGTGTGAATTTTGGCCGACTTTTTTAATGGTGCAAATTAATCATGCTTTCAAATGCATATAATTTTCTTAAGCAGAATACCACACTTTGATGGCTCCAGAAACAAGCGGGACTACTTTCTTGAAAAGCCTCCAACGGCAAGAGCTCTGACCAAGAAGTAATCACAGAATTTGATCAGTGTGTATGCACTATGTTCCTGGTAAAGATGGCATACCACTTCATGCCTAAAAATACAAACTATCCCTTTAGTGAAATGAAAAACTAAACAAACAAAAAAGGCATAAAAAAGTGGACGTTTAAATCAGAGAGTTCTCCAAAAAAGTGCATAAGACCATAACTCGTGAAACCCACTCCCGCAAACAGTAGTGTTAAGCTGTGTGGTGTTGGCTGTAAATAAAATCTGCAATATCTCAGAAACGGGAGCAGCACAAATGCTAACTTTACCTGCAATCAGCACAAATGAACCACTAAAAGGCTGACCATTTTGTTTTTGTTTTGGAGCAGTAAGGGGAGTTGGGAATCTCATCACTCAAAAATAAAACTTGTAATATCTCCTAAAAGGTAGCAGCTCAAACTATAATTTTACCTGCACAAATTAAGATAGACCTTTTTTGTTTTGGAGCAGTCTGGATGTGGGGTGGTGCTCTGAATAACCTACAAAATAAAGTTTAATATCTCAGAAACTGAAGCAGCACAAATGATCATTTTACCTGTACAAAGGAAGCACAAAGTGCTCCACCTATAGAACTCCAGGAGTTGACGTCACTTCTCCCAGTATTCAACAATTCAAATCGAATCAGCGCCATAGTGGCAGGCATGCTCCCACAGTCATATTATAGTTATAGTTATATAATATGCGGCTAACACATACTCAGAAATAGTAAATATGGTGGATACCTGCTGTTCTCCAGGATGCCATAACTGACGTGGATGAGAAGAGGGTAGGGTTATTGCAAAGAAATGTGCTAATGATCAACTCAAATGAAGCTGTGGGACCCCTGTGAGCAATGGTTTATGCTTATGTGATGACTATTTCATATCAGATACATAAACCAACGTTTCTTCAACGTTATATAGTATTTATTTTACTTTTATTAAGCTTCTGAGCATTCTTCCTAAAAAGTTATATTTCCATGGATTTTTCTGTCTTGTTGCTCACAAAGAACAAGTAAACATCACATAAAACTTTGCAGAATCATAATCTTTGAGATGTCTGTATGCTGCTGTTTACATTTCTTGTGATCATAACGATGCTCTGAAGTAGGACAAGGGAACATTTATCAGGAAATAGTATGTCAGGGTATCTCAGCTCCGGTAAAAGGTCTGTTCTGACAGCTTCTAAAGTTTTAAAACATATCCCAGTGGCATGGTAAGGGTCTGAGATGTTTAATCTTTTTAATTTCCCGGTATATACAATAATATCTTTGATTTTAAAATGGGAACTAAATTCAGGCGGAGTAAAAGCACAGCTTGCAACGTTTATTTTGATTATGTTCCTGCCTGCTAGCGTCGCGCCAAAAGTCTGAGAGTTACGTGACTGTATTTTTTTTCTAGCTGAAAGAGGTTAAGATTCACTGACCTTATGGGGGTAGCTATGAGGAAAGGTACACAATGAGGACCGAAGCAGGATACGATCCCACAACTCCCAGGTGAGAGTCATGCACACTAACCATTCAGCCAAATGGATATCCCAGTGGCCAAGTAGCCAGGGCACAATCAGTCATAGCCAAAGTGAAAGGACTTCCACACTGTCACACTAAGGTCAGCTTATACCACTATTTAATTTATTCACTCATATCTCACGACCGGTGTTGAGGGTAAAGCATTACAAAAGTAGCAAGTTACATAAATATATGACTTTTTAGTAACACAGTAACATATTACTTATAAAATGTACAGCAATATATTACTCTTTACAATTTCAGTAACTCACGTTACAATAAAACTTTTTTTCCGCCCAACTAATGCAGCTGACCAAATCAAATTGGATACCTTAGAAGAAGATCCCCTGCGCACTTCTACTTTCTAAACCAAAACATTAAAGAATCAGGATGGCTGAGGAAAAGATTAACTTTACATTTACATGGTGGCGTTATTTGCACTGGGTAATAGTGTTAAGTGCCTTTGCATGCCTTTTGTCTCATAGTAATGCTTGTTAAATCGCATCAAAAAGAAAGCACTGATCACCTATTGTTGACATATTGTTGAGACTCCAGAGACTTGAGACTTGAAGTTTAATAAAATAGTGTAATATGCTGACTCTACCATCACTTACAAGACATTAATAAGACTTGTATGATGAGTTAAATTCCTTCAGTAAAAGTAAATTTTGATCCTGGAAGCAAATCACCATTTATCAGTCAATAACCATGGCCTTGGCTTACCTATATATCCTCGTTTATTCTCCAAGTGCCCATTTAAAAAATAAAAAGATTGACATTGTAGATAAATAAAATAATCTGCCTGCCATCGGTCACATGATGACCATTAACCGATGCTCACACTTAATATTACTCTCCCTTCAGATGCTCAGCTGCTTTGCTTTGTGAATGAGGCTGCCAGTAAGTACGGTGTCATATTCAACTGACAAAATGAAATGAGAATGCGGTATGTGCAGTGCACCTGCATGACAAAACATCATTTTACTAACAATCAAGAACACTGGCATTTGACCAGAGCCCATAGAGGGTGGACTCAGAAATTATGGCCAATAATATATTATTTTAAAATAGACCTTTTAGTGAAGGAAAATATAGTTCTGATTTTGAAGTTAAACAAATCTGTTTTTATAAATTTTTCTTCCCCGTTGTCCTTGCAGTAGCCTGCTGGTTTCAGATCTCCCCTCAATGTACTCCCGAAATAAATAAGTGATTTGGCCTCAGAAATTTTTTTTTGAATTTGAATTCATTAGACTACTACAATTCTTTAGCTACCTTTAGCTACAATCTCGGATGCTACAGGCTGGGAGCAAAAAACCTTAGTCAGTCAATCTGCTATGGGTCCGGCAACCCCAATCACTTTGATATGAAAGAACACACCCCAAGTGCAGGTAGAGCCGACTTGCAGATCGCTCTCCATCCTACTTTCACCTTATGTTATCAGGCACATCCCCACTGCTGCACACAAGATATGGGCTGGAGGTGAGCATTCATGAATGAAATGTAGTATCTGCTGTAGAATTTCAGCTGCTTAAAGTTTTGGCCCATATCATTTGCAGTTCATGTCTAAAAATGTCACACAAACTGTAGCTGAAAAACACTGTACCAACAATTTGGACCTTTGCAGGTATGGAAATCCAAACGTGCCACCTACGGAGCCCGGAAGGGGACAGGTGAAGAAATAATTTTTGAGATGCAAGAATTCCCTCGGTTTACTAAACCGTGCGCACGGATTACCAATTCGTATCCTCTGTTTATCAAACTGTGTGACTGTCTGGGGGGTCCAGTCATCTTGATAATTTTGCCTGCTTGTCATTATGAAGCAAAGTGCTCCTTTCGCAGAGTGGTTAACATACAGTACTGGCATTAAGAATGTTGTGGTTCAAATACTGGTTAAGTCATTAGTTTGGGTTTTATCATACAATTAATTTCTGGGGTGCCTGCAGGAAAGTAGGCTATGAACATAACCACTTTTAAAACCGGAGATATTCCCCGGCATTATTTATGGATTATAGTTTTGCCCCCACCACATAAAAAACAGATATGGATTTTTTAACAGTGCAGGTCTAACCTCGACTTATGCTCCCATTGCTATTTTTCATATAATCAGTATAAAAACTGATATTCCACTATCTTAAACAGTTTCTTTATGTGCGAATGTTCTAGCATTCTTAGCAGAGATTCATGTTATGTCCAATAAAGACTTGCATTCAAATTGGGCACTGTATCAATAAGTATCTGGTTAACTCATATATCTTTGATGCAAGGTGTTTATGCTGCGCCACCTGCTCCATGCATCTATGCAGATAGCGCAGGACTGTGCCTGTATTCCAGTGGGCAAGGTGGGCATACACTTCATGATTTATGGCCCATTTCTAGACTGTTTTTCAGTAATGCAACACATGTGCATGGACCCTGCCAGGCTGCATAGGTGGCTACAAAACTGTTATTTATAAATATGACACCTACGTTTATAGTCTTCTTTCTTGCATGAGGCCCAAAACAATATACATCTGGGATCAACAAAGTTTTTGTGGTTATAACAGGCTCTGAGGACAGGATTCAATCCAACAATTCCCAAATGCTGAGCATGGGTGATAACCACTCTACCAAAGGAGCAACACAAACAATAAAGAGTCAGGGCCCATTATCATTTGGAAAGGATCCCTGATACTGTCACACATGATTCATGAATCAGTCCGCACGGTTTAGTATACCGAGGGTACGGATTCGTAATCCGTGCGTACAGTTTAGTAAACCGAGGAAACGGATTCGTAATCAGTGCGCACGGTTTAGTAAACCGAGGGAACGGATTCTTACGTCTCAAAAATGATTTCTCTACCTGTCCCCTGCCGGGCTCCGTAATAAATCAAAATGTTGCAAAATTGATATTTATACATGTGAACATTTTAATAAAACTTTAAATGCCATTGTCAAATAAATAAATATATTCTTATACTAATATTTAAAAACATATTATTTTTTATATTTATATTATTTGAAATTTCAAAATGAGTTTGCTGAAGATATCATGAATTTATTTTATTCTATTCAGTTGACTTTAAAAATCGAAATCTCTCAAAGCTAGTAATACCATTATGGAAAGGTAGAGTTAGCCCATCTGAGTTGAGGTGATCTTGAAAGCTATCTGCAAATGAGTTGCTATGAAGCTTAAGATCTTCGATTTTTTTTTTTTTGTGAGACCCAGCAGCAAGTTAAACAGTTTCATAATGCACTTTTTAACAATTTAATCAGCTGCCAGCTGTCCTTTGGTCTTTTTAATGTTTACAGTCTCAAATCAACAATGCCCATTAGAGTGTCTCAACATTGTACCCCATCAAATAAAAAATAGGCTATTTTAGGTTTGCATGGTCGCCATCTGATGATGATGACATATTATGTTGCAATTCCCTATTAGATTCTTGATGACTATAGGTTGCTGTTATTCATAATTGTACGCTATAACTTGTGATGTTTTAAGTTGTTTTAAAAATTGATCTGTATGCCCCTGTTTTACTTTGAGCACTTGCCCATTTAAGGGTCTCTGCACAGCTCTGCAACCACACCTTCCAATCTTGTCCTCATCACACACACATTTACTAGTCGATAAACACCATCCTCCCTATGATCCTGCATGGATAATGAGGTAAGGACATTGGATAGATTGGTGGACATAGAACATAGGTGGACAGTGCACTCTCACATTCAATGTTATATTTAATCCGGCAGGTGTGACATTAGTTAAAACTTGGCCAACTTCCTGCTGACTTCAGTTATTAATAAAGTTGGATGACAAAGTTCTGCAAAGTTGTGCAATGCTGTGTGTTACCTTCAGGAGAATCTATTGTGACGTCAATGTTTATGTTTCCATGCATTGCATCAGGGGATTGGGTGGCAATAAAACAGCATATTTTATGTATAGTTTGTTTGTTTTGCATGTTTGAAGGAGATTTTAGTGAAGCAGGTGGTTCATTCTTGATGTGTGGTTGATTGTATGGCCTGTTGGGGGTTTGATAAACCTTTTATTTTTTGAAATCCCTCCGAAAAAGACGGCAAATAAAAAAAAAGATTGAGTCAAGAAACCTGGACACTCCGAAGATAGCGTAAATTTCTGCAGCAACTGACGGTTTGTGGGGCTCATTTTATTAATGATAAATCCTTGTGACTATATATTTTGTCGCAGCTATCTTTATAGCCCATCATTTTGTTTAATTTCTTGCCACCCAACCACTTGCACATGCACACAAAGGTCTCAACAAAGAGTCGCCTATACCTATAGGTATGAAGTATTTGTAACATTCTCATTACATTATATTACATAAATGAAAGTAATTTACCAGGCAAGAAAATCTTATTATTTCTGAACCAATTTCTTCTTGTGTAGAACAATATGTCACTCTAATTTCACACAAACTCTGGTTTGAGTGAACCTGATAAGTAGGTGGTGGTTGATATTTTTCCAGTATCACCAATATACACCTCGAGGAACTTTACTTCCAAGACAATATTGGCATATTGCATCAACAAAAAAATATGTCTGCCGCAGAGGAAACAGATAACCTTTTATTAAAGCAAGGTGAAGTATCACAACTTTAGGACTTGAATTCTTTCTGAGTTGTAAATGTAGAGAGAGCTTCAAACAAATATGTCTGTTGTTGGCTCATGTTAACTCAATGCCTGGTGGCTATATTAAGAGTCGGTTGGTAGTAGATTGGCTTTCAACTTTGTGTGAAGCCATGAGTGAGCTGTTAGAGCTGATCAATGAGCTGTTGCTGTCAGATGTCCACAAGTTTTGGATGATTATGATGAAAGCTGACATGAAATAATGATTAATAGTGACAATACTGAATCATGTGTGATAAGTTCCTTACAAATGTACACTTGGAAATATTGGGTCACACAGTTCTAATTTCCTATCTGGAATTTGTACACATTAAATTATGTTATTGCTTTTCATAGACAAAGAAAGAATGAAGAAATGTAATGGCACTGGATGGAAACACCAAATGTCAAATGTAATAAGTCTCAGTGTGTCTCTGCACTACAGTGACTGTCATTTTAAGATCTGTCTCCAGGCAACTGACTTATTTTTTTGTCTCTTGATAGACACATGAGGATGAAATTGTGGGGGGAAAAATTTACTTTTCTGCATACACCAATTTCAGTACCTCTTGTTCTTTAAAGCAAGGCTGCTTTGCTGTTACTGCTCATATGTTTTTCTTCATAAAAATTGTGTCTAAGTTATCAACATGCTGCAAGTGGCTAGGTGGGTTAACATAAGAAGGCTGAGTCCCAGGGGTATCCACTGCTCACAGTTATTTGATTTGCTCCTGCAGCCACAGCTTAGTCCTGTCTAAGTGCTGTGCAGAGGCATATGGCCAGGCTTGTGCAGGCCTAATTACAGGCATTATCTCATTTGCTATTGTAAGGGACTGTTGTGCCATCTTCCACTTATTTAATTAGTCTTTTCACATGTTGGACGTGGGTAGTTTAGAATGAAAATGTGACATATGGTATGAAAAATCTGGACTTTGGAGTTCCTGCTGGATATTGAAAATATTTTTTTTTCTTTTTGTGTGTTTTTTCTTGCTATGGAGCAATTCATCAAACAATTAGCAGTCCTCTTTTACATTTGGTGGCACTAATCAAACAAATACTATGAAACATTCTTTACATTGCCAGTCTACTGTCTTTTCCCATTTAACTTGATGGCTTAAAAGCGCCTCCTACTCCTGGCTTCCACTCCACTTGATCACCTCATTTGCATTTTATATTGGTAAATCAAATTAAGCACCCGCAGCTTTTAACATGATTGACTGCAGCCAGGGCTGCTCAGATGGGACTTATTCTGCACAGAAAATTAGACCATTTAATGTGCAGAGCAGAGAGCTTGGCTCCCCTCACATTCAGCAAATCACATTCACTCAGCTAATTAAAACGATTTTTCCCTTCTTTTTGTCTGTGTTTGCCAAAGGTCTTTGATAGATTTCCCTACCTGCTATTTTACTGTACATCTCATTTTCCTGGACTCTCTCTCCCCAGTGATGGCCCCTTCCACACTGTGATTCTGATATTCCGTGGCTGACATGTATGATTGCTGTTGAACTATATTCTATATCAGTTACACAGTAAACAATCAATAAAATTCATTTTCACATTTTAGATCTTGATTACACATTCTCCAGAAAATAAGCAGCACAAAGCCTTATGCAGAAGATTATTAATGGCATCTGATTTTATTTTTTTACAAACGCATCAATTTATCTAATTCAGATGGACTTTGCTATAATTGATTAGCCTACCATGTGTAAATGTACTCTATTAAAATTAAAGGCTTTAAGAAATATGTTACATGGGTTTGAGCCGAATTAATCAGTTATTTCTAATACTCTAGTACATTTTTTGAAACACTGCATGCTTTTACTTTTTGAAAATTGACATAAGCAAACCTGCAAACCCACCGATCTCTGCCATATTGTAATTACAATAATAAAATTTAAAACGTATTACAGATGCCTAGAAAAATACTCCAACCTTTTATTTTTACGGTTACTTTTTTAAGACCTTTAACTCTTTATAAAAATCAAAATAATGTAATCAATAGCAGACAGAGAATATTTTTATGCTGCTATTTATTGTAAAACTAATACAGTGAACAAAAGTTAGCAGCAGTTTAGATAACTTAAAAGGTTTTCTTTTCTGTGCAACAAAACAGAGGACACTCTTTAAGAGTATTATTGCCTTCATGAAAAACATGCAAAAAAGAATCTACTCAATGCAAAACTCACATAAAACTTGTTTTTTTTATTTCTAGGATTAATGATGTTATGCTTTAAAAATTTGTTGTGAGCACTGATTCATCTACTACAGAACAGAAATATTATGGACAAAGTTGGTGTTTTATTCTCTTGATCATCATTGCATGAATGTTTAGTATTTATCTTTGTTTGGACAACAGAAAATGGGACCATCTATTGCTTGATGGGTTTTTATAATACCTACCACACATACATTTGTAGAAAAAGAGAAGGTAGTAAGTTGCTAATATTTAGGCAGAAATGGTTGACTCCCGCTGTCTGGAAATACTTCATTATAGATAATTATATTATGTATAAGGAATATTTACTGAAAAACTAGGGCTCTTCTTTAGTCACATTCGTCATTTTTCAAAATTCAAGATTATTTCTGTTGATTATTTTTGACAACCCTACTCAGCTCTAAACAGAGCACATGAAAAATGTATTATTCTTGAGAAACGAGTCAAAATGAAATGTAACTCTATTTAATTAAAATTAGGAGAAACTATAAATAGTGATAGATCTGACCATTATTGTAGATGGTAAAAATAGTGGTTGACCATGTATAGACAATATTTTGTTAAAATAATTCCTTACATATTTATTACTAAGAGACAGAGCAGTGCTTTCTGAAAAAGGGAAAAAAATCTTGATGCTAATTGAGTACAAAAAATGCTGAAATGCTTTAATACTTGAATACTTTAAAAGAGACAAAGTTATATGTATTGTTGAAACAGAAGCAGAAGAAAAATGCTGTACCATGGGGAATATTCCCACTGAAAATAATAGGTGCAGCACAGTGCCGACACCAGGCACTTCCCTGAACACAACAGTCAGCTTAATTGCAGCTTTTAGGATCATTACTGCTCCCATGTGACTGTCAAAATGGACAAGGCTGGTGGGCCTTTGACAAACAGGCAACCACCACCCACCGTTCTACAGTCACAAGGGGCAGACTCATAACTACGAGAAAAATACATTTCTTGTTTGTTGTCCTCCCTTGCCTTTAAACCAGACAGAAAAAAATGCCCAAAAATGTATTTTAGAAAACAGGATCTTGTTGCTATATGGATTGTTGGCTTTCAAAACAGCCAAAATATTTTAACCATTTAGATGTTTCTGTACTCTTTGTCTACACTGTGGCATTTAGATAAATACAAAAAGAATAAAATTTTCTTAGGTTTATGCTTGTCCTTTAATATAACTGTGTCATTTTACTCCATTTGTGTACGTGTGTGTGTGTGTGTGTGTGTGCATGCAGAGCTGTTCCTCGCTGTTTTACTCTCCTGACCTTTGCAGATTGGAGTTGTCATGGCTGCGAATGGCTCATTGCATATCTACTAATAGAGAAGCCCATTCATCATTCAAGAGCTTGAGGGAAGTGGCTCACCAAGAGCCTTGGCCTCGTCTACAATCATCCAATGAGGTCCTTCTGTGAGCACTATTCCTTACGGTGTGGAGTATAATGTGAAGTACTTTTTGTCTAAAAGCACTGTCAGAAGTCTTAACTCATCATAATTCTGTTGCAGACGCAAGACTTTCTCTTTATTCTCTAGAGTGATCTGTCTGATGGGAGAGCATATCTGTAGTATTACATAAGAATAGTCTTCCTCACTTTGGTTTTCTTCCAAACAATTTAGTTTTTTAGACCAAATCTTCAATGTTTCCTTGTCCATGTCCTATTCTTGTTCTATTGTTTTCTAAATCTACATAGGTTACTTGAACCTTAATAACGACCACATTTTTATACAGACTGCATTAATTTACTCTTAACTAGCTTTTACGGTAAATGACTGTATCATTGGAGTCACTTCAATCCAAAAGGGACCCGATTTAAATTTGTAATAAAATGTTTTCTAGTCTTCTCTTTGTTCCTCTTCCTCTCTTGTATCATCAATTCACATTCCTATCTCACCTGCCTCTCTTCTTATTCTTCCTCTTCTTTCTTTCTTCGCTCTTGTTTTTCCATTTATCTGTCCATAGCTTCAAGAAACTAAATCCACAGCAATCTCTAATAAAAGATTTTTCACACGTATGTATCAAGAGGAGTACTATAGCAAAAGCTTTAATGCTCTGCTTGAGAAAATAAAATATATAAAATCAAAGTAAACAAAAAATGTTGTATTATTATACAATAACAGCAAGGAAAACTTGAATCTTACTTTTCACATGGAAAATTGTAAACTCAATTTTATAGTTTTTGTTCATAACTGAGATGCAGAAAAAAAGTAATCTGTACAAAGGGTTTTTTGAGCAGACTCAATTTCCACATGTGATATGCATACCATATAAGAGCCTTTTGAATGTTTTTCCAGTCAAGCTTGTTTTGGTTTCATATGTGTTTGTGCCAATTTCAGTGGTGACCCTGAGCATTCAAACACAGCTGATGAAACACTGAAGGTCAAAACTCTTAGGTGTTGTGCTATTCTGAGTGCTTTAAAGCCAAGTGTGTTATCGTTTTCACTCAGAGAAATGCTATGGTAGTGGCAGAGGATGAAGGTTAGCAGACAGCACATCACATTGAGTGCTTTAGAGCCATACTTGATTTGTTTTGTAACACCAGCACTCTTCCCTGTTTTGAACATTCACAAAGACACATTGCAGTGTGTTTTGTGTTTAATCAGAGTCATATTTAGTTTTGCAGCTAAAACCCTTTTTTTATCATTACATTTTCCAACAAAGAATTGGCTTGAGCAGTATGCTCTTGCCTAATAATTCTTATTCTCTGCACATAAGGTGGCAGATTAAATACTGTCTTCTTATTGACAATAAGGAGGAGTATTAAATATTGTTAGTTACTTACAATAATAATTGTTCTGAAACATTTTTTCTTGGAGTTGGTGAAAGTGATATCACCTTGCAATCTCGGCACTCCTCTGGCAGCTGTCTCCTTATAATTCCCAAAGTCAGGAAACAGGCTCATGTTGAGGCGTCTTTCAATTATTATGACCCTCATATCTGGAACAGGCTGCCGGAGGACCCCAGGGCCGCAGAGAAAATTCATATTTTTAAGAGCAGGCTCAAGACCTTTTTAACCGAGCTTTTAACTAATTATTATTTATTAATATATGTTTAACTGGTCAGCATGTTTTACCTGATATAATTTATAGTTTAGCTTTTAACTGTTTATTTATCAATATGCTTTGCCTTTATATCTTGATACTATCTTATCATTGTTTTACACTTTAAACACTTTATATTTTATACACTTTATATCTTAACTTATTTTAATCTTCCTCCCAGTGTTTCCTCTCTGGGGACCCCCTGGATCGGGAGCAGTGGTCGGCTGTGGCTGCCTGGGTGCCCCCCTCTAAATGCAGGATCAAAGGGACCTGCGGCTCGCGAGCGTTGCGAGCTCAGGATTGATCAGGTAGACACACACAACACACTGGCGCTTCAAACGCAGCATCTTTAAAAATGTCCCCAAAAGGCTTACCGAGATATAGGCTAGATGAGTGGGAAAAAGCCCATCCTTGGCTGGACACGGTCAATAACGACGAATACAAAGCAAATTGTAACTTATTTCAACAAGTATAGCAAGCCATCAAGATATCAGAATAAATATTAAATCGGCTTGCCATAAGCAAGTGTTCTCAGTCGTGCACAGCACGGCAGGCACACAAGAACGCAGAAAACTCACATCTGTGAGGTTTATGCGATATATAGGCTAAAATATTCAAAATAGATTACATGTATTGTGCATTTTATAAGATGTCTTGTCCATGTACAATTTTTTTTTGTTGGATTAAATGTGGAGAATTTTGTTGTTTTTAAAGCCAGTAGGCTTAGGCATAGTCTATTAGTCAATCAATATAAATGACAACTTAAAGAACAAGTCATGGTAACTGATTACGTGTTATGCTAATAAATAGGTTAAAATGAAACATGTTTGGATATGTTTCTGCCTGTTGAAATGTTTTATTTTAGAGAAATATTCAATACATTTTAAGTGAACATTGCATTACATTTCTTAGTGTGGTTTGATTGTTGTTCAGACAAGCCATGCAAACCAATTTAATCAACTATTTGTCATCCCACTCCTACATTTGTATTTAAATGAGCAGATAAAAAAGTTTAAAGGTGTTTAGGGTTCATTTGTTGTATCCCCATACAGTCACTTTAGAAAAAAATATTGAAAATACATTGTTAGAAGCTCAAGTAAAAAGCAATAATAGGATCAGTTACACAAGTTAACACAAGTTGTTTACACTGTCTTATTTCTTTTTTTATGTGGAGGCATTACATTGCAGCTTTTTGTAACCTAACTACAGAATTAATGCATTAATATGTTTATTGTGGATAAAGCGTTTCAAGCTTAACGTATGACCATTCTGGATGATCCCCTCACTAAAAGAACCACACTTCCCTGTGAGTCGGATGGCTCGGGCTATGGTGAATAACGCCCTTTGTCCCTGATTTTAATTAATGAAAGTTGGCAACCCTAGGTGCACCCAAGATGCTACAGTACTGTAATGTCAGTGATGCTGTGACTGACATAGCATCAGCACATCATGGAGGAAATACTGATAAACAACGTGACTAATGACCCCGAGCTACATGACACCAGTTGTTTTCTATACAGAGACAGGAACAAAAAAATAAACACTACAAAGAAGTTGAACTATTTAGACAGGAAAGCTCTTAAGAGGTTTGTAGGTGGCTCTTAAAAGAATCATTTGGCTACAAAGTCCCCTCTTTCTCCGCCAAGAAGAGAGCCATGAACAGCTTCCTCCCCTGGACAGCCTATCTGGAGGAGTAAACTCGACCCAGGCCTGTCTCAACCACATTATGCCCCCCGCCACTCATATACTGTATTATACTTTTACTAACTGTAGACAGATGGACAGCTGCTCAGCATTGTAGTTGGTGTCTTGGCTGGCGATGCTTGGACCTACACAGGACATCGGCTCCTCAAACTGGGCCTGCCGATGCAGCCAGGGGCTGGTGTTTAAGCATCCCCCCAATTCCCCGCTGTAGTGGTCCCAGCTCCACCTGAGGCCAGACCGAACACGTAATATGATCAGCTTGGAGACTAGAGTCCACCTGCAGCTGCGCTCCATATGCTGGGCTCGATTGAATAACGTGTGAAAAGTGTATTTTTCATAATTCAAATATATTATTTATTCTTAGCTGTGTGCCATATCTGATCATTAGTGTGTATTAAGGATTAGAAGCAGAAAAGTAAATTTTCACAACTTACATCTTTTTAGGAAGTTAGTAACAAACTACAAACAACCTTGAAATGATTTCAAAATAAAACTACAACTTCGGATTTGGAATTAGGATATGATATCTCAATAACCAATTAAAATCCTTGAATGGCTGCTGTTGTATGGAATTCAAGTTAAACAATGAAACTGATTTAGAGAGAAAGTGAAAAACTATAATATTCTTTAGCAGAGCCATATGAACAACCTATACATGCTCCCAGCATTTATAAATCCTATACAAGAGTAAATAAAGGTATCCAAACTCAGGCTCAATCTTTGGTTCAAACTACTTGGTAAATAGAAAAGGAATAAAATGTCAAAATGTAATTACAGCCAAATAGAACATGGATGTAAATACATATTTGATTCAGCAACACGACAGTTTAAAAAGAATACACTAACGAGTAATAGCAAACCATTTCAGTGATGAGTCATGTAGTTTTCAGAATCTTAGAGGATTGCTCACCAATTGCATTTTTGGACAGAAAATTTCAGTTAAACTCTGAGTGTAATCCTTTATACATCCCAGACATGTTGGTAGCCTAATCATAGCATTACCACCTACAGTTCGCTATATTAATTTTCATCTCTTCCAAAACCTTTAGCACAGATTTACTGAAATCTTCTTCTGCATGACTTTCAATTGGCAGAAACTTCTGCAAGCCTTACTGAGAGTGTCCTTCAAGTGACACATATCTGCTCAACATATGCCACATCAGGTGTCAATTCAATAGTGTTCCAGAAGTATTTGGCCATTTTTACTTTACTGACAATTTTTGGTAAAACAAATAACAATCAGCTGAATAAACTTCCCATGTTTTAGAAGAAAGATATGACGTTCTTCCTCCACTTCCATGTTTTTTAACATGCAACTTCAGAAAGGGATCAAACACAATGATTAACTCCAGAATTCCCAGAAGATTCAAATTGTCAGCCCTGCCAAAAAATTCACCAGAGCCCCTCCTCTCTCGCCAAAAACTTGACAGACTCAACTCAAATGGGCAGAACTTATATAGCACTTTTCTAGTCATACTGACACTCAAAGCGCTTTACATTGAAGCCACATTCACCCATTGACACACCGATAGCCAACATAGCTTGATAATCTATCATACTGCTCGCTGATGCAAGTGTAATATATGTTAGGGATAGTGGCCTCAGTGTTAGCAAGGCTGACATTCTGAGAAGGGGAGAGTGAAGATGACTCTTTTCCATCACCTCTGAGAGGCCTAAAAAGGCCTGTAAGTTTCTTAATTAGCTCTTTGTCAGGTTCTCTTTGTTTTTCTTTTCAGTGCTCCATTATGGTACTTTTTTCTTTCTGCTATCATGATAAACTAATAATGGATGCTCCTCCCTAAGGGTTAAGAGCCCCAAAAAGCCCCTGTTAAAGTCTGCTGTTTGCTTGTACATTCTTAATTGTTAAACCCCAGCCTGCAAGGTTAAGTTTTGCGTTTTGTTCTGTTCAAAGTTCTGTTCACCATCATGCATCTGATTCCTAGTCCTGTGTTAGGGTTCTTCTCCACAGCAGATTAGGACAAACAAAGAAAAGAACTGATAAACATCAATGTATTTTTGCATGGTGCTTTATTATGACATTGTAGATTGCAGTGTCACAGTTGTCATCTTGAATGAGTTTTTATGTCAAAGGAACACTACTACATACTTTAAATGTTTTATGAAATATGCTGTTTATATAAATACATAATTATGCCTGATGTAAGAGCATATGTGGCACTGAGGAAGACAGAAAAAAGAATTGAGGTCAGCTTTACTAGAACAATCTTATAAATGCATTATTATTATTATTATTATTATTATTATTATTATTATTATTATTATCCTAAAATATTGTACATTATATTAGACTATAAATTGTATCCTTTTCAAATATAAGACTGTGACATTTTCAGTGATGCTGGTAATACATTACTTAGTAGCACCTTACTCTAGTATGACCACTTTTTCAGTAACAACTAGTCTAAAATTACATGTCCAACCCACTAGGCATTACCATTTTTGTAATTTTCTCTGAGCAAAAAGATATACTTTGTGCACGGGGTCAACGGCGGCAAAAGTTGTAGGAAAACAAGCAACAATAGTGGTAAATACGGTCTTACAAATCTTCTATGAAACTGCTGTTTCATAAAAGGTTTGTAAGAACTACTGTTGTTTTCTGTCATAATCTGAAAATTAATCAGCTGATGATCTCCTCTTTGGTTAACATGTTTGTTTTGTTTCTACCCCACAAATCCTTCACTCTATCCAGTCTGGGTTCTTTACTCTGCCCGCTAGTGGAACACTCCAGTAGTATGTGCAGTGCGCAAGCAAGTACGTGCCCAAGACACTGCTGGTGTCAACACAAGGTTACATAGGGTTAAAAAGAAAGTATATTTCAGGCCTTACCGTTAAAATGGACTTCTAATATAGTAAGTAACCAGGAGGGAGGCAGTGGGGAGTGTTAAAGGCAGCTGCTGAAAATAACAAATTAAGTAATGTGTAATCTAATTTAGTTTATTTTAAAATAAAGAAATGAGTAAGGTAACTAAGCTACATTTGAACTGAGTAATGGGTAGTTAGTAATTAGTAATCAGATAACTATTTCAAAGAAAATGTGGCAACACTGGACATATGAAGGAATAACAGCTGATATAATGAAGATCGTTTAACGTCAAAGCTACATGTGCCTAAACTACATATATTATTATATAATAGTTATAAGAACCTTATGTTATTTTACACCTGTAAATCAATCGATTGATCAATCAATCAATCGATCAGTCAATCTTTAGAAACTGCTTTTTATTCAAACATTGCAAGTCAAAGTGCTTTACAGCTTAAAAATGACCCCAAATAAACTGCATTCCCCTCCTTCCAACCCAACCCCATGCGCACACAAATGGGAAAGTTCCGTCTTTTGCAATCTGGACCTTATTTTTATTCATAATTTTTTTTTTTTTTTTTTAAATGTCCTGTCTGGCAGTGTGACATTGGTGTCTGAGTACCAAGTAGAAGCCAGCTTTAGCAAGTTCCCATCCCAGCCTACTGCCAGCAGACTCCCAGCACAGTTCCAGCAGACTTCCAGCACAGTTCCAGCGGCTGGAGTGACCCCCACCATCTCCTGGGCGTGAGTAGTTTTTAATTGATAAAAAAACATATATTTACATCAAACTGTTTCAGTTAAATACATATTAAGGGGTAAAGAAAAAAAATCACAAATAACATTATTAAAATATATTTAATTTATGGCGGGCTGCCTTTCTGCATGGAGTTTGCATGTTCTCCCCCTGCATGCGTGGGTTCCCTCCGGGTACTCCGGCTTCCTCCGACGGTCCAAAAACATGACCGTCAGGTTAATTGATCACTCTAAATTGTCATTAGGTGTGGGTGTGTGCGTGCATGGTTGTTTGTCCTGTCTGTCTCTATGTGGCCCTGTGATGGACTGGCAACCTGTCCAGGGTGTACCCCACTTCTCGCCCTTTGACAGCTGGAGATAGGCACCAGCCCCCCCGCGACCCCTTGAGGAATAAGCAGTTCAGAAAATGGATGGATGTATTCATAGCCTATTTTATGAATAGATATAAAGCTCTCATCCAGTGACAGACTGACCACTTGGCAATGTAGGCAGATGCCACTGCGGCAGGTGTCATCTTTTTCTCTTACGGAGAAAAAGATGACACCTGACAGCGGTTCTTTAATGTGTGGCCAGACTGCTGTCTCTTCCTCCAAACCACACGCTGTTGTTTCATTCCTACTTTTTCTCATCTCCTCTTGTTATTGTGTTCTGTGGTGATCTGAGCTAATGCTAATGTAAAGCGGTGTAACTCGTTGTGTAAGCGTTGTGTAACTGATAGTCATTTTCATCCAATGTGTCAATGGCAAACTAAGGATTTTGATATTTTCACTCTGCCAGAATGTGGATCCCACAATGCGCTCCTGCATCAGAGGATCCAGATTGTGTCGGTATAACGACTTTGGCATGGGACAGGGTAAAAACCCCACTCTGTAGAGTTTACCAGACATAATAAAATATGTAACCTGTCTATGTTTACCGTGTCTACCGTGGGTCTATGTCCACGCGAGGAAGTAAACAATGGCATGGCCTATACCAAGCAGACACATAAAAGAGAGAAAAAAAACTATATAAATAAAAAAATCTAGGGTAAGCCTACAAGATAAAAATTTTTTTTGAACATAATAAAAGCTTCACACACCCACGTAAAAAAACTAATGAGTACAAGAACACATCTGATCACACTCTCCTTTCATAAACTCCTTATCACACTCACACAGCCGGCGTACAATTTAATTATTGACCCCTGGTTTAGACTACAGAGAGCAGAACATTAAAATCACTGCTCCTCCCCATGGACAAAACAGACATTGCAGCTGGATTTCAGTTGGCTCCTTGGGGGTGGGGCCTCACTGAGCCGTCATAACGGGGGATTACATTACCACCACAGACCTATCATGGACCTGTGAAGGACCAGCCAAGGGCCAGTCAAGGACCCATCTTGGAAACAGGAGAACTTTGCTACTACTGTAGATGTATATTATTAGACTTGGACACACCTTCTGAGTCAATGAGTTTCCTTTCTTTTCATGACTATTGAAATGATAGATACACATATGGAATCATGTTTTACTTTTACAAAAAAGTGTGAAATAATCTGGCCTCCAGTCACCGGACCTGAACCCAACAATCAAGATGATTTAGGGTGAGCTGAACCGCAGGGTGAAGGCAAAAGGGCCAGCAAGTACTAAATATCTCTGGGAACTCCTTCAAGACTGTTGGAAAACCATTTCGGGTGACTACCTCTACAAGCTCAAGTGAATGCAAAATATAACATATGTATTCAGTTATTTCACCCTTTTTGTTTAAGTACATACAGTAATGCCATACATTATGTGTTCATTCAAAGTTTTGACACCCTTCATTGAGAATCTACAACGTAGTCATGAAAAGAAAGGAAACTCATTGAATGAGGTGTGTCCAAACTTATATAATATATATTATATATATATATATATATATATATAATATATATATATATATATATATATACTAAAATGCTTAAAATAAAAAAATAGAACCTTGTGAAATGAATAGCAACATAAATGTATAATGTGACAATGACATTGTAAGAAATACCTTAATTCATATACATTTTTTAGCTCATTAGTATGAAATGTTTTTCATTTTCCTTTAAAAATGTATCCATATAACACATTATTGTTAATTAATAATATTAATATCATCAGTTTTTATTCCAAGACATCTATTTCACAGCCTGTAATTTCAGAATCCCCCAGTGTTTTTATTTTATTTTTATGAATTAATTTAAATTTTAACTAGAAGCTAAATTAAAGGTAGTTTTTCAGTTAAGAATATTAGCATGACTTGATTTCTTTATTAACTGAATTCATAACTAATCATATGTGCTCAGCAACTCAATAAAAGTGCATTGTTTCATTGGCAGTTCACCTTTTCTGTCTTTAGTTCCTCATTATGACAAGCGTGTCTGGGCCAACCTTCCCTTTCATGTATCCTCTACTTTTCCGTCTGGATTGGCACCTAACCGGGGAGCATCAAGGTGGATTAAGAGCCACAAGGAAAATCTTTTACCTCAAAGATGTTCTCATAACAAGAATAAAACATTCATCTAAGTTTCACGGCTTTCCTTAATATTTTTTTTCTATATAATAATCTTTGCTTAAACTATTTTAGCAGTTAATTCTGATCTTACTTTAACAATAAGTAAAAGTATTTATGAGGTCACAAGTGTTCATGGCTACTCAAAAATAGGTTTTTCTTTGAGTTCTGTGTTGTATTGTATCTGAACACACTTTCGAGTCTGCACATGCAGGAAATCAACACATTAACCACGAAGAGTGGGATAGGATTCTGTATTCTAGAACTGGAAATTCAGCGATTTTGAGGCACCTAAATCGTTTCCCAGTTCATTTAAAAGCACAATTGGACACTGGTAGCAAAGTTGTTGCCTATAGGGATTTCAAAAAAATTTTTATAACACTTACTATAGCAGACATTCTGTCAATTATCGTTGCTAGTTGGCATGAAAACAGGAAGGAGGAACCCTGTGCTCTGACATTAGGTAGATGAGTTCCTTGGGTTCCTCCTAATGCCAGACAATGCTAGACCTCATGTGGCTGGAGTGTGTCAGCAGTTCCTACAGGACTGAGACATTGATACTATGGATTGGCCAGTCCGTTTCCCAGACCGGAATCCAGTTGAGCTCATCTGGGACATCATGTCGTGTTCCATCCACCAATGCAACGTTACACCAAAGACTGTCGAGGAGTTGGTGGATGTTTTATTCAAGGTCTGGGAGAAGATCCATCAGGAGACCATCTGCCACCTCATCTGGAGCAGGAGCATGGCCGGTGTTGTAGGGAGATAATACAGGCAGGTGGAGGCCACAATACTAAGCCTCATTCTGACTTGTTATAAGAACATTAAATCAAAGATGGATCAGCCTGTAATGGGTTTTCCACTTAAATTTGAAGTGACACTACAAATCCAGACCTCTGTAGGTTGATCAATTTAATTTTAATTGATAATTGATCATTCTATTTGTATATGCTGTTGTCAACTATGTAAAGGACAATATGTTTAATAAGAATATAATAGAATATACCTTTAATTGTCCCACAAGGGAAAATTTGGTTGTAACAGCAGCAAAAAAAAACACACATATACAAACTGAACAGGAAACAGAACAGAAACACAATTTTTACAAAAGAAAAAATATTTACTTCTTGAACAATAGTTAAAAAAACAGGTTAAGTACAGATAAAGTGGTAAACCCAGGTTGAGAGCAAACAGAAGGATACTTAAAGATGTTTAAATAATTAGAACTTTAGAAAAGTAAAGATTGTGCATTTACTGCGCCTTAAAAAGTAACGTGTAACTTCCAATAAGTTAGTATATATAGTCTGTGAAAAAGAATGTACAAGTTATAACAGTTGTAGTGTTCGGTTGATTTGTGCAATTTACGGCGGCAATGTAAACATCTATGTTTGTTGGGAGCAGTTTTGATTGTACAAGCTGCATAAAGTAAGGACCTGCAGAAATGCTCCTTCATGCATCTAAGATGTAGCAATCTGTCACTGAAGGAGGTCTGTAGTTCAGCAACATTTATTTTAATCGTTAAGGTCTAGGATGTGTCTGCAATCGATTGATCAATCAATGCTACATGTCCACATGTAGCAGTTTTTAAAAAGAAACCCAGATTTTCCTCCACTGCTTTAGAAAAAAAATCTCCATTGACACATAGCCGGATAAATGCGTTTTTCAGCACATTCATAGATGTGGCAAACTTGTAGGGGGCAGTAGTTCTCCCAAATCCTTTCTATCCTCTATCTTCAGGATGCAGCAGTAACAGAGCTGTGAAAGAAAACAAACAAAACGTGCTTTGACAATTGATGATTCCAATACAGCTCTGAGGGAATACAGTGGGGCAAAAAAGTATTTAGTCAGCTACCGATTGTGCAAGTTCTCCCACTTAAAATGATGACAGAGGTCAGTAATTTTAATCATAGGTACACTTCAACTGTGAGCGACAGAATGAAAAAAAAAATCCAGGAATTCACATTGTAGGATTTTTAAAGAATTTATTTGTAAATTATGGTGGAAAATAAGTATTTAGTCAATAACAAAAATTCAACTCAATACTTTGTAATATAACCTCTGTTGGCAATAACAGAGGTCAAACGATTACTATAGGTCTTTACCAGGTTTCCACACACAGTAACTGGTATATTGGCCCATTACTCCATGCAGATCTTCTTGAGAGCAGTGATGTTTTGGGGCTGTCGCCGAGCAACACAGACTTTCAACTCCCTCCACAGATTTTCTATGGGGTTGAGGTCTGGAGACTGGCTAGGCCAATCCAGGTATTTCAAATGCTTCTTACGGAGCCACTCCTTTGTTGCCCGGGCGGTGTGTTTGGGATCATTGTCATGTTGGAAGACCCAGCCACGTTTCATCTTCAAAGCTCTCACTGATGGAAGGAGGTTTTGGCTCAAAATCTCACGATACATGGCCCCATTCATTCTTCCCTTAACATGGATCAGTCGTCCTGTCCCCTTAGCAGAAAAACAGTCCCAAAGCATGATGTTTTCACCCCCATGCTTCACAGTAGGTATGGTGTTCTTGGGATGCAACTCAGTATTCTTCTTCCTCCAAACACGACGAGTTGAGTTTATACCAAAAAGTTCTACTTTGGTTTCATCTGACCACATGACATTCTCCCAATCCTCTGCTGTATCATCCATGTGCTCTCTGGCAAACTTCCGACGGGCCTGGGCATGCACTGGCTTAAGCAGGGGGACACGTCTGGCACTGCAGGATTTGATTCCCTGTCGTTGTAGTGTGTTACTGATGGTAACCTTTGTTACTTTGGTCCCAGCTCTCTGCAGGTCATTCACCAGGTCCCCCAGTGTGGTTCTGGGATTTTTGCTCACCGTTCTCATGATCATTTTGACCCCACGGGATGAGATGTTGCATGGAGCCCCAGATCGAGGGAGATTATCAGTGGTCTTGTATGTCTTCCATTTTCTGATAATTGCTCCCACTGTTAATTTTTTCACACCAAGCTGCTTGCCTATTGTAGATTCACTCTTCTCAGTCAGGTGCAGGTCTACAATTCTTTTCCTGGTGTCCTTCGAAAGCTGTTTGGTCTTGGCCATAGTGGAGTTTGGAGCCTGACTGTTTGAGGCTGTGGACAGGTGTCTTTTATACAGATAACGAGTTCAAACAGGTGCCATTAATACAGGCAACAAGTGGAGGACAGAAGAGCTTCTTAAAGAAGAAGTTACAGGTCTGTGAGAGCCAGAGATATTCCTTGTTTGAAGTGACCAAATACTTATTTTCCACCATAATTTACAAATAAATTCTTTAAAAATCCTACAATGTGAATTCCTGGATTTGTTTTTCACATTCTGTCTCTCACAGTTGAAGTGTAACTATGATGAAAATTACTGACCTCTGTCATCATTTTAAGTGGGAGAACTTGTACAATCGATAGCTGACTAAATACTTTTTTGGCCCACTGTAAATGCTGTTTCTGAGTGTAAATACAGGTTATACAAGTGATGTTGGAGTATTTTTTGTCGCGGGCAGTGACATTACAGCAATTAAAACTCTGTTTTCATCCGTCCACACGCAGATACTGAAAATGAAGAAATCGCACATCTCCACTTTGGCCAGGTGTGGATGACAGGCCAAACCATAGAAAAACATCTCAGTTTTACGGGCTACGTGTGGACAAAGCATTAGATGTTGTGAAAGCTGATTCTGTGCTCCACTACCACACTAGAGACACAAGCATCATTTAGTTTCAACAGCTTCAGTGGGAGAAAGTTCCGTAGCAAGCACAACTTCTGTACAGGTGATTGGAAATACATCAGGGTTTTTGGAGCAGGACTGTGACTGCTCCAAAGCCTCCATAAATCTTCAAACACATTGCTAGCTCATTCATAATGAGATGCCATGGAATTATGAACAAATGCTTCAAAACAAAAAACTAGTCAAATAAGGAAATGATCCCCACTTTTTATTTATTGGACAATACATCATATCTCTCTCTTTTGACAAAGTCCAATTTGTTTTTAAGGTTTCAACAACAGGAAAATCCCAATTAGAAGTTAGAAATTAAACAACTGAATCTGTTGTTGAAATGGGCAACGTGACGCCTAAATCATAAAGTTCCCCTCAGCAAAACTTAATTTAACACAGAATGAAAGGTATGATAATGCACTACATTACCCATAATCCTTGAGGCCTAAAGTTAATTTCCATATATTCAAGTTTTATTCAATATATTCAGACTGTCATTTGATATATTAAAACTTTCATTCCATATATTCAGAGTTTCATTCTATATATTCAAGGTTCATTCCATATTTTCAAGGTTCATTCCATATATTAAAACGTCATTCCATATATTCAGACTTTTATTCCATATGTTCAAGGTTAATATCAGATATTTAAACTTTATTCCATATATTCAAGGTTCATTCCATATATTCAAACATATCAATATAAATAGATAATATTTTTCTTGAATGGCATGACATAATTATAGCAAAATTATATAGAAATTATATATATATATATATATATATATATATATATTATATTATATTATATATATATATATATTATTGATATATATATATATATATATATATATATATATTGATATATATATATATAGGAGGTCGGGTCGCTGGGTCAGTAGCCTAAGCAGAGACCCGAACTTCTCTCTCCCTAGCCACTTGGGCCAGCTCCTTAGGAGGGATCCCGAGGCGTTCCCAGGCCAGCCGGGAGACATAGTCCCTCCAGCGAGTCCTGGGTCTTCCCCTGGGCCTCCTTAAGGTCGGACGTGCCCGGAACACCTCACCAGGGAGGCGTCCAGGAGGCATCCTGACCAGATGCTCGAGCCACCTCAACTGGCTCCTCTCGATGTGGAGGAGCAGCGACTCTACTCTGAGCCCCCTCTGGATAACCGAGCTTCTCACCCTATTTCTAAGGGAGAGCCCAGCCACTCTGCGGAGGAAACTTATTTCAGCCGCCTGTATCTGTGATCTTGGTCTTTCGATCACCACCCAAAGTTCTTGACCATACATGAGGGTAGGAACGTAGCTCGACCGGTAAATCGAGAGCTTTGCCTTTCGGCTCAGCTCTCTCTTTACCACAACAGACCGGTACAGCGCCCGCATAACTGCAGACGCCTTACCAATCCACCTATCGATCTCCCGCTCCATATTTCCCTCATTCGTATACAAGACCCCCAGATACTTGAACTCCTCCACTTGTGGAAGGACCCCATCCCTGACCTGAAAAAAGGAACCATACCCTTTTCCGGCTCAATACCATGGTCTCGAATTTGGAGGGGCTGATCCTCATCCCAGCCGCTTCACACTCGGCTGCGAACCGCTCCAGTGAAAGCCGTAGATCACGTTCAGATGAAGTCAACAGGACCACATCATCTGCGAAAAGCAGCGACCCAATCCTGAGGTCACCAAAACGGACCCCCTCTAAACCTGGGCTGCGCCTAGAAATCATGTCCATAAATGTTATGAGCAGGATCGGTGACAAAGGGCAACCTTGGCAGAGTCCAACTCTCACTGGAAACAAGTCCGACTTACTGCCGGCAATGCGAACCAAACTCTGACATCAGTCATACAGGGACCTAACAGCCCTTATCAAAGGGCCTGATACCCCACACTCCTGGAGTATCCCCCACAGGGATCCTCGAGGGACATGGTTGAATGCCTTCTCCAAGTCCACAAAACACATGTAGACCGGTTGGTCCCCCTTTTTAAAGAGGGGGACCACCACCCCAGTCTGCCAATCCAAGGGAACTGCCCCCGATTACCACGCAATATTGCAGAGCCGCATTAACCAACACAGCCCTACAACATCCAGAGACTTAAGGAACTCCGGCCGAATCTCATCCACCCCTGGAGCCTTGCCACCAAGGAGCTTTTTGACAACCTCAGTGACCTCAGCACCAGAGATTGGAGAGCCCGTCCCAAAGTCCCCAGACTCTGCTTGCAAACAGGAAGGCGTGTCGGTGGGATTGAGGAGGTCTTCGAGGTATTCCATCCACCGACCCAAACCGTCCCATGTCGAGGTCAGCAGTACATGACCCCCACTGTAAACAGTGTTGCTGGCAGACCGCCCCCCCCCCTCAGGCGCAGGATAGTGGACCAGAATAGCTCCGAAGCCACACGGAAGTCCTTCTCCATGGTCTCTCCAAACTCCTCCCACGCCCGAGTTTTTGCCTCAGCGACCACCCGAGTCGCACTCTGCTTGGCCTGTCGTTACCTATCAGCTGCTTCCGGGGTCCCACAGGCCAGAAAGGCCCGATAGGACTCCTTCTTCAGCCTGACAGCATCCCTCACCGCCGGTGTCCACCAGCGGGTTCGAGGGTTGCCGCCTCTACAGGCACCGATCACATTGCGGCCATAACTATGTTCATCCGCTTCGACAATGGAGGCACGGAACATGGCCCACTCTTCACCAAAGTGTCCAAAACATGCGGCCGTAGATCAGATGAAACGACAACCAAGTCGATCATCGAGCTGCGACCTAGGGTGTCCTGGTGCCAAGTGCACACATGAAGAAGTCCAACAACAAAACACCGCTCGGATTCAGATCGGGGGGGCCATTCCGCACAACCACGCCTCTCCAGGTCTCACTGTCATTGCCCACCTCAGCGTTGAAGTCCCCCAGCAGACTGAGGGAGTCCCGGGAAGGAGCACTCTTCAGCACCCCCTTCAATGCCTCCAGAAAGGGTGGGTAATCTGATCTACCGCTTGGCGCATGAGCACAAACAATAGTCAGAACCCGTCCCCCCACCCGTAGGTGGAGGGAGGCTACCCTCTCATTTACCGGGGAGAACCCCGACGTACAGGCACAGAGATGGGGGGCAACAAGTATGCCCACCCCAGCTCGCCGCTTCTCAACGGAAGCAACTCCAGAGTGGAAAAGAGTCCAACCCCTCTCGAGGAGATGGGTTCCAGAGCCAGAGCTGTGCATCAAGGTAAGGCCGACAATGTCCAGTCAGAACCTCTCCAACTCACACACCAGCTCTGGCTCCTTCCCCACCAGAGAGGTGACATCCACGTCCCAAGAGCCAGCTTCTGCAGCCGAGGATTGGACCGCCAAGGTCTCCGCCTTCGGCCACCGCCCCTCTTACACTGCACCCGACCCCTTTGGCCCCTCCCACAGGTGGTGAGCTCATGGGAAAGGGGCCCCATGGGTCAAGGCCTGGCCACCAGGCGTTTGCCAACGTGCCCCACCTCCAGGCCTGGCACCAGAGTGGGGCTCCGGTGAGCCGCGTCCGGGCGAGGGAACTCTGAGTCCAATAATTTTACTAATCATATGTATATATATATATATATATATAAATTAGCCCTTTGATGGATGGGTGACCTGTCCAGGGTGTACCCAGCCTCACGCCTGTTGACAGCTGGAGATAGGCACCAGCCCCCCTGCAACCCCTGGAGGACTAAGAAAACATCCTAGTATGCCTCCATACCCACAGGATGGCAGAAAGGGGGGAAAGAACAACAACAAAAACACAGACAAAACAAACCAAACAATTTGACCTAAGACCTACACCAATACAACACACAAATATGGTCACTGAAAAGCTCATGGTACCAATTATTCAAGATCTTGTAATAATAGCCTCAGCCCAAGAATATATTTGTAAACACTGGAGTCCTCACATCTATATTTGTGTTTGAGCATGCTGGTGCATATAGGGTTTCTTCACATGAGTGTCTGACAGCTGATGTCAGTAGCCATCGATCTGTCTCCTTGGAATCGACAAAGACATGGAGATTGGACCCACAGACGTCCAAAGAACCCCAGACCCCAGGAGTCCCAGTCAGACCAATGCAGGGCTGACCGCACACCCCAAGAGAAGCAGATGAAAACCCAGGAGAACATTCTGTAGCTACAATACAGGGGGCTGGGGGGCCGCAGTGATGAACCCATTGGCTCCGCCGTTAACTGAATCCGCCAGGCAAAGTCCGGCTAAGGACCCAGAGATCAGGGGTATCCCACCCCCCAAGCAGGGACCCAACCAGGGATCAGCCGACAGAGAAACCCCACCGCGGGACTTATTTATTATTTATGACTGATTTATTATAATAATAATAATAATAATAATAATAATAATAATAATAATAATATATACATCCCAATATATTGTCATTATATTACACTTTACATTGTATCTTTTTCAAATATAAGATTGTGACATGTGCAGTGAGGCTGGTAACACGTTACTTAGTAAAGCATTACTCTGATATGACTACTTTTTCAGTAATGGCTAATCTAACACGTTACTATTTCCATTACAGTTATCAAATTGAAGTTATATGTCAAAATCACTATGTGTTACTATTTTTGTAATTGTTGTAAACAAACAAACTATAATTTCCAGAAAACCCATCCAATCCAAACAACATTCAAGATGATGGAAATTAGTCTATCTCTCAAGAGTTGGGTATGCTAATATGTTGTGGGCGTGGCCTAATTGCTTCATAGCATCCCGAGAAGACTAAAAAACACCAGCCCGAAGCCGTACTTTATCTGAGCACAATGTCATTCGATACACATATACAGTGCCTCACGACCTACAAAAAAGTATCTTGGAGCTAGGGTACAAACCCAACAGGAATTCCGCCATTTTGAATCAACCATGCCATTTCTGCCATTTATAGACGTCATATTTGATTGAACTCCTCCTAGATCTTTTGACTTACAGACTTCAAAACACGTAAAGACAGACTTCATGGAATTTGGAATCAAAAGCTATCAAAATATTTTTGCTGCGTCACACCAAATGGGCCTCAAACTTAGGCTTCTCGCCATAAATATTCAAACTGTTACAAATCCTTTTCAGAAAGTCACAGATGGGTGAAACCTTTTGTGTTGGTTGTTCATCAGCTTCTTGACGATCCTAGATGGTTAAATGCTGACATTAATTAAGCCCCACCACCTCAGAAAAGGAAGTTTAATGTTTTCCTTTGAAAAGGCCAGAATTTACATCCTTTACCTTATCAGCCTGAAGCACTGCGCAGCAACTGGAAACAAGTTCGGGTAACTCTGTGTCTGGTACTGAGGGTGGTCGAAGAAGGGCGTGGCTCTGGCAGCGTGGCAAAGTATGGGGTCAAGCCATGGCCATTCGTTTGGCTGTAATTTCCTGGATCGATCTGGGTCAGATTCAACATGATTGATATTAGTCTATCCCCTGACAGTTGTGTATGCCAATATCTGGTGGACATGGCCAAATTACTCCAGAGCACCCCCTTTAAACATTTAAAACATCAACCCTAAGTTACACTTAATCTCAGCAAAATGTCATTCAACACATATATGTAGTATCTCCAGACCTACAAAAAAGTATCTTGCAGCCATGGTCCCAGCCCAACAGGATGTCGGCCATTTTAAATCAAACACACTATTTTGTGCCATTTATAGACATTGTATTTGATTAAACTCCTCCTACAGCTTTTAACTTACAGACTTCTAAAAGAGTGAGAACAGATTTAAGGCATTGGGGATCAAAAGTTATCAAAACTATCTTGCTGTATTAAACAAGGTGGGGGTGGCTAGGCCTCAAACTTAGGTGTCTTGCCTTAAAATTCTAACATGTATTTACCTCAACATTAAATTGCCTTTGCAATTTGCAGTGTGAGATGTGTATCCACGAGGGTCTCTCAGCGATTTTCACAGCCGTTGGTGTGGTCAGCAGGACTTCAAAAAGGTCCTTCCCAGCGGGGGCTCATCCAGCTCTTCCTTTTAATCACCTTGATGAACACCCAGTCTCCAGGTTTGATTGGCTTTTCAGGGTCCTGCAAAAACAATAGGAGAGATAGGCAGATTGTGTGCGCATTGCACTTTTTTGGCTAGGATAATTTTCCTCATGTAATCAGCTAATGTGAGTTCTTCGTCTGCTTTTTGCAAATCAGGCGCGACTAGAGGTAACCTGTAAGGTCTGCCATAAATGATTTGAAAGGGTGTTAAACCTTGGTTTGTTGGTGTGATTCTCATATAAAGTTTTACTAGGTCCGAAACTCAGGCCATGGTTATTTTACATGTTTATAAGTGAAATCAAACCAAAATTGTGAATCTGGGTGCACTGGAATGCTAAAAAAGGCATTACTGAGGTCCAATACTGTGAAAAACTTCCTAGTGGGACTCAGAGAGTTTAACAGAGTGTGTATCAGGCACATTCGGCGCTCTGGTCTGTAGCTGAATTCACCATTCTCAAATCTTGAACCATATGCCAGCTTTTCCCATCAGCCTTTTTAACTGGCCAAATTGGTGTGTTACATGGCGAATCAGGAAATTTTTCTATGACACTTGGTATTAGTAATTCCTCAATTACTGGTTGAATTCCTAATTCTGCTTCCGCAGGGAGGGGATATTGTCTTACTCTGGGTCTAAAATGTGACTTAGCAGTTATTTGAACGGGAGTAATGGATGAGAGTAGGCCCACATTAGTGGGGCTTTTAGACCATAATGTGTCAGGGACTTCTTTGAGTTGCTTTTCTTCCTCTTTAGTCAATAAGATGATTTTTGCTTCTGGTCGTTCTAGTGGTGCTACTTGAGTGGTGCAGTGGAGTGGCATGATAAGGGGCAGACTATATAAACCTGTGGATTCACTGTATTGCCAACAATCTTTATTTTCTTGCAAAGCTTTAAAGTCTGTGGTGTTATTTGCTTTTCACACCATATATCCCAAATCTTTCCAACGTGATTTACTGCTTTTTGTCAGAGATATATGTGGATCTGTAGGCAAATCAAAGAATGGTTTAAGGCTGCTAGTCAGTATTACTGAGGCAGCTGAATCAGATTTTCCATCATTAATGATGTGTGACGTGAACACTACAGCAGGTGAGAGTTGCATAAAATAATCTTGGAACTTGGGATCAGGTTCAGGCCTCAGAGCCATAGTCACATGTAACTGGGATGTAGGAATGATTTGTTGGTCGGGGTCAGGAACTATTTTTCAAAGCTGTCTTTAAGGTTTTCTTTAGGTTCAACTCGTAAATAGTAGTACAGACCGAGTCCCTGTGGTTTATAAGTTGTATTTAGGTAAATGTCATCATTTCCTGTTCTCACAGCTCTCATGCCGTCTCCCACTGGGATAATTGTGATTTTTAGGGCTGACATTAAGTCTCTGCCCAACAAATTGACCGGACATTGTGGTGAAATAACTATTGAGTTTTTAAAACTAAACCCAGTTTGTGGATCTGTTATTAACACTGGTTGGGATAAAAATTAACGCGTAGTAGCACCATCTGCTGATTATACTAAAATGCTTTTTATAGATTCTGGCAGGTTAACACCAGAGGAAATCACCGTTCTGCAAGCTCCGGTGTCACAAAGGAGCTCTACTATTTGTTCATTCATTTTAAGTCTTATGTAAGGCTTCTCTTTCAGAACATTAAGCAATGCCACAGAAATCCACCACCTCATTAGAGGTGGCAAAAGTATCTAGTCATTGCTGTGTGAATTGCGAGTGGTCTGGGGCAGTTGGACCCTGTGTATGGATCTGACCTCGCTTTCTGGCCCTTCCTCGGCCTCTGTTACATTCATGTGAAATGTGGCCTATTTCCCCGCAGGTCCAACACGTGGGGACAGGGTGACCACTTTGACGTCTCCATGAACCCTGGGGTGTGTGATTATGTGAATTCCTTTGTGGTCTAAACCCCCTCCGTCTGTTTTAGTTGTCATTTTGATAATAAACTTCCCCCTCATGGTCTTCTATCTGGGTTAAAAATACCTGTGTGTCTGAGTCTGGGGGTTTTGGCTTCCTCCTCTTTCTTTCCATGACAACTTCTGCAAAACCTGCATTGGCCATAAGGGTGGTAAGGTTTCATGTTTCCCAGGTCAGAAGGTGATTTTTGATCGAATTAGTGATAGCGGGGTGGAAACTATGTAGCAAGCCATTACATAAATGTTGCATATATGGGCTATCATCACCAGTCTCTTTAGTAATGCCACTATGGATATCGTGCTCCTTTTGGTTAAATTTTGGTTGAATTTAAAATCATCTACAGTTTCCCCAGGTTTCTGCTTTATGGAGGCCATATGTCCATAATCTGGTTTCTTTTTAAACTGTGCACAAACTTGATTTGCTACTGCATCGAATTGTTCCTTTAATGTTCCCTGGAAATCATTCTGAAATTGCAACACAACTCCAGCCTCATCTCTTCCTATGTAATTTCCTGCTACACGGTGCTAGTCTTTTCCCAACGATGCAGCCATAGCTTGTCCTAATTCATGACCGTTTAACCGGTAGGATTTGACCACATCAACCATATCGTCTGTCCATTTTTCTGGATTCTCCTTATGGCTAGTAATTTGATCTACAACCTCTTAAACATCTTTAAGTGACCATGGTCTAAAAACATATCTCAGGGTGCCATCGGCAGATGGTACTTCGACCATAGGATTAACGTCTATTGAGTCCTCTGGTTCACTCTCACCAGACTTATCCTTCTTTGTAATTCTAAGCCTTTGTTTTATTGAGGTACCATGTGCTTTTTCTTCAATTGCAAATTGGTCTCTTGCGACAGGAGGATGTAGGTGTCCTGGGGGTGCTGTTGAGGCCGCATAAGAATCTCCAACAACCGCAGGGGGTTCTGTCTGGGTTGCATAAGGAGGAGGACACAGTGTGAGTTCGTCACCGAGCTTTTTCATAACCAAAGCCCCATCGTTAGAATCTCTGTGCTCTTTTCTCTTCTTTATATTATGTTTTCTGCGCTCTGTTTCATCAGCCCATATACGTGCGATTCTCAACTCTGTTTGTTTCTGTTCCTTATTTTTCCCCCTAGGGAGAAATGCTTTTGCCTCAAGAATCAATGCTAATTCCTTCCACTGATTCCCTTTTAACTTTCCATCTACTTTATATTTCTTGCGCCATTTTGTCAGAAACTGAAGATTTTCGGGGTCCTTTTTATGCAAATACTTTGAATCTCCTTCTAATTTGTTGATAGAAACATGGTTTCCCATCTTTGCGTCGTTTTTTATATAGCTTTTAATGGATTATATTAATTAGTCTGGTAAAGTCTGATGTTAGAATACCAAAATAGTTCTAGGAGGAATGAAAAAGCAAGAATTATTAAATTAATCTGTCGATTAGTTAAAGCTAGTCATTGATTCTTTAATTAATTAAATAAATTTTTGGTCATTTTTTTTTAGATTTTTAATTGTTATCAATTTCTGCTAAAACTGGATCGTATAGGCTTTTTACTCTGAGTGTCTCTTTTGTGCAACTGGATTGAGCCGTCTAATGGCTTTCCCAATCTAAGGATGTGTTTTGTGACCTATAAATCCACACAGAACGTCTCTGCCCGTCAAACCGTACGTTAACACCGTTAGGTTTCAGGCTGGACTGGCGTACATAAAGATTATGTTCTGTGCCTAACTTCATTTACCCACCTGGGGTGCGGTATATCTTTTTTATTCTGCTGTTTTGTGTTTTTACTCCCATGCACTGTTGTACTTTATTTTCCAATGAGGTGGATTGATTCCCAAATCTAATCCGTCCTTTTCCAGCGAGGTGGATATATGGTCGCAAACCTGGTCCGTTACACCCTCGCCGTAGTAATTAACGCATTAATCACTTAAGGTTCAACACCTGATATTCTATCAGAGAGGCTAACGCGTCCTTCCTCTAGGCCCAAAACAGCAGAATATACCCTGACTATCTTAGAAGATTGTTTGTTTTAAATGTAAAGGTGCACAAAAAGACGTACTCACAATCTCCCCCTGTACGAGTGATTCAGACCGGATCGATCGTACGGGAGCACGCGCAGGAGGTCCTCGTGGAAGTTGATGCAGCTAGCCAGTGAAGCAAGTCCTTCGACGAAAACCACCGGCGGAAGTGCTCCGTACGTCGGGTCTCGGCACCAAATTGTTAGGGTAAAAACTAGTGGTTAACCTAAAAGAATCACACACAGGGGTCAGAGAAATTGACGTTAAATGAGCTCTGCAGAGGGAGATAGATTAAAATTTTGCAGCGGTAAATCCAGGAGGATACTCTGGTTGACCGTGTTTCTGTTCTCCTCTCAGCTTCTCAGACAGTCTCACAGCTCTGTCTCATGATCACACAGCTCTGTCTCCTGGTCTCAAAGGCTCCTCCCCCTGCAGTCTCCTTTTATTCAGTCAAACTTCATTAGCATCTTAAAAGAACAGGGTGTCATACAAAGAAACGTATGTCTGAAACCAAATGACATTTAAAAAGTACATTTAAACTATGTGATAAAGAAATACACCCTAAGGAAATAATAATACAACATCATTATTGTACCCTAACAATAACACAGAGGTTCTTTGCTTTATTACTGGAGGCTAATTTAATGCCGTCCAGGTGAAGGGGTTGACTAAGTAGTTTCTTTTTCAGAGCTTCTGGTCCGAAGACGACAACTTCTGTTTTATCAGAATTTAGAAGCAAGACGTTTAGAGTCATCCAACTTTTTATGTCTTCCAGACATGCCTGTAGTAGTCTACTTAACTGATCGGATTCATCAGGATTTATGGATAGATATAGCTGTGTATCATCTGCTTAACTATGGAAATTTATCACATGCTGCCTTATAATTTAACCAATAGGAAGCATATATATAGTAAAAAGGATTGGCCCAAGCACCGAACTCTGTGGTACTCCGCAAGTAACCATTGAGGCCGAGGAAGATCTATCGTTTACCTGAACAAACTGAAACCTTTTGGACAGATAAGATTTAAACCAGCCTAGTGCTGTTCCTATTTTACTGACACTTTGAAGCCTTTCTACGAATGTCAAGGTGTCAAGTTGTGAGGGGTCAGGAGTTAAATCACTATTTTGTATTGTACTTTTATATACTGAGGAAATTAAAGTTGGAAGAGCTTATTTTAAAACTTGCTACAGCATCTTCTCTGACCTGGACTCTGGGTTGTCACGGCATTGGGGAACTAGAGATAACCC
The DNA here is from genome assembly GCA_028564705.1 of Apricaphanius iberus. NCBI lineage: Eukaryota > Metazoa > Chordata > Actinopteri > Cyprinodontiformes > Aphaniidae > Apricaphanius > Apricaphanius iberus. Next base: position 2,623,328 of record JAPXFQ010000074.1, read on the forward strand.
TATCAATGTTCCTGCGGAAGGGCAGCGCCGTCCGCGGTGGGATGGATGCCATCTCTATGTAACAGTCCAGGTTTTCCCCAGAAGCTGCCCCAGTAATCAATGTAGCCCACATCATTTTCTGGACACCACCTTGACAACCAAAGGTGAAACGACAGCATATGGCAGTACATGTCTTCGCTAGTACAATCAGGCAGGGGACCAGAAAAAATGACAGAGTCAGACATCATTTGCTATGCTAATTTTAGTGATCTCCGATTGCCGTAACCGGGTGTCATTGCCATCAGCATGGATAACGATCCTGCTATACCGCCGTTTGTCCTTGGCCAAAAGCTTCAGATGGGACCCGATGTCCGCAGCTCTGGCCCCTGGAAGGCATTTGACAGTGTTGCTGGAGCCACGTTCCTAACTATGGAGCTGCCAATTATAACAACATGGATATTGGTCCAAACCCTAGTAGATATACATGCATATATTTGGTGGGTGGGGCCTAATTCATGCACAACACCCCTTAGGAGCATTAAAGTAATCAGCATTAGGCATTGCTTTTGTCTAGAAAAGTGAAATTCAGCAGATATGTGTACGTTGTGATCGCTTTCATCCCATGGGGGCTCAAACATTTATAGAAAGATTTTGATCCATCATAGCATGTGGGCGAGGCCAATTCTACAGTTTTACCTTTTTGCCACATACTTAGACGGTGCATTATTTTCCACATAAAATGTCACAGCTCTACCATACTTCAGGGCTGTCATCACATACCACCACTGAACACTGTATTAAAGTAATTTACTTATGTGATCTAAGCCCCGCTCCCTGAAAACAGGAAGTAGAATTTTTCAGTAACAAAGGTCGTTATTTGGCTCCTCTTACCCAATCAAAATCTGGCTGTGGACAGTGACTGAAAAGAGGCTGCTTTCATTTTTTTTTTATTTAGAGCTGAGAGGTTTAGATAGAGTGTATGGCTTTAGCAGCATGGCGAATCCTCATATCATGTCATGGAAATACGTTTGGCTCTAATTTCCACACTTCATCTGATCTGCTCCAAATTCAACATCATGGATACTATTCCGGCCCTCAACACATATGTATGCTAATGTTTGGTGGTGTTTGCCTAATACCTGCATAGCGCCCCCTAGAATAAGTCAAACAATCCTCTTCAAGCAATGCTTTCAACTAAGATTGTGAAATTCTATAGGCTCCTCAAAACAATTTTGAAGCAAGGATCCTTTTCCCTCATTAGGTCGGCCATTTTGGTTGAAAGCTACCATTTTAACCTTTTAAACACTTTGTCATGCTAAGTTTATTTTCTTTTTTTTTTCCAGTTCTTGCAGTTTAAATACGAACTTGTTATCAATCTGCAGGTTATTACACAGTGACCTATTTTATCATGGAGAACAGAAATACACAATGTCTTGAAGAAATACCTCAACTGTTGACTTGGAGTATAACAAAATGAATTTCTGTTTACATAGCATTAAATTCTGCAGCTAGAGTATGTGTTAGAAATATAACTTCTGTAAACTCCCCAGCTATACTGTGCATAGTAGCTGTCTCATGCAGTCAACAGGTACATAGACTGAAAATATAGCACTTTTCTACTCATACTGACCACTCAAAGGGCGTTACACTTAGGTCGCACCCATTCGCACTCACAAACCTGAACACATTCATACACTGATACAGAGCTCAATAGGAAACTTGGGGCCTTACCCAGTGGCACATGTTGAATTAAATAATTATCATAAGTAATTCAATGCATGTTCAAGCAGAGACAAAATGGAGCCAATTTCCAGTTTAATATTTATTTTGAACAGATTAACAAATTGCAGTTTACAGAGAAAGTTGCCCTAGTTTCTCTGTGGTCCAGACTTAAAGAAATCTGAACAATTAACTGATCTTCATTTCACAGCTTTATAGACAACCGGGCCTGCCAGGGTTGTAGGCGTTCCTTCTCCTCGAAATCTTACTCCAATCCGATCATTTCCAAACAATGTCTTAGCTCTTATTGGCTGTCAGAAAATTATACAGTCATATGGGTGAGACGTTTTTTCTTAAAAGCTCATTCTGAATTTATGGTTTTATGGCAACACCCCAACTCTACAGACATCCTGTTTACAGCTTGCAATAAAAACTCACCCCAGAGTTTTATGACTTAAAAGCTTTCCTGCATAAACAATAGTGTCAGACCCTTAACCATGCAAACTTTATAAACAGTCTTTTACCTTCTGAATGATAAAAGTTTAAACCTTATGCAGAATTACCACACACATCAACATTTGATAAGAGGAAGCTGAAACTGAACCTACAACATTCTGATTGCAAGACAAATACTTTACTTACCAAGACACAGTCAACACTGTAGTGAGAGGTGATACCCCGAGTCTTTCACAGGTAGTGTTGGGCATCTTACATTAAAAAAGTAATTAGAAATAGTTACAAATTACTTTCGTCCAAAAGGTAACTGAGTTAGTAACTCAGGTACAACACTGTAAAAGTAATGAATTATTCAGCAAAGCAACTGTGATGTTATTTCTATATTCTATAACGCAATTATGTTCTATAATATCTACAATTTCAAATTTTTAATGAGAATGACAAATAAAAAACACCATATACAGTGTTTTAGAACATTTGGCATTTGAATTTGACTCAGTAAGATTGAAGCTCATATGCAGGAATATAAAAACATACAAAAAGTAAATATTCGACATACATAATCAGACACTTTTCATTAAAGTTCAAAACTAAGACAGACAAATGTGAGTAAAATGAAACAAAGTAAAATATGTTAGTGACGTTTTGCGAGTTTCTGTATCTGTGATATTGCACAGTAAACAGAGCACTATCCAACTGGTTGTGGTAAGACATTTTAAGACTGATTTGTTGTCACCTGGTCACATGAGCTGGAAGCCATTGAAGGAAAAACTGAAACAATACAGTACAATATTAATATAAAATATTATATGTATTCAAATGTCAACTAAATTGTTGTGGCTTGTTCTTTAGATGTTGTAAGATATTTTTTAGAATAATTTGGTGTCATATGAACTGGATGCTATTGAAAAAAATCACATATTTACAGTAACATATTAAGAAATATTAAGTTTTCTATTTTTTGAATACATTGATGTGTCAGGTTCCTCGGGTGTCGAACAACGATTTATCAATATTTTGGGGTTACTTCGTTAATAGATCTCACAAGTATTGATAAGAATTATGGAGATTTATCGAAAAACAAACCCTAACCAAAACCACCGCCTTCAGAAGCGAACCTTTGGCGGCAATGTATCTATTAGCACAGTTCCCGGTGAAATGTTGGAGGGAGTCTCGGCTTTAATGAGACTGATGTCTGTCGAATATCCAACTAAAAACTAACTTGTCCACGGTATTAAAGACTGCAAACAACAAGAGCGGTCATGGTATCTGCCTATCACCACAATCATCATTGACACCTGCTCTCTTTCCCTGCTGCTCATTTGTGGCTGTCGGAAAGCCTGACAATGCTGCGCGTCATTCAGGCACACTGTGGTAACACGCGACTTTAAATCTCTAGTAACTTTAACGCCGTTGCAACGATTGGAAAAGTACTTAACTAGATTATTCCGATATCTTAAAAAAAATACCCACGTTAGTAACGCCATTATACACACAAACACACACAAATTGGAAATTTAGAAATGCCAATCTCTAAAGCAATTAATCTTTATTGAAGTGGGAGAAGAATTTAACTAGAACCCAGACAGAACTGATATCAAATATCAGTCTAGATTTAGTTCTCATGACTTTCTCGCTCTGTCCCAGATCACTGTAGTAACGTTGCATAAAAATATTAAGCGCTTAAGCGGTATGGACGGATGGATGGATTTTTGAGCTTGTATAAAAATTAACCTAAAGGAACTGATGCAGTCACCTGTAGGAAACATAAAATAAAACCTGTAGGGTTATAGATGGACAGTGAACTAGAGCATAATTCCAATTTAGTTACATAGTTTATTTGTTTATTGCTGTTTAAGGATCTGGGGTGGCCTTCACATAGTTCTGATTTCAGCCCTATAGAACATTTTTGACCTGAGCTAGAAAAGGGGGGTTTGAGCAAGGTGGTTCATAAGCCTGATTTAGTTACAACAGAAGGTGCACAGTTTCCCAGTTGGTAGCAATGTTGCCTTGAAGTAAGAAAACCTGAGTTAAAATCACAGTAACAGTCTTTCTGCATGGGATTTGCATGTTTTCCCTGTTCATGCGCGGGTTCCCTGCACGACTCTAGCTTCCTCCAACAATCCAAAAACCTGACTTTTAGATAATTGGTCTCTCAGAATTGTCGTTCTTTGCATGCATGGTTGTTTGTCCTGTTAGTCTCTGTGTTGTCTTGTAATGGATATGTGAAATAGGCTATGGATGGAAGGATATTTACAGCAGTTCTATCATGGAAAATGGGCTAAAACTCAAAGACATTATTTTTGCGGAAGGAAACCCAACATGTTTGATCCAAGCAATACTGTTTAAAGCAATGCTACCATTATTAAAGAAATGTATGTTAACTTGTGACTTTGAAAAAAGTAAATAAGATTCTCAGACAGTATTTATTTCAGACAGAAATTGAAGTCACCCTGGTAACTCAGACCAACCTAAAGCAGCAAAACTTTCATCATGTATCATATCAATTAGGTCGAAAGAAATGTTATGTGTGTTATATATTGTATGAACATATCACAGATTTGTAATATACTAACCGTATGTCACAGAGATAAATCTGTTGATGCTTGATGTGCTTCTCTAGTTTGCAAAAATCATCGAGGGAGGCTACTGGACCCAGACTGTTCTGACTTTTATTCAGTCTTCCTCAATATTGTTTTCAAAGTTTTGTTAAGCCTTTCAGCGAGACCATTGTTTGGGTAGTGGGGGTTGGTTTTGATTTCATTGATCCTTAGCAGTTTGCTGACTTTCCTCAAGAGGTTAGAAGTGAAACTAGAACCCCTGTCAGAGTTTTCTGTTCTTCATGTAGGATTCCCATCCTAGATTGCATTAGAATTAATCAGTTTGCCATCACAAAGAAACAGTTTTGTTGAATATTAACGTTACAATAAAACAGTAGTTTTCCTGTGACTTTCTTTTCAAAGACTCTGATAATAAAGAAGTCAAAAGTTCTCTCCTCAAAGACTTAGTTAGTAAATTAATTCAATTGTGATAATCAAATTAATTAGTTTTGTTCCACAGAAACCTGTCTGCAGCAGGAAGATTATGTAGATATAAATACGTTAACTATTTCAAATTATTGTAATTTTCACATTCCTAGAAATACTGGACAAGGAGGAGTTGTGACCCTTTTTTATTCTGATTTACTAATGAATCCCAGACCAACAAATAGCTACAGTACTTTTAAACAGCTAACCCTTGTGGTGGGTTCAGACCACAGGCTTTGTCAACGCCAGCAACGTCAAGATACATGTTAAGTCTATGGTTGAGGCCGTTGGAGGAGAGTCGCAGTCTCTGCGGCGCTTTGTTAGCGTTGGCTCCATCAACTATTCAAGCTTTTCCTGCGTTTCAAGCTTCATAGCGCATAACAGTAGTAACACAGCAGTTCAGCTAGTTCAGCTTTTGACGGTCTTAACGCTCTTGACGCAGCACAGCAACCAATCACAGCGTCTCACTGTAGTGACATTGCCCGACGTCGATGCTGCCTAGCCAACCATGATCCGCAAGTGTTTAAAACATCCAGCAGAGAAAGGCCTGCCTACGAGCTTTACAATCTTCAGCTTAAAAAAATTATCTTCTGTGTATATGTGTCAAACTAGTCGCTTTATGAGCATTGCTTGACGCTGACTAAGCTTGCGGTCTGAAAGCACCATTAGTTTTCCTAATCCAAGTTGCAAAAAATTAAAAGCACTTGTGTTAGTGGTTTTTTATCATCCACTCTTACTCTTAATTCTTGGATCAGATATAAAAAAAATGTATCTGATTTAGTGTGAAATACTGATATATTCATCATAGTGGGGGATTTCGATATTCATGTGAAAGTGACACTGAAAGTGATGGCCTAAATGCAGCCTTTAAAGGTTGGACATTGAACATGAGCAGGATAGTGACATCTAGTTTATCTAGGTTGTAGGTACAACAAGAAAAACATAATTCCAGCAGCCGGGTTGCCTGGCTTGCTGCCGATGCATGTACTGACCAGTCTGAACCGTGTCCAATGAGGAAAGTATCATGGAGGAGTTAAACTGACAGCTAACGTTAGCCAGGTTAGCAAGTGAGTTAGTTTACCAATTCAGCAGAAAAGTCGCTGTTTCCGCGTGTGTTTGATGCCGTAGAAATGTCTTATGTCATCTAAAACTTCTCTAGTTTCTGCTCTTTTCCGGTCACTCCTCTCCTGAGATGGATAATAAAATCTCCGTTGCTATGAAGCAGCTGCTAGACCTGCGTACTCTGCCATTTTTCCCAGTGCCAGCTGAGCTGTGCCGACCATAAATTTGGGCCATAGAGAGTGTCAATTCAATTCAGTTTATTTATATAGCGCCATTTCACAACAGATGTCATCTCAAGGCACTTTACAAAAAGAGTTATTACAATACAATGTTTAGTGTAGAAATTACAGAACCACAGAAGATTGCGTCGTGGAATTCTCAGCAATCCCTCATACTGAGCAAGCATGCAGCGACAGTGGGAAGGAAAAACTCCCTTTTAACAGGAAGAAACCTCCGGCAGAACCAGGCTCAGCACAAGCGGTTATCTGCCGCGACCGTCTGTGGCTTGGAGAATACACAACAGAGACACAGAAAGAGCAACAGAACCGATGCACAAGTTTGTTGCAGGACGTGGAGAATTTTCCGTCACTGCAATGCCATCTTAGTCAGGGTCGTCAAGCAGGGCTAATCCGGAGCACCTACTATAATAGAAAACAGGTTAGTGCTTGAATTGACAGCACATCATGCAGTTGGGGAGAAGTAGGAGAGAAAGTAGTCACAGACCCTAATAATGTCCTCCAACAGCCTAGCCTAAAGCAGCATAGCTACTAACATTAACCTGTCTCCTAGCTACTAGGAGACCTGGCTACCAACACTCTGTCTTAGTCCTCCTGACCCGTGGACGGTGTAGGGCCGGTAACGGCCCCCGTCATGCCGGGGTCTTCTCGGAGTCGGGTTGTTTGAGAATGCAGCCCAAAGTGGGTGGTAAACTCCATCTAAGGCTAAATACCGGCACGAGACCGATAGTCGACAACTATCTTAAGGAAAAATAGACAGAACTGAGAGGACAGAGTTGAAGAGGGCGAGAAACGTTTAAGAGATAAACGGGTGGGGTCCGCACAGTCTGCCCGGGGGATTCAACCCGGCAGGTAATGGGCGGCCGCACTGTGCGGGAGGATCCCCTTGAGGGACCTCTCTCCGGCGCTGGCTGGCCCCTGTGGGGCACATTTCTTCCGCGGCGGTAAGCCGCGACCGGCTCCGGATCTTTACCTGGCTTACATTAATCTATCTCTACCTAGCTACTCTACCTCTTCCTATCTCTTCCTAACTTTTGACACTCTGCCTGACTACTAACATTAACCTGTCTCTTCCTATCTACCTGTCTGACCTGACTCTAACTACCTATAAACATATCTCTAACTGTAAGCTTTGTCAAAGAGGAAAGTTTTTAGCCTAGTTTTAAAGATAGACAAATTGTCTGCTTCACGAACCAACCCTGGGAGCCGGTTCCATAGGAGGGGAGCCTGATAGCTGAAAGATCTGCCACCCATTCTACTTTTAGAAATCCTAGGAACTACCAGTAAACCTGCAGTCTGAGAGCGAAGGTCTCTGTTAGGAACATATGGAACAATCAGGTCTCTTATGTATGATGGAGCTAGATTATTAAGGGCTTTATATGTCAGAAGGAGGATCTTGAATTCTATTCTAGATTTTACTGGGAGCCAGTGAAGAGAAGCTAAAACAGGGGAAATGTGATCTCTTCTTTTAATATTCATCAGAATCCTAGCAGCAGCATTTTGAACTAACTGAAGACTTTTAATTGTATTCTGTGGACTACCTGATAATAGACAGTTACAGTAATCCAGCCTTGAAGTAACAAAGGCATGGACTAGTTTTTCAGCATCATTCCTGGACAGGATGGTTCTAATTTTTGCAATATTCCTAAGGTGAAAAAAGGAAATCCTACAGACTTCTTTAATGTAAGTTCTAAATGACATATCTTGGTCAAAAATGACACCGAGGTTTTTTGCTTTATTACTGGAGGCTAATTTAATGCCGTCCAGGTGAAGGGGCTGACTAAGTAGTTTCTTTTTCAGAGCTTCTGGTCCAAAGACGACAACTTCTGTTTTATCAGAATTTAGAAGCAAGAAGTTTAGAGTCATCCAAGTTTTTATGTCTTCCAGACATGCCTGTAGTCTACCTAACTGATTGGATTCATCAGGATTTATGGATAGATATAGCTGTGTATCATCTGCGTAACTATGGAATTTTATCCCATGCTGCCTAATTATTTTACCAATAGGAAGCATATATATAGTAAAGAGAATCGGCCCAAGCACTGAACCCTGTGGTACTCCGCAAGTAACTATTGAGGTTGAGGAAGATCTATTGTTTACCTGAACAAACTGAAATCTGTTAGACAAATAAGATTTAAACCAACCTAGTGCTGTTCCTATTATACCGACACTTTGAAGCCTTTCTATGAGAATATTGTGGTCAACAGTGTCAAAGGCAGCACTGAGATCTAACAGGACCAGAATGGTCACCAGTCCATTGTCTGAGGCTATGAGAATATCATTAGTAACCTTCACCAGAGCTGTTTCAGTGCTGTGATGAGCTCTAAAGCCTGACTGAAACTTCTCAAACAGCTCATTATTGTTTAAATGCTCACATATCTGGTGTGCAACTATTTTCTCAAGAATTTTAGATAAGAAGGGAAGATTAGATATCGGTCTATAGTTAATTAAGTCGTTTTGATCAAGAGAGGGTTTCTTAAGTAGAGGTTTAATTACAGCAATCTTAAACTCCTGTGGTACATATCCATTGACTAAGGATAGATTCATTATATTTAAAATTGGAGCAGCGATCAGAGGGAAAACTTCTTTTAAGAGTTTAGTTGGGATTGGGTCTAAAACGCAAGTTGAAGGTTTAGATGAAGCTAATAATTTTAGTACATCACAAAGTTCGGCTGCATTAAAGCAGTTTAAGCATATATTAGGTTCCACCATTTTTGAGGCTGCCTCATTAACTAAGGAGGAAGCAAGCATATTGGGAAGGTTCCCAATTATCTTATTCTTTATGGAGTCTATTTTATTTATAAAGAATTGCATGAAGTCGTCACTGCTTAGAGCTTGGGGAATGGTTGGCTCGATAGAGCTATGATCCTGTGTGAGTTTGGCAACTGTATTAAAAAGAAACCTAGGATTATTTTTATTCTCCTCGATTAAAGATGAATAATATGCTGTTCTAGCTGTGTGAAGGCTCTTTTTATATAGCAATAAACTATTTTTCCATATTAAAAAGGAATCATGTAAATGCGTGGAGCGCCATTTTCTCTCTAGTTTTCTAACATTCTGCTTTAGGGTACGTAGCTCTAAATTAAACCAGGGAGTTAATCTTCTATGGCTAGCCACCTTCCTTTTCAAGGGGGCAACTTTGTCTATTGCCCGACGCAGGGAGGAATTAACGCTATGAACTAAAATGTCAAGTTGTGAGGGGTCACGAGTTAAATCACTGTTTTCTGTTCTGCATTTATAAACTGAGGAAATTAAAGTTGGAAGAGCTTCTTTAAAATTTGCTACAGCGTTGTCTGATAACGTTCTGGTATAATGAAGTTTTCTTTCAGGTTTGATATGATCCATTAGAGTAAGTTTAAAAGTGATAAGGAAATGATCAGACAGGATAGGGTTATGTGGAAAGACTGTTATTTCTTCACAGTCAATGCCATAAGTCAGCACAAGATCTAAAGTGTGGTGACAAGAATGTGTTGGTCCCTGCACATTTTGAGTAAAGCCTATTGAGTCTAGGATAGTGTGAAAAGCTGTATTTAGACTATCACTTTCATTATCAACATGAATATTGAAGTCTCCGACTATAATGACTTTATCAGTGTTTAAAACTAAGTCAGATAGAAAATCTGAAATCTGATCTAAAAATTGAGAATAAGGTCCTGGTGGACGATATAAGACCACAAACAAAAGTGGCTTTACTGCTTTGTTATGTGTATGAGGAAAGCTAAAAACTAGATGCTCAAAGGAACTGTAACTATTATTTTTTTGGAGATTAATTAGTAAATCGGAATGAAAGATAGTTGCTACTCCACCTCCTCGACCAGTACTTCGAGGGACACTAAAGTTTAAGTAGCTAGGGGGAGTTGACTCATTTATTGTGACATGGTCCTCTTCCTGCAACCATGTCTCTGCAAGACAAAACAAATCAATATTATTTTCACAAATTAAGTCATTTACCAAGAGTGTTTTTGAGGGGAGAGATCTTATGTTTAGTAAACCACATTTAATTGATTTGTTTTTATGTTCAGTCCGAGTTTTATTTATCTTTATGAGATTTTTATACTTTGCTCTAGTAGCATTAACTTTTAATTCATTAGTTTTGGGTAGTGGACGGGAAACTATCTCTATAGGGTAGTGGGTGGGTGGCAGTCCCTGTTCCTTGACCTGGACTCTGGGTTCCCTGAGGCTGGACTCTGGGTTGTCACGGCTTTGGGGAACTAGAGATAACCCTATCAATGTTCCTGGAAAGAAGCGAAGCTCCGTCCTCGGTGGGATGGATGCCGTCTCTACGTAACAGTCCAGGTTTTCCCCAGAAGGCCCCCCAGTTATCAATGTAGCCCACATCGTTTTCTGGACACCACCTTGACAACCAAAGGTGGAACGAAAGCATACGGCTGTACATGTCATCGCTAGTACGATCAGGCAGGGGACCAGAAAAAATTACAGAGTCAGACATCTTTTTGGCAGCCCTACACACCGAAGCTACGCTAATTTTAGTGACCTCCGACTGCCGTCGCCGGGTGTCATTGCCACCAGCATGGATAACGATCCTGCTATACCGCCGTTTGTCCTTGGCCAAAAGCTTCAGATGGGACCTAATGTCCGCAGCCCTGGCCCCTGGAAGGCATTTGACGGTGGTCTTTCGTGTCTCTGGAGCCACATTCCTAACTATGGAGCTGCCAATTACAAGAATCGGCCTCTCCTGCTCGGCGGGTGCGTCGCTGAGCGGGGCGAACCTATTGTTCAGAGAAAGGGGCTGGAGGTTGGCCGCGGACTGGGGTCTGGCGCTAATCTTCCTACGAACAGTCACCCAGCTCGCCTGAGGTCCCGGCTGCACGGGAGCTGTTGAAGGACGGCTAGGTCCTGTCCTAGTTGACTCCGCGCTAGCTACTGCTGGGCCTGGCTGTTCTACAGCGCGGAGCCGGGCCTCTAGCTCAGAAACCCTCGCCTCCAAAGCTACAAAAATGCTGCACTTATTACACCTACCAACTTCACTAAATGAGGCGGAGGAGTAACTAAACATCTGACAGAGAGAGCAGGAAAGAGGAGGAGGTGTAGAGAGAGATGGAGGGACAAGAGAGAAAGCTGCCGAAGCCATGCTAGCCGTAAAGCTAAGCTAACCAAGCGGTACCTTACCTTACCTAAAAACAAAGTAATTAACCCAGTAAAACGCTTAAAGAGTCCTAAACCGTGAAGAAACTTAACGTTTTAATGTGTTTGTGTGTTAAGCAACTCAGAAAAAACTTATTGACAGAGAAAGTTAGATCAGTTCAAGAGAGAGAGAAACACCGACTTGCTACAAACGAGTTAGTCACAAAACAGGAAATGACGCGATACGTCTTACCAACGCGATACGTCTCCACCACCGTCTCCACGCAATCTGTCAACCAGTATTGGCGGCCACTACTGAAGGGCTGCCACCACTTACTGGAAAATGTAAACATAAGTCATTGTCATGCCTGGTTAAAATGTACATTTTATTATATTTTAATTCAAATATTTTTTTAGGTAAATGCACTTTCATTCTGCACCCCTCTAAAAGCCTCTAAATGTAGCTTTTTATGAAAATGCTCCATATTCAACCTTTAATACTAACTTAGACTTAATTGGCTTTACTCAAAAATAGAGTGACCCACACACTTGAGTCAACACTCTTTTGGCCCTTGTACTTATATACTGATAGCCCTGTCTGACCCTAGTGTTACTTCCTTATTGCATTGGCATTAGATAATTTAGCCGCCTTGAAGAAGAAAGTAATTAGCAATAGGAGGTGGAAACCAGAATACTAGGAAATTGGAGAGAAAATAGTTCTTTACAGATCTAGAGGATTCCTATTTAACCTTGAAAAATAGTTACTGCTGTATGAAAAGACCATTCAATAAGGTAGAACAGCATGTTTTTCGTAATAATTAGAGGCAAAAAAGAACAATTCTAGGTTTCCTTTTGGTACAGTTGCCAAACTTTCAGCTCTGCTGAGCCAACCATCGGCATCCTCCCAAAGATGATCACATGTCTCTCAGTAAGTGAGGCAGCATTTGAGAGAACTGTAGACCCTCTTTTATGTTTGGACTGTTTTGATTTAGTCGAGCTTTTGGAATCCTCAAAAATATTAGCCTCATCTAAACCTTTAGTTTGTATGTTGGATCCAATCACAACCAAATTATTTAAGAAAGTGTTCCCTTTGGTTACTGGCCCCATTTTAGATATAATGAATCTAACCTAAGTAAATAGATATGTACCAAAGGAACTTAAGGCTGCTGTAATTGAACCTTTAATTAGGAAAAGTTCCTTCAATCAAGATGACTTAGGCCACGTTAAACAAAAACCAAATGGCTATAGTTTCAAAAACGGAGTCAAAAGACATTCTGTCCACACGGCTGCTGTAGTGCCCATTGGTGGCACGGTGACACTGCCAGAGAAACAGAAAAGAACACTGACCATGCACAGTCAACGCAGTTGCACACATGATGAATCTAGCTTCAATTAGAGCATTATTAATGCCTTATTTATGATGTCTGTTATTCTCAGCTTTTCCTGAGGGACTATGAAAAATGTAGAAGCAATATGTTTCATAATAAACTCCCTAAACCTTTGTAATTAAATGTCGTTTTTGTCACATTTGTGTTTAATGTATGTAACTGTACTTTATTGGATTAGTCTGGAATATTTAGCTAAGGATCCTACAATTTTCATAAAAGTGTTCATTTCAAAATTACTATCTCAGACTTGGTTACACAAAAGAATCTCACACCCAGCCACAGCTTGACAGGGGAGTTTGTAAGGCATGTTATTTTAAAACAGCCAATGGTAGCAAGTCTTGCAAAGACTTGGTATGAACAGACACAAGAAAGCAAGATCTGAAGTTAACAATGTTCAAGATGATTTGCTGACTTAAGAAAGTCCACTGTTATGGGCGAGCAACTTTTGACACATTTTGATCTAGATTCAGACTTTTCCCCTGAGGTTACATGACAGAAAGTCATACAAAAAGTTTGACGCAAAGTTGGAGGCTAATTTCATTTTTCTGTGCTGATAGTTCCAAGGTGACTACAGGGATTAAGCAGTTCCACATTAAAAAAAGCAACACCAAAACATTTTCTCTTAAGAACATTCAAAAATATTTTATTCATATGTTCAATAATGAAAAATACATAAATAATATTTTAAACATCCATCCATCATCTATCCTAAGCAGGTTGTGCGCGTGTATTTGTGTGTGGGGGGGAGACAGGGCGAGCAATCTGATCTCTTTGAAAACAATATCCTTGGTTTCTTTCTCCTTACCCAAAAAAAAAGAGATAAACAATGGCGGAGTGCGCAACTCTAATATGCCGTGAGCAACTGGCAGTGACAACATTGTTTACAAAACTCTCTGGCCTTGGGTTTACCTGACAAGAAATCACTCCGGGTTTGTCAGGATTCTCCACTCAGGAACCCGATTTTGAAAGGTTGTGTTTTTGCCCCCCGAAACACCCAATTTTTGTGTACACAAGAGGCCGAATCACAGTGAAAAAAAATCAGTTTTGCTTAAAATCATTGTGTAAACTGCCCCTAAGTCTTTGGTGCTGATCTGATACTCTGCGAAACCTGTCAAACTCATGGAGAGACTTATGAGCGACCTCATGGGAAGAACCTGTTGCCAACATTACTGTGGGTGTTGACAATAAAGACATGGGTTTTAAAATTTCTCCACTTTTGTTGTGTCTGGATGAAGCAAAGTTAAATATATTGATATGTTTAACATAAGTACTGTTATCACAATAAAATAGCTTAAACAACTGCTTAAGGTTTAACTATAATGTGGGTTTGCTGAATGTATAGGGCTTTGTTTATTTAAATAAGAATAATGGATTGCATTTATATAATGGGTTTTTTTGATCCTCAAGGTGCTTTACAATTCCATTATTTATTCACTCTGACAAGCTACAATTGTAGCGACACCTGCCCTGGGGCAGACTGACAGAAGCAAGGCTGCTATTTTGTGCCATCGGTCCCTCTGGCTAACGCCAGTAGGCAAGGTAGGTGTAGTGACTTGCCCAAGGACACAACAGCATGTCGCAAGCAGAAGCAGGAATCAACCCACAATTTCCAGGTCGCAGGCCAACAACTCTACTGAGCTACAGCTGCCCAGACTTCCTATAAATCTTGTCAAAATTTTCATATGTTTACCAGGAGTCCAAAACCTGTGGCTGCATACTATATAAATCTGTCTAAAAAAACATTTAGATTTTTCAGCAGCTTTCATATTTATGCAATTCGCTTTGCAGCTCTGGACATGTTTTTACTTTATAGCAGCCAGGGCAGGAGATGCCATCTGATATGAGAAGGTTGCTGACCCCTGATCTATCAGATATCAGACATCAGAACAATTCATTTGTTTTTGTGATGAGCCATTAATATTCAAAATGCAAATGTTAAGGTTGCATTATGGATTCCACCACCCAGTCTATGCTAAGATAAAATTACAAATCTTAATACAAGCAGATAAGTTAAACATTTTTATTGGTCATTTATTTAAAAGGTTTAAAGACAAAAATACAGTCACGCATGTCTGTGGGACATGGCATGTGCCACCTGGACAAGTCAGAGAAGAAAATAATTGAAGCTCTAGTCAGCCCTGTGCAAAGCTGCTATAAATTCCCTTCTAGGTTAAGGAGGCACTGGTGCAATTGCTTGTATGCCATATAGGCTAATATGTTATTTCCTATGTTTTGTATTTCCTTTTTTTATATATACTATTTATTATGAAAGTGTGTGATGTATAATATGGACCTGTGTCTGCAATAAAGTTATAATAACATCTCTCAGAGAACCACAAGGAAGGTTTGATTAAAGGCAGCATCCTCTGTCATCTCCATCCTTTGTAAGCCAGCTTCCTGGTCCTGTGCACCACAAGAAAGTCTGGTAATATTCGTCTGCTGCTTGCATCGTGGTAATAAATAACTGGTTGTCTTTGGAGACCCTTTTCCTCCTGCCAAGAAAAAAAAAAAAGAAAAAAACTAAAGCAGTTAACTAAAGTTCAGTTTAAAAACACTTTTTAAGAAATAGAACAAAGGTGTTGCATAAAATAGAATCATCCTTTCCTGTCCCACAGAGAGGAAATTCAGCTGTAATAGCACCAAAGTAACAGGTAATAAAGAAGTATTAGATTCACGGGCAAAATATATAAACACAATCCGAATTAATAATACTACCCGTACATTGGAGATAAAATTACAAAAGTACAGAGTAGTTTTTAACAATGCAAATGGAATTTTCAGATTTGAGGATTGTGCAACTAAGCAGGATAATTTAAAAATACCTATATAATGTGCATGTGTAATATTAATGCAAGAGCAATTTTATAATGTTGAGCAAAGTATGCTGATTGTAGTTTTAGTACTTTGAATATTATGCTAACAGTGCATAAAAAGCACACACTTTAAGAATTTTAATTAAATAGAAACACATGTATCACCTACTGTACAAAAGAACATTTCAGTGGGGACATGCATTTTTATACAACAATAAAACAAAAGACTATAGAATAAGAACAGATTAACAACATAGAAAATACATTCATATTGAAAGTAATATGCTGCTGAGTAGGCTAATTTAAATTAGAAAAATGTACAACAAACATGTACAACAAAACTTCTCACCGAGGACAGCAGGCAGCTGGGTTGTAGCCTGTGTGGTTCTCTGCTGCCACATTAGTCTGACCTGGTATTGATGCCACTGAGCATCTTTTCACAATGATGGGATTTAGGACTATTCAAATAAACTGATTTGATGAATAAAATAGTATTTAGATGCACATAAACAGAACTTAAAGGATCTGCGTATATGGTGCTCTAGAGTTTAGAGGGCCACATAAATGTCTATGGCCTTGAATTTGACACGTGACATAGAGTTAGCATTGAAGCTAATTTATTTTCCTGTTGTCATGGAGGGAACCATGGCTTCAGCTTTTATTTCTTTGTTCTCTGTGTGCTTAGGATGAGTAATGTATGATTAAAGTCACAGAAAAACAACTCACCATCATTGATTATCAAATCCAGCACAGGAAAGCCTCTTTCCCTCCCTTTGCTCTCCAGTCAACCGCTGTAAATGCTGTCCATTTGTTGTAACTACTTCCAACCTTTTCAGCTCGACCGGCTTCATCGTTGCAGTCCTTTATGGTTGGACTTCAGCTTTCTCAGTTTCTCCTGGCACTCGTTCGGCATGAGAAGCTATCAGCTCTGACACCTCATTGAAAACCTTCTTATTGCTCCATCTAGCTCATACTGAAGCTTATCTTTAGCCAACAAGCTCATAAACGCTGCATTGTATTAGACCACTGTACTGGTTTTGGTGTTGTTATTGTTCTTCAGCAAAAACTACACGCGCCCAGTCGATGTAGTCAGTTTTAAAAATGGCTGACCGATTGTTCTTAAAAGAGTCTGTCATGTTACCTAACCAGTGACTCCACTCTTTTTTTCCACCACTGCTTTTTAGTCCCTGCTTGGGCCTGATGGAACCACAGCAAAGTTAGTACTAAAAATGGGATCGGCTTGACTACCTATGCAAGTGTAAAAGCCATGGAACCAGGGCTGAGTCGGAATCAGCGGTACTGAATAGGGCTGCGTAGGTACTACTGGAAAAGGGCCAGTAGCTGGATTGTGGGTACAAGAACAACACTGTGTTTGTACTAAATAATATGCTTCATTCACTGTCATCAAGTGGTCTGATTTGTGACTTGATGGCTTTGCACCCCTTCCTAAAAAAATGTTTTATAGTTAAGTTGGAGAGTTTCCCATCTAATTCTAGATCATCTTAGTTTAAGGACCTTCCTCAGATATGGATCATCCCACCATTATATCTGAAATTGTAGATGAATGCTACTTTACCTGGTTTGACTATGGAGTTTTTTTAGCAGGGTTAACTCTTGTAAAATCTTAACATTTATGTCATTGTATTAAACAAAAAACAAGTGTTTGTAGACTATATCTAAAAGATCCTTTTTCTTAAGTTACATCACCCATTTGTAAAACTTTATCCTTTTGACTGAAATCCATGAATTAGATTTTTTCCTTGAACAAATTAACCTAAAGTTACAGGTTTAATGTTTGTTATTTATTTGTTTGCTTGCTTTAAACTGCTATTGAAATGTTCCAAGAGACAACTAGAACCTTAAGTGTGATGCTTTGGGGAGTTAGATACCAGATGTCTCAGAGGCAGTGCATGTGTGAAAAAAGATTTAGAGAGGTAGCTCATCTCTGATCCAACCTAAATGTGGTCTCATCTAGAGGCAGAGCATTGTTGCCTACACCCTGGCCCAGGTACAGTGCTGCTTTTGTTCCATTTCTCCCTTAGCTTTGAGTAGTGTCACTGAGCCTGAGAGATCTCTAGGGTACGTTATCAGGGCTTTTTGTCCTGCTCTTGGCTTCCCCTTCCCAGATCCCTTTGTTTACAGAAGAGGAGAGGCACCACTGTCGGCACAGTCCGTCTGCATTTTTCTCAGCCCCTCTGTAAGGGCTCAACAAGCTCAGATGATATAACATATTATTTTTTTTACTCTGTGTAGAAAAGCTGAATTAACAGGGTATTCATTCTAATTTAAACTGTGTGAACTCTATCTACCTGCTTACCACAATCCTTTCTGTATGTTACTTAACCATTAAGTTAACAATTATGTATATATACTTTAAAGGCTTTTATGGTTTAAAATAATTTTATGTGAGAAGTATTTTTGGCAATGCAAAAAAGGTTAACCTGATGGGGAAAAATGTTCAACAGGTGCATAATAATTCATTAATATGTTTATTCAAACATTCATATGATTATACCACACATAACTAAGCCTGCCACTCCAACTGCCTCAACTTATTAATGTAAAATCTTTAAGGAATCTACCTTAATCCTGGTGTGGACCAGAGTGGAGCCTATGTCAAATAGAAACTATTTTAAGACATTAATAATAGAGAATAAATATACTCACATCCATAGTTCTCAGAGAACAGTCTAAAATCAGACAGATTTCCTCAAATGGTTGACGAGGAAGCCTCCTTGCTCTGCAAGAACTACAGTGAATGCTGTTGACTGTATACATATTCATTGTGCTTCCAAAAATAATTTTTACACAGTTTTATGGTAAAATATTTTGGATATACTAGTGAAGGCCACTCCCAGCGTTAAAAAACGTTTTTTTTCTTGTCCTTTTTTATCATTTTGCATCCATTATCAAAATAAGCCTGTATCCATATTTTTCTGTATTATTTCTCTTTACCTTTTCTCTTGATCATCTAATTTTCCTTGTTCTTTTATTTTTTTAAACAATCAATTGCTCTTGAAAAACCATACAGCTTTTGACCACTTACCGAACATTAAAGTGTGCTCTCCATGTCTGAGCCAGGGTTACTAACTTGTTTTTTAACCCTGTAACTTTAAGGTTATTCACTACTCAGTGCCAACCTAGTTACCTATTACAACTTACCAAAAAAATAGTCATTCAGTCTAATCCTCAAATTCTTGCAAGAACTTGATTAAATCACTGATTTAAAAAATCCTCATCGCTCATGGATAGCTTGATTTGTTCTTGTCTTTTACAGCCAAAATTATTATATGGTAAATGGGGGGGGGGGTGTTGAGGTGTGCAAGATGGATGATATGCATAAGTGACTAAGATGAGGTTTAAAATCAACAATGCAATTTTAGTTTTTAGACTGAGACAGCACTGCATGGTCAAATTTCTAAGTCTAACACTGCATTGCATAATGGGAATGCATACAGAGCATGTCAGCACTGCTTAAAAACTGTATATTGGGTATGGATGTCTCTACTTTAGAGATTACCATCAACATTTCATCCAATATATTGTTTGTATTTTTTTAATTTAGAAAAACTTATATTTCATGATTTTTTTTTAAATGAACAGGATTTTTTGAGATGACTTTGATTTTAAGTAGACTGAGAGGACTGTGATTAATTGACTTGAATTCGAATAAAGAGACAGTGAAATGATTGTGTTCACCAGTAAATTGAAACATCTAGAATAAGATGAAAATCTGTTTTCCCAGATTTTTGTGCAAAGACAATGGCTTAAGTGAAAGTTTAAGAGCAAATGGATAGGTATACAAGAAGTTAGAACTGCCCTAGGCCAGATTTGCAGGATTATTTTAATTTCCTTACCTTGAGTCACGTAAAGTATTTAATGTTGTAGCAATCCTTCTGATTTTCTGAGTTAATTAAATTTCTCAAGAGGCTGTTCATCAGAACAATAAAAAACGACCTCAGTCAGGCACTTTGCTTATAAGATGGGTTTGACTTTAACAGCCCTTAATTTATTCAGTAAACTCTCCGTGATCTATATATGGTTAGTAAGGTAATCTTAGTGTGGATTATGTTTTGTAATTACTCTAGTGTGTTTAACTTTTTCCATCTTCTAGTACCTAGTAAGCATCTCTTGATTGCATGGATTCTCTCTTTCTCTCCCAACAGATAAGTATGAAGAAGTGCTGTGAAAGAATGGGTGATCATCAGAGCAGGATCCCCACAGGAGGCTGTACTCTGGTGTGTGTGTGTGTGTGCGTATGTGTGGACCTGGTATTACTATCTTTGTGGGGACCAAAAATTGGAAGTTTACTATCCAAGTGGGGACCGACCTCCCTTGTGGGGACCAAAATCCCGGTCCCCACAAGTTTGAAGCCATTTTTGAGGCTTAAAATTTGGTTTTAGTGTCAGGGTTACACTTAGGTTATGGTTAGGTTGGGGTAAGGGTCAGGGTTAGGCATTCATTTTTGATGGTTAAGGTTAGGGTAAGGCGCTACGGAAAACATTATGTCAATGAGAAGTCCCCACAAGACATAGAAACCCAACATGGGTGTATGTGTGTGTGTGGGTCGGTGGGTGCGCTCACCTGTGTGTGCGTGCATAAATGACTTCAGAAAGGAATGCAGAACGGATTCAATTATGTGTTGTGGAAGCAACTTTTAGGTGTTACTCAGATAAAGTCAATGCTTACTGACTTTTAGAGCTGTATGACTATGTTGATGACTAATTCCAACCTTACAAGTAACAAGTCAGACATTTCATTTCCATCATAATTGCACGGAATTTAGCTAGGTTATAATTTTTTTCCCCACCAGTGCAGCAGTATCTGAACTAGAAACCTACATAGAGCTGAGGAATACTTACAATTTGCCAAAAAAGGAACACCTTGTCTATAGAATTCTGATCAGACAGAATAGTTTCTTGGATTACCTGGAGAATCACCAAACAGAAATGATGCAAAATAAGGAAATTTAAAACACATTTATATTTGGCTGAGCTTCTAGATCAGGGGCCATTTGGCTGCAGCCTTGAGCCCATATGCAGTTCTTGGAATGATTTTGCACTGACCACAGTTTAAGAATGTTACAATTAATGGTGACAGGGTTTTTTTTGTCATAATTTTTAAAGTCAAGATATGCATTAACAAATTGATATGTTCTTAAAATACAAAATGTACTCATCTTTCATTACTAAAGTTGACTTTTTTTCGTATTTACTTTCATTTAAATTTCTTTTTAGGTAAAATTTTAAATATATAACACATTCTAATTGATAGCAGACTGAAACACCTATTCATTAAATTAATTAGCTACAGGACATGTTTGCAAAGATTGATCCATATTCTTTTCTTGTAGCACAAAATAGACTAAGCTCTTGTCAAGTTAAGTTTTAAATGTATGATGAGCCATCTGTTACTAAATCATTGTGTTCAAATACAGCATGGCTAGTTATTTTTTATGGGTTAAAAAAAGTTTATTTTCTATTTTTTTTAATCCAAATTTTATTATGGTCATTTGCAGTTAATCAACTATGTTTTCCAAACCAGAAATAAACTATGATCCCTTTATTTCCCATCTCTAATATTTTGTAGTAATACCTGAAGTGAACACAACACATACACCAACTCCAAATCTGTCACCATCATCCTTTCCATTCACAAGTTGTTTAGATGCCAGAAGAAAGTGGCCCTAAACCCAGTGTGAAACGGAATCATGGAAATTAAACATCAGTGACGAGCTCAGAGAAAAAGCAAAAAAAGAAAATAGTACAGTACAGTCATCTGATGTCCAGTAGGACCCCTGCTAAGAGCTCATGCTTTATTTGCATTCAGAACTACATAATTTCCTGGTAAATATCCTTATAAAAACTTTTTGTTTTGACAGTTATTTTTTTAGATCTAA
This sequence comes from Apricaphanius iberus, assembly GCA_028564705.1. NCBI lineage: Eukaryota > Metazoa > Chordata > Actinopteri > Cyprinodontiformes > Aphaniidae > Apricaphanius > Apricaphanius iberus. Next base: position 2,644,991 of record JAPXFQ010000074.1, read on the forward strand.
AATATGTAAAGAAAACTGTTATATCAGCTATAAGTGTAAGTATATTGGTTTCTTTGGATAAATATTACAATAGCTTTGAAAAAGTTAATTTATTTCAGGGACATAAAATATCCGATACCTAGTGAGGCTAGTTTCCTATATAAATAACAGGAAACTGCCAGGGCATAGGTCCTTTACCTTGAGAAGAATAATAACATATACTTCAGGTCATTCCTTGCATTAAAAGCTGCATAAGATGCAACATTTCCTGATCCCTCAGACCGGAGTCTGCCCATACTGCTCTAGTAACAGGAAAACTGGGTGGAATGTAGCTTGATGCTAACTACATCTAGCTTAACAGAATGTTAAGCTAGATGTAGTTACTTGGAGCACCTTGTGCATTGGGGCAGTTGAATAACCAAGGAGCAAATTAAGAGTTTCAATGCTACCCTCAATTAGGTTTGCAGTTGTTCTCCAGCACATTTTCCAAATTTTAATATCCATTACTTTTCAGGCCAAACACACTAAAGAGTACATTTCTAGTTAAGACAGTTACTTTTACTATTAGGGTTCCATCCCAACACCCTGTACACATGGCAATCATCCATATTCTCCATACTCACATTACGTTGCACACCTCAGAGATAATGGGGAAACTGGTTGTATCACCTTTTTTATAACTGCCTTACATACTATTGATTGTTGCCAGTTGATAAAAACCTGAAACCAACAGCAGTCATTTCAACAAATATAGATCCTTAAACAGGTAGTTGTAATGAACCTACTTGCTCCAAAGCTCTAAGCCTCATGATGAAACTGAAATGTATTTCTAACATGCTTGTCATCAAGCAGAAGATTAGCAAACCGTCTTCCTTTACAAACTGTTATCTATCCAACAAGCTAAAATGTAAACGTTTTTTCCCCTTAAATTTTAACAGATTTATCATCCATCCATCCATCCATCCATTTTCTGAACCGCTTAGTCCTCCAGGGGTCGCGGGGGGGCTGGTGCCTATCTCCAGCTGTCAATGGGCGAGAGGCGGGGTACACCCTGGACAGGTCGCCAGTCCATCACAGAACTGATTTATCAGTTTTGGAATATTGTAGTAATGGCTGAGGTAGACATTGGTCACTAGGCTGGAACATAACAATGTCTTGATTTTCAATTCGCTCACTACCCTAACTTAGAGCAGAGTTGTTACTTGGGTGTTGGTCCCGTGGAGTTTTCACTTTAATAGTTTATACAGACACTTCAGATGCATCACACTGGCAGCAGGTTTACACAAACAGACCTGCTGCTTGTTGAATCCTCGATCCTGCTGCTCATTCTATTTGACCTTTTAACAATGTGGCAGGTGTATGAACAACTACAAAAAATACTATATGCTCAACTAGCCAAAATGACAAAAATCCCCGCTTTGTTAACACACACAACTTTTCTGTGTTTTTTCTATCTCCACCCACTTTCCAGGAATATTAATAGGCCAGTTTGGACTCTTTTTTATATTTAGTGATCTCTAATCTCCAGCATAAGGTGCTCCACAGCAGGTTAGATGAGCTGTAAATTACCATGGCTGACCTGCCGTTCAATTTGAGGTAACCCCTCTAAGCACTTAATCCTTCTTCATAGTGCAGGCCCTTGTGGAGTTGTTTTATCTTATGTTTGTTTGTTTGTTTGCTTTTGCTTGACAAGCAATGTCTGGTGGCTACCAAAATTATGGCCTAGAGTTCCACAAAAAAGCTACATTTAACAATGAGACAACGATGATTTCATACAACTGTTGTATAAAAGTTTGTGGTTTTCTTTTCATTCTGGTTCAGGCAGCTCGGTTAAAACCAGTGTAATTTTGAGGTATAAAAAAAAACTGACACCTATGGGCAGTTAAAATACTGTAGAAAACATAAAACAGAGGGGCTAATGTATGTACCAGCTATAACACAATTTTAACAAAACCTAAAAAAAAGAACTAATTAAATATATTCATCGTCCTATAAAAAAGCTTTGAAAAAGCTTTGAAACAAAATGTACTGCATGTTCTAATTATCGATGTTACGCACTGAGATGATGATGTGTAGGTGAGGTGGAGTAAATCTAATGGCAAAATTACAGAGAGATTCTGGCTTACTACAGATTCTCTTAAAGACAGCTTTCCTTAAATGAATCACTAAAACATAAAATCTGAGAAAAGAAGCTGTGAAAATTCTGGATGATCTGCTGTTGCTCCTTCCTGCACAGACTGTTCTCCAAAAGGAAGTTAAGTATTTTGGTTGTGTAGCCACTGCATGCAACATATTTAACATGGGAATTTAATCATTTAACTGAGGAGTTACTTGATGCTTGTCTGTAACAACATCATATTTGAGTTTCAAAAAAAGTAATTATTAATGTGATCAAATCGGAAAACAAAGATGGGTAAATTAAATCTGGCTTTTTAAGGCTGCTTAAATTCAGCTGAACACAAAGCTCCTGGGGTTGTAGGTTGGAGGCCAGTATGAAAGTGTTCAGAGCAGCAGTAAACTGAGTAACAGAGCTGGACTAACAACCCATGGCACTCCCCATTAAGCCTCACCTCCTCGACCTTTTACAAACTATCACTGACTGCTAAACAGAAGCATTCAAAGCTGGACATAAGCAGCTAAATCATGGGATATGGTTATGAAGTATAAAGATACATCTGTCTTGTTTTTTTGTTTGTTTTTTACCATTGTGAAACAGTACGATTTTTTAGATTTGCATCCCGCTTGTTCACCAATGATCCTACAATAATGTCCTTTAAAAAGTAAAAAGTTAATAAGTTTAATAAAAACAGGGACTCTAAATAATGGGAGTTTGTAATTTCCTGCCTCTATCTTTTTTTTACCTGAGTTTCATTTTTTAATAGGTGACAAATTAAAACAATAAGCCATTTATTTGCTGTAAAACATCGGAGTCCTGCTGCAACTGATCTGAGCTCGGTCAAATCAGAATCCTAGCATTCAGATATCTCGCACTCTGACAGTTATAGATATGGGGATGAATGTAAATGATGTGAGGTGTTGTAAAACATATTTTAAGAGTTCGAAATGATTGTAAGAGAAAATTAAATTGTAGTAGAAATTGTTTGGTGTTTTCTGACAACTTTATACATGATAACCACTTTATCTGAATAAACCATGTTCCTTCACATACGCGAAAGGAAAACTCGTTAAAAAATTGTCTTCGTTTTCATATTTTATATATTAAAAATAGTAAAATAAATTTGAACTAAAATCCACAAACCAAAACTGGATTATTTTTCTCTTTTTACTTCAGTTACGAAAGTTACACAAAAGGTGGCAAATTTTTCGGCAATAAATAATAAATAATTCTGTTGCACGGGAACAAACAATACAATTTCTTGCAGATGACTAACTGAATAATTTACAAGTCTTTGGGAAAGAAAAAAAATAGCCTATTCTTGGACGGACACTCGGCTAACTCACAAATGTCCCACAACGTTTGTGGCAAAATAGAGGTATACCTTGTTTAAAATGCCTCAGACCTTGAGTCATAAAGAAAATCAGTCAGAAAAAGAGATTGGAAAGATCCAAATATTCTCATCATATAGGCTAAACTTATCCTATATGATGTGGGTGAACCGACAAAACAAAAACAAAAAAAACATAGTTTTCTATTCAAAACTGAGCGTATCGAAAGTAGGCCTGCGTGATTTAGATTGCGCTCCCATTCAGAAGTCCGCTCCTTTTTTTCTCTTCTCCTTTTGGCAACTGAAAGCAGACAGCACCGCTCAGCATGTCCATCTGCGCTCCGTGTTAAAGTTAAGATGGGTGGCTGCAGTAAATCCCATGATTGTCTTCACAGTGTCAAAGTACACCCAGTCAGGAGGAATGGGATGATCGGGGCTATGTGTTCAGGCAGTCCTCAGGCCTCGATGGGGCTGGAGACCATGCTGTTCGGCGTGTCGGGAAGCTGGGAGGACATGGATGCTACCTCGCTGCCTGTCGAATTTGAACCTGGTCCTCCCTCCGAGAAGCTGACCTGCGGGACGCATCAGGCAGCGGTTAGACACAGACCTGGTTCAGAATCCTGTCCGAACACCCGCTCAGCGGTGCTGAAAACAGCGAAACCTTCAGAACAGGTGCGCGTGTAGCCTATTTAAGTCACCCAGAAAGGGGGATAAAGTTAAAAATATGACAATTTCAAGCATTTATTTAGAACAAAAACTTTCCCAATCGGTGAAATGTTTTTTTTCCCTCTCTCTATAGATTCCCACCGCTGTTCCGACCCGTTTTGGATGATTCCACGGGCAATATTGCACACAAATCAATAGAAACTAAATAAAGCAAGCCATCATTGGGACGGTCTCCATTTCAGCTACATCCCTGAACGGTCAATTAAATTTACAGAAAGAGTCCTGCTCAGCGCCAACTCAATGTCGGAAACCAAAGCAGCCTCAGAGGAGTTGAGTGTCACAGATACCTTTTAAGCTGTGTGCTGGCACGAGGGAAATAATGCAAACTATACATCAAATAATCTCATTAAATTGCCATTCTTGTTCATCTTTTTTTATTTATTTTTTTTTTCATAGACTGCAGGAAAGAAAAATAAATAAACAACAAAAAAAGCTCAATGTTTGATACCGGCGCAATGATTAGATGGCAATAAACAAGGAACAAGGATGCGAACAGTCAGAGGGGGGAAAAAAACAAAATGTTTTTTCAATAGTGTAGGTGAATGAAAATGAAAAACCTAATTTAAAAGTAGCACAAAAGTACCGCAAACAAAATGAGTATCAAGTTGCATTTTAATTAGTAAGATTGTATATTTGATTGACCTCTTACATATCAACAGTCCAAAAAAACGAACCAGTGTAGGTCAAAATTAAAGTGCAGAAAGTTAACGGCCAAAGTAGGTGACCCACATTTAAAACCTATCAGGAATCGTTCTGTTAGTGAACAGAAAACGACGAACCAGTTGTTGGAAGGCCGGCTGATCGATGTCGCTTTGCAGGGCGAAGTCGCTGAGGACCTTCCAGGGCGGTTGGTAGCTCTGCACCTCTACCGGGTTGGCCTGGATGCCGCCGTCGTGCCGCTCCGGGCTGGCCGCAACCATTGGTGTTCCCGTCATTCCCTGGATGTTCTGCACGGAGGGAGTTCATGGTCATCGTTCACACACATCAACAGCATCATCTCTAGTGTATGCGTTCGTGTGTGTGTGTGTGTGGGGGGGGGGGGGGGGGGGTGCTGTCAGTTATCAGAAACAAACTGAACAGCAAACAACAATTGCACTTCAAAAACTTTTTGGATAAATAGATTTTACCAGTAATTTATCGGAGTTTATTAGGATTAATCTTGTTGATTTCTGATATGGGAGAAGACTAACTGTTTGTCTGTGCTTACAGCCTTTTTGAAGGAAACTTGGTAGCTGTCCTTTATCTTACCGTCTTGTCGTTGGGTTGCTGCTGCTGAAGCTGCTTCATCAGCAGGCTTTTCTTCTTGTCCTTGCACCGCTTGTTTTGGAACCAGACGCGGATCACCCGCGGGCTGAGGCCGGTCATCTCGACCAGCTGTTCTTTCATCAGGGCGTCGGGCCTTGGGTTGGCGTTATAACAGGTCCGCAGCGTATGTAGCTGTTTCTCATTCAGCACCGTTCGGACCCGGGTGGTCTTCTCTGGCTGTTTGTGAACATGGGGTCTTAGTGCCGGCTGCCGCGCCGAGATTGGTTCTGCTGTTGGCGAAACATTGAGAAGAGCAGCAAAATCAGCTGATCGGTGTGATTAACTTTTAAAAAATATCATGGGGGTTTGTCGAGGGATTTATATCATTTCATAATCTTCTCCTGAAATTTGGGATTGAGTTAGCAAATGGGCTAATTGGCAACATATTTATGAATGCCTATTATTTTCTAAAGCCTAACATTATTTTCTATTTTTTTTGTATTTCCGCTTAAATATCTTTCTTATAGCCTAAAATAGATAACAACAAACTAGATAACTTGTTTGTCGTGATATTTTGGGTCTATGGCCAACAAATCCAATAGTAGCAGGACCACAGTTCTGTAATCTCCAGCGCTCTGCAAACACCCGGAGTGCGGCACAGCAACACCCCAGATACCACCTGGACCCACAGCCACATAGCAGTGTCGTCCTCCCCCAGCAATGATAACTTGGTGCAGCCTATTTTGGACAACAGCATCCGCTTTATCTAATCTAGGCACCCTGAGCTGGTCAGACCTGGGAAGCAAAAGTCCGCCAGAAATCCCTAATTACGCACACTGCACACTTCTAAAAGAACGCATCCACTTGTCTGTGGAGCAGCTTCACAGTGATTGAAGGACCCTTAACCCATGTTACAATAGGTAGGCTGTACATCAAACTTGGACAGCTTGAAGGAAGCAAGCACCCAGCCACCCCAACCCCCGCGCACGCACGCATGCAGTCCCACGCACACACACGGACGCACTCACAATCAGGGAAAGGATGGAGCGGGACAAAATTTAACATCTTTAGAAGTTTTTTTCTTTTGCTAGTATGGTTTAAGGAGCGCGATTCAGACACACAAAAAAAAGAGTCGCTCAATTCATTAGAGGATATCCTCTGTCCTCCGGGACTCTACCTGCCATCTGCAGCGGTCGGGCCGGGTGCAGGGGGCTGAGCGGGTCTCCGCTCCCGAGGCTGGCCCGTTCCACCACATCATGGTCAGCGCGGCAGAACAACCCGTCTTCCCGCAGAGCGAACTCATCTCCCGGGATAAGTTGCCTGCTGCAGGCCACGCAGCGGAAACACTCGATGTGGTAGACTTTGGAGCGAGCCCTCATGACGAAGTCATTCTTGCTGAAGCCGATATTGCATTTAGCGCATTTAATCCCGTATAACCTGCGGGGCAATCACACACATACACACACGTATTAACTAACACAAAGCAAAAGTTCCTAATAGAAAAAAAATAATCTAGGTATATTTTTATTACAATGCATCATTATTATTATTATTATTATTATTATTATTATTATTATTATTATTATTATTATTATTATAATTTTTATTATTGTAGCCATGTAGTAGTAGTAGTTGTAGTAACTGTTTTTTACGAAATTATCATTATAGGTTATATTTGGTTCTGACACGATCGCATATGTTTTTAACACCAGCGCCTTTATGAATGAAAGAAAATTGTTATGGTATTTCCTATTTAAACCAAACTGTTTCACACTAATGCATTCATTGCTTATCAATGTTATGAGTTAGATTGGGCTCACTTAAAAAAAGATTATCTTATCTTATTTATTTTTATTTATTTATTTATTTATTTTTTGTCTGCTTAAGTGCATCTTCCAACGCTTAGTATGATGAATTAGTTGGCGCTGCACTTTATAAGTTGTCCAACAAGTTTTTTGTAGCAGCAAACAATATCTAAATATAAACTCGGTGAAACCAGAACTCCACGCGATGCAGTGAGCCCGAACAATCCCTGACGGATCTTGTAAAATATTAAAAACAACATTAATTCCAATCGCAGAGCTGCTCCAGTTCCCGTTGCATCAAAAGGAGTCCCATCCCGTCCCGCCGTCCTACCTGATGTAGTCCCGTTTACAATAAGTCTTTCCATCCCTAACGAAGCAAGTGCATGACTCGTCCAGGTACTGACTGCACTCCGCGCACTTGAGACAAGCCGCATGCCACTCCAAGTCCGGGGATACCCGCAAGATGTATTGATCGTGGATCTGGTTCCCGCAGCCCACGCAAAGGGACACCAGTCGCTTCTCTAAAAGAAAAGGCGCAGAAGGGGAACACATCAATAATAATAATAATAATAATAATAATAATAATAATAATAATAATAATAATAATAATGATAACATCATATGAGAAGTTTAAGCTGTATACTACATTAGGCCATTATATATATATATATATATATATATATATATATATATATATATATATATATATATATATATATATATATACATCTTTATTATACCAAACGACTGTAATAGGCCAAGATAAAGTGTTCTTACAAAAGATATGACAACACAACTCCAAAGTTGCAACGAAAGTGATACCAGCATCCCATCACAAACAATTGTCTTACTTTTCGGCGGATCCCCCATGTCTCCCATATCGAAAAAGTAAGGCGATGTAAAGTCCACTTTCACAGCGGGCTGCGGCGCCTGGAAGCCTGGATTTGTGCTCCGTTGCTGGGCCAGGACCGTTGCTGTCCAGCCTCGCCGAGGAAGTGTGTGTATGTTTTCACCGGTGTGTGTGCGTGTGTGTGTGTGGAGCTCTGATCCTGGCAAGCCGCTTGGCTGACGTAGGACTCCAGTACGTCATCTGCATGAGTAGCGGATTGGCTCTGCAGACCCTGTCCGATAAAGATGTACGCGCACACCCAAACACACGCGCGCACACGCACACTTAGGCCTGCTGCGGAGTAGGTTTTCCAGCTTTTAGTTTCCTCTACTATAACTTCAACAGATCTAAATTTTCTTTCAGTGTTTTTATTTTATTTTTAACATAAACTACACATTTGATTGGTTTAGGCTATGTATTGCCTATTTAAAGAACACAAGGCTACTTAATCTAAACTTTACATTTCAGTTGTGACTGTCAGCGGTAAATTGACTATTAAACAAATATGAGTGTGCTTATAGCCTGCATGACATGTTATTCATACTGAGGTATAGGCACATCATAATGGCATTTATATTTTCAGTCAAGAATACCCTCATATGCATTTAACGAGTGTTACCTAAATATGTAAAATTAACTGCGGGCAAGTAAAATCTATCAGATGCAGCTGTTTTGTCATTCACGCAGCTGCTTTTTCCAGCTTCCATACAATACTTCCCAAATGGTCAGTAACTCAGTGCATGTACCAAAGCAGAATGGTGTGGCATAATTCATGAACATTTCGGCTACACATTAAACACGATGAAAGAAACGCATTAAAACATGGGATTGGTTGTTTTTCAGCAGAAAGCTTAAAACCTAAGTGTGGGCAGCCAGGCCAGGATACCCAGCTGCAGCTCAGACACATGCCAACACGCCCTCTGGTGTCTGGGAGCTACCCATGCGATTAGCGCACATCCTTGGACCTCTGCTGCATTCTGTGCCGGGGGAATGGAGCAGGACACTGGTTTTATACGTGTGATACTGTAGACTGAAAGTACTGCATCGTAGCTATGGCGTGATAAAAAATGTCACTCTGTATATGCTCTAAGAACCAAATTTTTGGTTGTTTCGTTTTCTATAATCGTATGGTGTATATACACAGTTTGATCACATTGAAGCCTTTTAGTTCAATGCCAAAAGCAGAGCTGTCACAATTAGAGCATCGGCATTACATTTTAAAGACAGCAGCTGCTACATGGAAGTGGTTTGAGATTGTATTTATTGGATGTTTTTATCTGCTTTATGTAACATCAAAAATGTTGCTGCATCGAATTCAATTTTGAATTGTATTGTAAAGCCCAGATTACTTTACATACACTATATCGTAAGTTAAGTATGTAAGCAGCTTCCTCATTTTTATACCGCCGAAAAAATAACATAAAAATCAGCTATCCTCTGAATTTATTTAGTTAAAAATAAATAAATAAATGTATTTTAACAATGGGTTTCATTAGGTCTGTTTGAGATGCTTAAGGCCTGTAGAAGAAATCAAAACAGACATGCACTTATATTTACAAGCCACACTAAGAGTGAACTAAATAGTATTAGAGGTTTTTATTGGCTAAAAATCGATTGTGCTATTATATGATTAATAAAAGTATTGGGATTGTTTCTTCTATTTTTTTACGAATAATCCCAGTGTGGAATTTTTGTTTTTTGTACACTGGAGGTAGGAGCTGAATACTTTTCAGAATAAAGTTAGATATTGTCTGTGTCCTTATGCATAAATCTTTGTACTCATTGGTGCACTTTTTTTCATAATCATTGTATTTGTTTGCTTTTTTCTATATACAAACCTAACCTGGAAACTTTTCTTTGTTTAGAGTTTTAAGTTTTTGAAGGTTTTAAGTATGTATGAAAAAAGCTATGAAAAACAAAGAAAAAGACGTCAACCAAATCACAAGTCCCTATCAATATTCTGATGAACATTTTTTTGTCTCTCTTTACATGGAGAGTGCAAAGAGTAACCACCGATCTTTAGTTTTTGGGATTTCCATTTGTCATATTGGTAACAATGCTATTTCTGTTTCTTTGTTTAATGATTTAACCTTCTTTTTTAATGTAATTGGGTATTACAGAGAGATGCAGCAACAGATTAATGCAAAATTGTGTCTATGACTGCAGCCAAAATGCTGTAAGTCAAGCTGTTTCTAGGACCCATCTACACAGCATGTGTAATTTCTTTTTGACAACACATTCTGCTTAATTAGTTGAAGGGGTGGGAGTTTATAAGTTATACTTCTTCTTACTCCCTTTCGAGTATATGCCTTATGTCAAATGTTTAAATGTTTAAATGTCTGTCGTATGTATGTATATTTGTATGCGTATATGTAATTTTTGGTTGACTTTTTTCCCCTCATCTTCTCTTTTTTTGAAATACTCGAAATAAACAATAAACAACAACAACAAGAAAGAAGTATACACTACAAGACACGAGCCAGAAAGCAATGATGTAAACTCCTAGGTGTTGTATGTTCAAACTGAATATTCTGTATGTATGTTCCAACGTATCCATGAGCAAGACAGTAAAGCATTTTATCAGCAGCCTTCTCTCTTTCATTGTCTGAATGAGAGAAAAGAATTGTAAAGAAAAGCCGTTTTAAAACCATTTGAGTGTGAATCAGTAACACTTTATTAAAGCAACGACCATTTTTAAAGAGTGAGCAAGGAATATTTTTTGAATGTTTGGATTTTTAAAGAAGACAAAGTATAAAAAGTATATTTTATGTTATTAAAATCCAGTAACATTCAAAACAATATATTTTATGTGTGACCTTTCTAGCTGAACCATATAAAAAAACAAATTTAAATCTATAGGTTAACTGTTAATGTATCTTTGTAAATGTGTGATTCAAAAATTGGTGTCTTGTTCTTTGTCTTTGTTAGCACTGTTGCATCAAAAGAAAGGAGTTCCTGTGAAAAGCTAACTAAAAAGCATGCCAGGTTATTTGAAGGGGTGTATTCCCAGGGACCATTTTCAATCTCTGGAACCATTCCTGGCATGTTGCTTGCTTTGCTTAATTTTGGTTTCCCAACTCATCCAACTGATGAAGGTAAAATGTTACCACTGATGGAAGTGATTCAAACAAAAAATTCAGACAGACAAATGCAAATCTTAAAATAGAAAACTATAAAGTGCAACACAAAGTAATCTTGTTTTATCAACCATGGGTTTTTTTTCCTTTAAATTGAATTTGCTGGTAAATAAGCCCACAAACATTCAGTGTTTTTCACTTAAGAGAAAGCTTGGTTGCACTTATTTTTTAAACTTGGCAACGTAAAACAAGAGTGAGTGAAGTCCCATTCTTGTCGGCAAAAATACACACACAGAAAATCAGGACAAAGATAAACAACCTGAAAAACTAAGGACATTGGTTGCTGTATTTTTAAAACTATACAAACCTACTAGATCTAAAATAAATAACAGATCAATGTACTATGAATTAACTGTTTAGCTTTTGTCATAATGCTTATGAAATATTGTGTGATTAAATTATTTTTCAGCATGATATAAAAAAGAAAATCAAGCAGTGTTTGCACTATTGGCAATAAAGATTTTTGAGGGATACTTGAAACTTGACCATTTTGGCACTGTAGCAAAAAGTTTGGACATCTCTGCTCCAAACTGTTCTTTAGTGTGGTTATGTGTATGAATGGCCGTGTGTCTCTGGAGTGATCCTGTGATAAACTGGCAAACTGTTTAGGTGTACAGTCCTTTGACTGATGGAGAGAACACACCCTCTACCTTCATGGCCCTGAGTATGATAGATGAATGTGGCTGAATTTTTAAGGAACTACTTAATAACATAATCATGTTCTTAAAATGATCCAGAAATACACAATCCAACCTTGTTTAACCACTACAATAATGCAATTAAAAAGTAAAGCATGATAACCAAATTAATGAATTGATAAAACACAGCTGTCTATAACTAGCTCATCTTTCCAAGAAAGAAAAGGCAAAACACACACACACACACAATTATATTCATGTGTGTGTGCACCATAGCTCATCTTCTTTCACATACCTCAGATATAATCTTTATGTACTGGTTTCCAGCATCCATCAAGGTAAAAAAACACAAAAATGCACGGTTGATTTAAACCTTTCACCCTATGTTTCAGTTACCATTTTAATATGACGTTCCCATACAGAATTTGTGTGACTGTTTGATGTATTATTGTCACTGATATATTAAGAGTCCAGCTTTAACCTATATGACCTTTTACCTCATTGTTTCTGTTCCTAGCCCTCTGCAACCTTTTTCAGAAACTGTGAATGATGTCTGTCAGACCCTTCACTTTTTACCTGACTGAAACATTTCAACAGTCAGTCACAGGCACATGGCTTTTTCATATCCTCTAGTAGCAGCAGAGGGGAGCTTCTCCCCTGGGTTTCCCTTGTGCCCCACAGACCATATGGCTTAGCCTGGCCCCTAAGCTGGTCCTTGGACCACCTGAGGCAGCAGGAGCTCCCATAATCATTGGAGACAAGGGCCACTTGACACCAGGCTGACAGATGGTGCTCCAGCACTGCAGCACTGGACTGCTGTTGCTAGTGCGCTTGTGTGTGAGTGTTCAGATTGAGAGGCACAATAAGGGCAGTGATGTGTCAAGGATGGTTAAACATGATGGTGGCAGTCCGTCTTCTTTTGTCTCTAGGGCAGCCGTAGCCTTAGGCCATGACTGCAGGCAAATTTCATCACATATATGGAGCAGGGTACAACAGAGAATCTCAATGGCAAAGTTCTACCGTGATGCATTTTCCAAAATCAAAGATCTGCATTTTCCTCTGTGTGTGCAGTTGAATAGGAGTTGATAAGTTAGAATTTATTTAAAATTGTATTTTATTTTAGTAAATCATTTCAATTCAATTCAATTCAATTCAATTCAATTCAGTTTATTTATATAGCGCCATTTCACAACAGATGTCATCTCAAGGCACTTTACAAAAAGAGTTATTACAATACAATGTTTAGTGTAGAAATTACAGAACCACAGAAGATTGCGTCGTGGAATTCTCAGCAATCCCTCATACTGAGCAAGCATGCAGCGACAGTGGGAAGGAAAAACTCCCTTTTAACAGGAAGAAACCTCCGGCAGAACCAGGCTCAGCACAAGCGGTTATCTGCCGCGACCGTCTGTGGCTTGGAGAATACACAACAGAGACACAGAAAGAGCACCGAACGATGCACAAGTTTGTGCAGGACGTGGAGAATTTCCGTCACTGCAATGCCATCTTATCAGGGTCGTCAAGCAGGGCTAATCCGGAGCACCTACTATAATAGAAATCAGTTAGTGCTTGAATTGACAGCACATCATGCAGTTGGGGAGAAGTAGGAGAGAAAGTAGGAACAGACCCTAATAATGTCCTCCAACAGCCTAGCCTAAAGCAGCATAGCTACTAACATTAACCTGTCTCCTAGCTACTAGGAGACCTGGCTACCAACACTCTGTCTGAGTCCTCCTGACCCGTGGACGGTGTAGGGCCGGTAACGGCCCCCGTCATGCCGGGGTCTTCTCGGAGTCGGGTTGTTTGAGAATGCAGCCCAAAGTGGGTGGTAAACTCCATCTAAGGCTAAATACCGGCACGAGACCGATGTCGACAACTATCTTAAGGAAAAATAGACAGAACTGAGAGGACAGAGTTGAAGAGGGCGAGAAACGTTTAAGAGATAAACGGGTGGGGTCCGCACAGTCTGCCCGGGGGATTCAACCCGGCAGGTAATGGGCGGCCGCACTGTGCGGGAGGATCCCCTTGAGGGACCCCTCTCCGGCGCTGGCTGGCCCCTGTGGGGCACATTTCAAAAAGTGAAAATGATATAAAGTTATTAAACATAAAGTAATATATCTTTCTACTATCTATTTCTATTATATATAGTATAAAGCCAATGAAAACCCCAAATGCAGTTTCTCAAAAACTATTTTATGTATTAATTATAAAAATGGGGTTTATTGCAGATATGTCATGGCCATGTTGTGGTCTATTAAATCGCAGGTAGGGCAGCTACTTGTCAGTTTTCCAGCAGACAGTAATTGATATCCTCCACAAGGAAAATAAGCCATAATCAGCAGGGATAATGTTAACATTGAGAGGATCATGAAGCAAAGTCCATTCAAGTCTAAGGCAGATTAAAAAAACTTGGACTGCAACTGGAATCAGAGCTTCAAGAGCCACCACACATAGATGATGAACTACAGCTGTCTGATTTCTTGTGTCAAGCGCCTCTGAGCAAGAGACCTTTTCACCCTTTTCATCTGGGATAATGAGATAATGGCCCATACTGTTTTATCAGGCCAGTTTTGGCTTTTCAGAAAAGAAAAAAAACTGTTTTTAATTTTTAAGTCAGGGTACCAGAATCCAGAGAAAAAGCGGATCTTCTTAAAGTCGAGTTTGACGTTTATACACTGAGTGATGATTTTGGAAGTAATGCTTTCTGCTTCTGTTAGTCCACTTTGTTTTATTAAATACTGTTTTTAAAGTAATAACATCTGCTTACCTGGAAGTTTTTGATTACATCATGCTTCCCCTTTGCTGATAAGCTTTATGAAGATGCTGTTTTCATTCTCCACCAGTACCTGCCCACAGTGCCATTACCAATACCTGTTTCATTATTCATTCAAAAAAGTTACCTAAACCAAAAGAGAAACCATGGACAATTATCAAAAGGAAGTTGAGAGATACCAGGCCCAATAAACAACAGATTAGAAAATGTGTTCCAATGAATTCAACTTTGACAGATTATTAGTATCTTTTGAAAATAATAATCTTTAAACACATATTAAATATGATATATCTTAAGTCCACATTTGTCTAGTAGACATGTTTTATTGGTCTGATGTAATATTCTAATTTTAAAGGTATAGAAATGTTATGTCTGTGTTCAGAAAATCATCATGATTAACAGAACAAAGGCTTGAAAACAGTATGTGTAGAATTATTATGCAGTATAGATTTCAGATTATAGAATTCAGTTACTGAAATAAATTTAAGCTCCACTGGAATTCGTGTGTCTTGAATGTGTCTGTAAGTACTGAGTTTTCATATTTTACAGTTATTTAAACATTTAAGTTAAAAAACCCTATTAATTAACTACTAATACATCTTAATATTGGGTGAGGCTGTATGGTGGTGCAATGGTTGGTTTTGTTTCTTTGTAAAAGAAAGATCCAAAATTCGAATCCCAGGATGGGCTGTTTCTGCATTAAGTTTGTATGTTCCCTCCATGCATATGTGGGTTTTCTCTACATACTCCAGCTTCTTCTATCAACTCAGTCAGTACGTTTACATGCACATCTAAATCGAGCTTTTTTGTCAAATCGAACTAAGGGCTTGTCCCCTGATGAAAGCAGAGTCCCAGTTTACATGTCATTCAGTCAATCGAATTATTAAATGAAGTACATTTGACTTGATAGATGGCGATATGCGCTCCTACGTGTTAAAGTTAAAGCATGATATTCACAGTCACAACGAGTCCCCTCTTTGTAAGTCCAAACATGCACTGAGCAAAGCAATAGTAGAAATTACATGAAATATGCTAACTAATTACAATAGTCAAGCTAAAAAATAGCAAAAGAGAGGACTACTATAAATATTGAATGGGCTTAATAAAACTAAATAAACATTTTAAATATTTAATATAAAGATAAAATACTCTTACATTAACTACGGTAAATTAAAATAAATATAAAAAAATTTAATTGAAAAAATTAAATAAATAAGTAAATAAATAAACAGCGACTAAAATAAGTTATTTTAGCTGGGGCTTAATTAAGAAATATTTTGAATAAAAATATTTTCTTGAGTTAATTTAGTGATGATAAATTCTAGATTGGATATTTATGCAATATAGAAGCAGAAGAGCGAATTTAACACTGTACTACTGTAAATAATGAATGGTCTTACCAAACATTTCGAATATTGAAACTAAAGATAAAATGCTTTTTCATGAACTACTGTCAATTAGAATTAAATGATATTAATAATATATTCCAGCTACTGTAGTTAATTTTAGATAGGGCTTAATTTAAAAATGCTTTGAATAAAAATTGACTGACTAATCATGAATTCTAGATTTGTGTTTATTGAATCTAATCCAAACATTATGTTTTTTGGGCCATAAAATGTAAATTTTTTTTTAATTAAATCCCACATTGAAAGCCATTCCGAAACCCAAATACAGTCTAACATTAAAAAAGATTATAATAATAACAAATTTTCCAATTTCACAAAAGATGGAAAGTAGTACCTAAATCAATTGGGGAACTGCAATTCTGGGATGAACTTAATGCTTTTTAAGTTATGGGGGAGTGAAACAGAAATATACTCTGTTCAAACTATTACGTATCTAACATTAACCCAACCCACTGGCACCCTCTTGAGAGTTCCCATGGAAGTTTTATGCATTCAGTTGGAATGCATCATGGGTACAGAAGATGGATGGATGGATGGAGTTTTGGCCATAATCATTAAAATTTAAAATAATTGCATATCTGAAATATGTGTGTAATAAATCCATGTAATATGAGTTTGACTGTTTGGACTAAATTACAGAAATATAATAACCTTTTTACAATATTCTAGTTTATTGAGACGCAGGTTTACACATTTGAAGAACCACTCCACACCACGGTTTGAAAACATTAATCTAAGGGACTTGGAGATATTTTTGCTTTTGATCGACACTTTCCAGCATCATACAACAAACAAAAAAAAGCCCTTTTGGAGAGCTCATGAGGCAAAGTGTTTTATCCAAAAGAAAAAGAAAATCAAAGAAACACTAACACATGGAGGATAGCAGTTTTATCAGATTTGGTATTGTTTTTTTATTTATGTATTTTTTTTCCATCTTAAATACAAATTTGTTATCATCCTGCAGGTTATTACCCAGTGACTTATTTTATCATGGAAAACAGAAATACTCAAAGTATGGAGTAAATACTCCCGTTTTTGACTTGGAGTATAACAAAATCATTCTCTGTTTATATAGCTGTAAATTCTGCAGCTAGAGTACCTGTGTTAGAAATATAACTTTTGTAAACTCCACAGCTATACTGTGTGCAGCATCTGTCTCATTCAGTCTACAAGTACATGGACGGAACTTATATAGCACTTTTCTACTCATACTGACCACTCAAAGGGTGTTACACTGGAATCACGTTCACTCATTTGCACTTACAGATGTAAACACATTCATACATGGATACAAAGCTCAATAGGCAAAATTTGCCCCTTCCCAGAGGCACATCAACATTTGACAAATGGAAGCTGGAATTAAACCTAAAACATTCCAATTGCAAGACAAATGCTCTACCTACTGAACAACAGTCGTCACTGTGGTGTGAGGTGATATACCCTGAGACTATCACAGGGCATCAGAAGCACATATTACAGACAGCCATCAACACACACGCGCACACACCCACACACACACACACACACATTTGAAATTTAGAAATACCAATTTAGCAATCATCCTTTTTGGATGGTGAGAAGAATTCAGTTATAAACCAGATACAACTGATATCAAATATCAGTCTAGATTTAGTTCTCATGACTTTCTCGCTTTGTCACAGATACAGTAGTAAGATGGTTGAAAAATATTGTTTTTGCTTTGCTATCATGAGAAATGTGATAAAAAATAGAATATGATATATAGATAGATATCTAACCTATCTTTAAATCTTGTTTAGCATTTGACTTTGCCACACTGGTAATTAAACTGATAACAACATTATGGCTGAATGAGTAAACATGGCAAAGTGCTGGTTGCCAAGCATAGTAGGTATTCTTCAGCAAGGAAAGGCCACAGCTGAGCATGTCCCCGCCCCAAAGTCCTGCCTGAACACAAACAAAAGGGTCATTTAACTAATTAGGGCTAAAGGATGTCTGGTCGTTTCACCACAAATATTGATTTGTGTATGGAGTGTGTGGAATGTGAGCAGTGGCTCCTGGTGACAACAGTATTTATCAGGGTGGGGCTGAGTTTAATGATGGCTTTCTGGAAACACAAATGCACCAATTTACCAGCTGACTTTCAGTCTCATTAGTAGTCAAGGTTCCTATCTAAATAATATCAAGCGATGAACATGTTTCCATGCACGTATGCTGTAGAAGTGATTAACCACAGCGCCCCCTGCTTTTACAACAAACGTAGAACCTCTTAATAGCTAAAATAAAGTCTTTT
Source organism: Apricaphanius iberus (assembly GCA_028564705.1). NCBI lineage: Eukaryota > Metazoa > Chordata > Actinopteri > Cyprinodontiformes > Aphaniidae > Apricaphanius > Apricaphanius iberus. Next base: position 2,663,310 of record JAPXFQ010000074.1, read on the forward strand.
GGAACAATTTTTAAATGTGATGCTATTAACTCCCGTAGGCGTTGTCCTATCTATCTCTGCTTTCTCCTGCTCCTAAATGTCTGATTTTCATATCTTAACTCCCTGCTTGCATGATTAGATGAGTTTTAGCACATGGTTAAGTACATGGTGATAGGTATGACACAGACTTGAGGACTCTTCTTTAATGTAAAGCTACAACTGTCATCCCTTCAGAGCCAAGTGTTTTGCCATGACGCAAGGATTTATGGTTTACCATTATTTATTATTGTTACACATATTTCGGAACTCCTTTCAAATATTTGACGTTTAACAAATTTCAAACCTTTTTTTAAACTCATTTTTGAGTACATAGTGAATGGAGGAAAGGAGAAAGAAAAAGGGGTAACAAAATAACATGATATTACTTATCCTTTTTTATTCTTTTTATTCCAATTTTGTTTTATTCTACTTCAAACCACACCTCTATTTGTGATCATAATCAAATAAAAAAAGGAACAACAAAATAAAACTTCATCTGGAAATAAATGCCAAATATGTAACCTAATGCATATATTTTAATATATACCTTCTTGTCTTCACCTCATGTGAGTATATTTCTGTTCAGTTGAGTTTTTTTTCTTATACCACCCTGTTGTTGTAGTTGTTTTAATTATTTGGTTTAGTTAGTTGTTAAACTAATAATGTTATATATTTATGTTGTGAAGGTGTGCACTCATATGGCATTAAAACCTTATTGATTCTGAAAGGCTTATAACCTATTTTACTTTAAAGATTCCTTCTACAGGTTCGATAGCTAACTGATTCTCCTTTTTCACTTTTTTTTGTGCTTCAGATTTCAACACTCTAGTGAGGCATTTGTATTGTACTAAAGTTTTGTGGACAGGGTTGTTAAAACTTTTACTTCCATTTAATTTACTTTCATCATAAATATTTCGGGTTCTACATGTGTTAATGTGTCTTAATGACTGCTTTACAATCACAGAAAAAAAACAGACTAGACCTTTAAATTCTATAATTGAAATCTGTAATTGATGAAATGAATTAATGAAAAAATTTAAAAATCTGACCTCAAGTGTAAAAAACAGCACACCAGAGATTCCACTATAAGAGTGATTACTGAGAAAAACATGGTAAAAAGCCTGAGAAAAATAAAGGAATCTCCTAAATCAACAGATAAGAATAAAATATGCAAAACCCTAGAAATGCACTTTTAAAACATGCTTATAAGTTTTTTTTTATTATCATTGAACATCAAATAATTACAAGCAGGATTGCTATGACAGGTTATTCAAACCCAAAGTCCTGCTTTCTGATCCATTCTCTAAGAATCAATTTTTGAACTACCAAGTGGAATTCTGGCTCATTTCTACCATCTGGAATTCTGAATAATAAAGCTATGAATCGGTATTGGTAACATTAAGTTGTCTCTGTTCTCCCCTAATAGCAGTATTATATATTTTCTGCGACAGGAAAAAGTGATACATTGAAAACTGTAATTATAACATCTAATTGGCATATTTTAATGGCACAAAGTAAATTACCAGAACCTCATGAAATAAATGAAAAAACAAATTATGGTCTACAGCCTCAATTCAGTATGATAATTGTAGTGTGCCTCAGTCTGACAGCAAACAGAATTAGACTGAGCAGAGTTGAAGGCTGTACGTCCTGTCTTCCCCTTCAACTTCCCACACTCATTTCTTTATCTTTCAAAGTCAAAGGACAAAAAGGGGGAGGGGAGTTTACACACTCTGTTTAAAATAGGCCATCTTGAAATGTTAATGCTATGTTGCACTGCTACAATACCATAACAGTCAAAAATGTTGAACCATTTAAATGTGCAATTGTTATTCAAGTTTAAGATATACACTGTATAAAAACATGGATAGCTTTATTTTTTAATTCCGCAATGTACAGGTACATGTGATGGTAATACATAACAAGCAGTGTTTTCCCAGTTCTTTAACAAAAACTAATTCTAACTTCAGTTCACTCAAGTTAAAATGAATTAGTCCATATTCACAGTTCACGCATTAAACATTTATAAACTAATTTCAAGTATGAGCTACTCTTTGTACATTTATCTTTTATCTAAAATAACATGTAGTTCATGATGTCATTCAATAAATAAGTCTAATTCAGTTTTATTTTAAATTCAGTATAGTTCAGTTCAAAGTTCTCAAAGGTATGTGGTCCATTGATGAACATGTTCACAAACCTGTGAAAAAAAATCCATAGCATATCAAGGATACCCAAATTAACATTGTCAGAGTTAATTTTAACACTCCTGAAGTGTTTATAAGGGTATACACCAGAGAGTGTTAATTTAACTCTTTTTGGAGAGATGGTACCTTACATCTTTAGTGTTAAATACCAAATCTATCCATAGATGATCATTTAACAGGTACAAACACAAACTAGGTGGTTGAGCTTATATAATAAATCTCCCAGAGCATATTTTTAACTACATGAGTTAACTTCTAATTCTAAAAGAGTCCAGTTTTATCGTCTTGAACTTTAGGAAATTCCTTGGGAAATAAACATGTTAAGATGACAGCACCGTTATCGGACTCATATTGGATGAGGATGAGTTTACCTACAGGATGGAAGCAAAACGTCTGGTGTCCTGGAGCAACCGCAACAATCTGAACACCCAGAAGACAGTGGAGATTATATTGGACTTCAGGAAGCACACAACCCCACTCTCCCCCATCATCCTGACTGATACTCCATCACCACTTTGGACTCATTCCGCTTACTGGGTACCAACGTGGGAGCCCACCATCATAAAGAAGGCCCAGCAGCGGATATACTTCCTGAAGCACTTGAAGAAATTCAACCTGCCAATATGGATGATCATACAGTTCTAGACTACAATAATCAAGTCTATCCTCACCTCCTCCATCACCGTGTTGGAGCCCCCATCAGGGACAAACACAGACTGCAGAATGTAGTTGTCTCTCTCCAGAGAAGGTGATTGGCTGCAGACTCCCACCTCAACAGGACCTGTACACCTCCAAGACAGTGGGGCATGCAGGTCGGATCACAGCTGAACCTAACCTGCTCCCCTCAGGCAGGAGGCTCCAGTCCATCCAGATCAGAACCTCTCACCATAAGAGCAGTTTCTTACTCTCTGCTGTTGGACCCATGAACAATAACCCTAAGACTGTTCCGACCACCTGCTCTTTATCAGTCACATGACCCATATTGTGTTCCTTTGCACCTGTCTGATTTGCACTGATCATTACCTGCACTTGTGTATAAATATCTGTTTAGCACATTTTATTTTTATTCTTATTTAAGTGTTTTGTCTTTTTTGTATGCACAAAGTAGGCTACCGTAGCAATTTCCTAATTTAAATCTGCCCAACATCCGGAAATGAACTCTTTCTGATTCTGATTCTGTGTCTCTGAAAACTATTTTGAAATGTGCACCACAAACATTTTCTAAAACATGTAGCAATATGGTATAATGCACATTCTCTTGCTGAGATTAGAACATTATTAATCCAAGAGTCTGACAAAAGTGCATTAGTCAATACAAATAACAGGATCTTATTACTGTTTAGATACTCACACATGTAACCTGTTTGAAGAATTTCAGTCAGGTTTTAGAAGTCGTAGCACTGACAGAACACTGGTGAAAGTGACTAATGATATTGTCATGGCCTCGGATAATGGACTTGTGACTGTTCTGGTATTATTAAATCTCAGTGCTGCTTTTGACACAGTCGAACATAATATTCTATTAGAAAGGCTCAAACGTGTTGCAGGTATCAAAACAACAGCTCTAAACTGGTTTAAATCATATTTGTCCGACAGATTCTAGTTTGTTTATATAAATACTCAGGGGTTACTTGTGGCGTACCACACGATTCTGTGCTTGGTCCAGTTCTTTTTATCATACATATGCTTCTTAATAGTAAAATCATTAGACAGCATGGGATAAATTTCCACAGCTATGTTGATGATATGCAACTATTTTTATTCATATATGTGGACGAATATAGTCATTTAGGTAGATTACAGACATATCTTGAAGACATAAAAACATGGGAGACTCTAAAATTTCTACTTTTAAATTATGCTAAGACAGAAGTTGCCATCTTTGGACCAGGAGTTATAAAAAAAACCTGCTTAGTCAATCACTTTATATGGATAGCATTAAATTGGCTTACGAGAATAATTTAAATAACCTCTGTGTTCCTTTTGACCAAGACAAGACATTAAAATATTAGACATTTCTATGACTTACTTCTTTCCCCTCTGGTATATTGCTAACATTAGAAACATCCTGTCCAGAAATACTGAGAAACTAGTCGAACCATATATGGCCTACCATAATTCTTTACTATCAGGAAGTCCACAAAATGAAAATAAAAGCCTTCATTGGATTCAAAATGCTTCAGCAAGAGCTCTGAGAAATATTAAAAAGAGAGATCATATTCCTTAACTGCAATGCCCTGTTGGAGAGAGGCATCAACTTGGATAAAGCTCCCTGAAACACTTCGTCCTCCTTGTCCTGTTATCAATTTTTTTTATTTAATTTAATATAAAAGTACTCTTACATCAGTTCTCTTTGTTCTGTGCCTCTGCCCTGTCTTTTTGAAAGCCTAGACAGTCGTGACAAATGGTCACTTGTATTGAACCAGGTTCTGCTGGAGGTTTCGTTCTGTTAAAGGGCAATTATTCCTCCCTACGTTTGCTTACATTCTTGTTCAGTATGAGGCAGGGATTGGTGTGGATGGAGTCTACATTAGTGGGGCACAACTGCAAGTCATTAGAATGTATATTTGAATTGAAATGAGTTTTCTTATAAAGTGCCTTGAATTGAAATCTGTTATGAATCTGTGCTATATAAATAAACTGAACTGAGATAACCTTTTTTCTTCAATACTCATGAAAGTGTTCAAAGTGCAAGGTATTGAAAGTACCATCTATCATGAATGCCTGTTGATGTGATGTAGGATATTGCAAACGTCTTAAACACAGGAATATCATTGGACATTCCAGTACATAGAAATAGACCAATCTAGTATTAAGTGCAATAATTTGTAACCCATTTTGTAAATGGAACTTTTTAAAGCAGAAATCTACTTTGCACAAGAATAGTGATTTTCACAATAAATGTCCATCCAAGAAATCAACTGTTCTTAATTTTAAAGGACCACATTTCCATCCAACCACTATCAATACCGTCTATCCTTTACTGAGTCACATGGGGTTGTTGGTACCTATCTCACGCAATCATTCCGTGAGAGGTGTGGCACACCCTGGACAGGTCGCCAGTCCATTGCAGGGCTACATAGAAACATACTGGACAAACAACCAAGCACCTCACACTCACACCTGAGCGCAAGTCAGAGAGACCAGTAAACCTAACAGTTATGTTTTTCAGACAATGGCAGAAAGCAGAGGTACCTAGAGGGAACCAACATATACACAGGGAGAATGTGAAGACTTCGTGGGATTCAAACCCAGAACCTTCTGGTTGCAAGGCCACAGTACAACCAACTGTGCCACTGTGCAGCCAAATTGAGAACCAAACTAAAGCCTTTTAAAACAATATTTTTCACAGTAAAAGACCGGTTGATGCTGATGCTTTACGTACATATACCATATATAGACGACAGGGCCCTTTTGTTTATACACCATGGATAGTGAATTATTAGGTAGTGTTTAGGTATAAGGTTTTAGTTTTATATCAAGTTCAAAGTTAAGTTAGTGGATAACCTCAACTTTTGGTTAAAAAAAACTGAGGTATCTTTTAAAGTATGTTAGTAACCATAGCAACTTAATCTCTGTACATAACCTGCTCGGGAACAAGTTATGATCAATTCTTCCATTTTAAAGCCATAAAACTCACCATTGCTACAACCTAACAAGATAATATATAGTGTGACTCAGCTCATCACCAACATTGAGGTCAAATGGCCATGATCTGTACATGATGCCAGAATTTTTAAGGAGTCATCATTATGCCGTGGTTTTAAATAGGGTATGATTTTCTGTACATGTTTTTTGTGTTTCTACTACAGTTATATTATTTGTAATTGTGTAAACAATGTAAATAGAAATCATATTTCCTAAAATCATTTTAAAAAATACTTTTCTACTTCTAAATAAAAATGTTTGCATTCCCTTCCACTTTGCTGCTGGTACAACCTTATTTCCACTTTTGAGACAATAATTGTTTTATTCTATTCTATTTTATTTTATTCTTCAACCATTACAGCACACTAAAATGGCTATTTGCTGGGGGACAGAGGGTGCCCTTGCACCTACATTATGACACCCCACCCTGAACCTAAGCCTAGACTGCAGACCAGATACAACTTGGCACAAAGTCAAACATGGAAAAAGGTAGAGATGGCAATTGGCATCCTGAAGGCAAGGTTTCAGTGTCTGCGTGGCCTCAGGGTCAGTCCAGGGAGGGCCTGCAACATCATTGTGGCTTGTGTCGTCCTTCACGACGCTAAAAGGAGAGAGCCACCCCCACAACCTGATAAAGATGGCAGAAAATAACCCCCAGTCAACATAACTTACAAAGATGGGAGAATCCTCAGATAATTAATTTGTCAAAATCACTTTCTTTAAAGAATTCAAATTAAACATTGTTGCATTTCTTCATTTTCTGAAATAAAAAAAGATTATTGTATTAATGATGTGGTATAATACTTAAAATGTAACAAATCCATCTTCAAAGACAGTTCTCACCTTCAGACAGGGCTCCAGCATTTCTTCTTCAAGTTGGGCCTTTTGTATGTTTATAAGTCCATTTCCATTTCACTTTGTCTTATCTGCCATTGAAGACTCATTAAGCTACTTTGCTGGCAGCTGGAAAGAATTAATAAAATAATTTTTTTGTGATACCAGAACGTACCTTCAGAAGGACAACTGTAAACACGGTATTACACTGCTAAGATCATGTACTGAAGATCAAGGACTCTCATCCATTTGTGTATTCCTAGCCATATCAAATGAACAGACAATGACAATTTGTTAGTCTCATGTCAAAGGGGGATTGTATTATATACAGACGTGGACAAAATTGTTGGTACCCTTCATTAAAAAAAAGAAAAACTCATAATGGTCACAGAAATAACTTTAATCTGACAAAAGTAATAATAAATAAAAATTATATAAATGTTGTCCAATGAAAGTCAGACATTGCTTTTCATCCATGCTTCCACAGAATTATTTAAAAAATAAATGCATGAAACAGCCATGGACAAAAATGATGGTACCTTTAGAAAAGAATGAAAATAATGTGACCAAAGGGACATGTTAATCCAAGGTATGTCCACTAATCAGCATCCTAGGTGTCTACAATCCTGTAATCACTCAGTGGGCCTATATATAGGACTCCAGGTAGTCACTGTGTTGTTTGGTGACGTGGTGTGTACCACAGTCAATATAAACCAGAGGAAGCAAAGGAAAGAGTTGTCTGTGACTACAGCTGCACATGTCATTCAGTAATGTACGATCCATGGGACTGTAGCCAACCTCCCTGGACGTGGCTGCAGGACGAAAATTGATGACAGATCAAAGAGACGGATCATCCAAATGGTAACAAAAGAGCCTAGAAAGACTTCAAAATAGATCAAAGCTGAACTTTATGCTCAAGGAACATCAGTGTCAGATCGGAACATCCTTCGCTGTTTGAGCCAGAGGACAAATCATTAAAAAACAGACTGGAGTATGCCAAACTACATGCTGACGAGCCACAAAGCTTCTGGGAGAATGTCCTGTGGACAGATGAGACAAAAATGTAACTTTTTGCCAAGGCACATCAGCTCTATGTTCACAGACGGAAAAATGAAGCATATCTAGAAAAGAACACAGTCCCTACTGTGAAACATGGGGGAGGCTCGGTTATGTTCTGGGGCTGATTTGCTGCATCTGACACAGGGTGTCTTGAATCTGTGCAGGGTACAATGAAATCTCAAGACTATCAGGGGATTCTAGAGAGAAATGTGCTGGCCAGTGTCAGAAAGCATGGTCTCAGTCGCAGGTCACGGGTCTTACAACAGGAAAATGACCCAAAACACACAGCTAAAAACACCCAAGAAGGGCTAAGAGGAAAACACTGGCCTTCTATGAGCCCTGATCTCAATCCTATTGAGGATCTTTGGAAGGAGCTGAAATGTGCTGTCTGGAAAAGGAGCCCTTCAAACCGGAAACAACTAGAACAGTTTGCTAATGAGGAGTGTGCCAAAATACCTGCTGAGAGGTGCAGAAGTCTCATTGACAGTTACAGGAATCATTTGATTGCAGTGATTAGCTCAAAAGGTTGTGCAACCAAATATTAAGTTGTGGGTACCATCATTTTTGTCCAGGCCTGTTTCATGCATTGATTTTTTAAATAGTTCCGTTGAAGCATGGATGAAAAGTAATGTCTGACTTTCATTGGTCAACATTTATATAATTTTTATTTATTATTACTTTTGTCAGATTAAAGTTATTTCTGTGACCATTATGAATTTTTCTTTGATTTAATGAAGGGTACCAACAATTTTGTCCACGTCTGTAATAATCTATTGGTTTCCCAGAATTGTCGAGTTCTGTAACAGCAAAAAATGTCTCTCTGTCTTTATCCTACAGTAGAAGTATGCAAGTCTACTTTATTTGGCCAAAAAAAGAGAAAAAATCTAAAAATTAACTAAAGGTACCTGACAATCATTTACAACTGTGACAGACTGGGGGGTTTTGGGAGGGTGCAAATAAGATGATGCATCCACCAGAAACTGCAACTACAAGACAAAGAATATCACTTTTTAAAAACAATGAAAAACAATTTGATAGACACATTAGTAATACATAAGCATATTTCAAATAAGATTAAGGTATACATCATATGCAGCTGAATGAAATAATCATGCATTGTTAAACAATGACTAATGCCAAGTGTATTATAAAGAATTTAAGTGCCAGCAATGATAGTTGTTGAGTTTGAATATATTAGTATCTTGTGAACTTACCTTTCACCAAGTCACTTGCAAACTGAAAGGCACATTAATTTCCAAATTGTGGCGATATTGTAAAATATGACTTTAAAAATCAGTTTAAAAATACATAGACACGGGTCTTCTTTTCAGGGGAAAGCCATATTAGATGACGTCTTTACTTCTACAAGAGCACGGAACACGCCCTCTATTAAAACATTGATTTCCCCCCAAAATGCAAAAAGGTTTCGCCATAAATACAGTTTTACCTCTTCGCTAGTTCCAAGCGATGAAAGAGAGACTGATATGCTCGTCATGTTGCTGCAAATAGATAATTCTCAGGGTATTGAGCGTTTGAAAACAGCCCTAGTTGGACCTCCGTTGTTGAGTTTCTCACTCGAAGACACAGATACCTCATGCTTGTGATAATTTAAGTATGCACTTCTCCCTACTGGCCGAAAATTACACACTGTGCCTTTAAGGGGACAGACCAAACTCCTCAGCTGGGGTGAGGGGAGAAAGTGATGGCCTCACCAGTTAGACGGGACTCAGCCTTCTTTAACTACTTATAGGAATGGTAAATGGACTGATCTTGTATAGCGCTTTTCTAGTCACACTGACCACTCAAAGCGCTTTATATTGAAGCACATTCACCCATCTACATCGGTAGGACGATGTAGAATGTTTTATTTTCATTTTATTTTTTTAGGGTTAAGTGTCTTGCAATAGGGCACATCAACATGTGACTGGGGGAAGATGGAATTGAACCTAGGACCCTCCGATTGCAAACCAACTACTCTACCACTGAGCCAAAGTCAAAGAATGAACAAAAAATGATTTGGCATACATATCTTCAGTAATTATCTGACTTCAATCTTCACCGTGTTTGAATGTTTTTGTGTTTCTTTTTGACTTGGGACAGAGTTCTTCTGTTGGCTAAAGTAAGCAGGCCTGATAGCACTCCGGCGCTATGCCGGATTTCCGGCAAACTGAAGTGTTAAACAAACAAAAATCAGGTTTGCGTGATATGAAGATTTCCAACATCTGAGAGGCGCTTTCCCGCTAAACCACACCACTGTAGGCCTACTTAAGCCTATCGGTTATAGGCATAGGTTATAGGGCAGGGGCTGGTATTCGGTTTTCAATCATTCAGATTGATGTAGCATTCACTCCACGTGCTAATGTTAGGATCTTTGTTGACATCTTTGTGCGCATGCGCGAGGGATTGCATTGCAGAAATCAAACAAAATTTACGGCGGCTACAGAGACGCAACGAATACTTCCAGCACGGTTAGCAGGCAAAAACTCCGATATATAACCACTTTAACATTTGAAATCTGGGAGAACTTTAGAGAGAAACTTAAAATTGCAATTGACTGTTAAATAGAAGTTATTTAAAGCGCCTTTTAGATATGTGAAAGACGTTTGATTCATGGCCACAAATCCGCCGGGGATATTTATCGCTATTCCTAAAGCTGACCTTTCACGCATAAAAAGTTTACGGCATTCATAAGACTGGAGGCCTGAGATTATGTTGATTAAAGGGTAGTTGGGCTGATCTCTGCGAAACAGAAAGCAGTGTTTGTGCTAAAAGCTGAGGTCAGACGAGCAGATACAGCGTGATTCGTATCAGCTTTGAGGAATTGCAAAGGAGAATTGCATAATCCTCAACGCGACTGCAAAGCTGGTTAAGTCCTCATTGATCATTGTCTTTATAGCCATTTTTTATGTATTTAGGGAGATACATTAAATTGTTCTGTGACAACTTTAGTAATTCAGTGGTGTCTGGTCTCTGGCGAGAAACCAAATATTATCGCTTACACGGTTCTTTTTTTAGATCCAGTCTTGGAGAGAAACATGCCGTCATGTTCCAGCTGATTAAATTAGAAGCAGGTGTTAGGATAGGATTTAGAGCTGCTACTACAGCGTGAATAATCAGGTGCTGATTGCGGTTTGGGACATCTGTATCAGAACGTGAAAAACAATATAACGCAGAGGATTTTTTTAAATAGGCAAGAGCCACGTTTTTTAAATAAACTTTCTCTAAATTACAAATACATTATAATTTAAAATAAATGGTGCATCTTTTTCAGAAAAATGAAAGTCTCCTTGTTCATGTCCTTTGGTCAAGGGTTAGGCTACTAATTAATACCTAGTTACTTTTGAGTATTATAATTGCCACCTACTGACCTGTCTTGGTATGGCTGTAGTATCCGTAGTCTCAGTATGCTATACAAGCAATACCTGTGCAGGTAAGTGACTAGTTAAAAGCAGGGATGTATTCCTGAACAGACCTACCAGGCTCAGAGTCCCAAGAACCCTGCTGCTCTACACATGTATACTTCTGTAATAGGCTTGTATTTGGTTTGTTCATCTCATGTCTGAATAATGTCCATTTATATCCACAAAAGTCATCAGAATATTTAATGCAATGGGTTATTTATCAAAATGTTCTCCCAGGGGAGCAACTCCTGGATCTTGCTTAAAGTTACGCTGATCAGGGTATATATTTAGGCTTAGGGGCCTCATAGGGGAAAAAAAAGTTCTGGGTCAGGATTTTTTTAACTATCACCCCTGAGTAAGTAATTCCTAATTAATTGTTCAATATAATTAATTATAATAATAATTATACTTTGTATGCCCCAGGCTCCCTCCTGAACCAAAATTGAAATAAAGGGGTAGAAAATGAATGAATGAAAATCAAGAGTGTTGAGTTATGATATTTGTTAAAATGCAATCAAAAGCCTTCAGTTGATCAAAAATGCTGCAGCAAGAATTCTGATGAATATTAAAAAGAGAGATCTTGTTTCTCCTGTTTTGGCTTCTCTCCATTGGCTCCCTGTTAAATCCAGAATAGAGTTTAAGATCCTCCTCCTTAAATATAAAGCCCTTAATAATCAAGCTCCATCGTACATCAGAGATCTGATTGTTCCATATGTTCCTAACAGAGCACTTCGTTCTCAGAATGCAGGTCTACTGGTAGTTCCTAGGATTTCAAAAAGTAGAATAGGAGGCAGATCTTTTAGTTATCAGGCTCCTCTCCTGTGGAACCAGTTCCCAGTTTTAGTTTGTGAGGCGGATACTCTGTCTGTTTTTAAGACTAGGCTTAAAACCTTCCTTTTTGATAAAGCTTATAGTTTCTTAAATAGACACTAGACCTTGCATCCCTCTCCGATTTCTAACAGTAATGTATTAATTTACCAGAATAAAATGAGTAGACAAAGGTTGAATCATGAATCAGGACAGAAAAAGATTTACAGGTTTTAAGGCTAGAAAGTGATGGATAAAGATAATGCCAGAGTCTTTTCTGCTACTATTCAGATATATTTTTCCTAATGTTAATGCAATTGTTAACCCAGTTTTCTCTCAGTGTTTTTCTCCCCATAGAAGCTCTACCCGGTCTGGTACCCTGCACAGCTATAATGCCCCCTGCTGGATGGGGAACATCGGTCCAGATGATGCTCAAAGTCACCGAGCATCCTCCATGCGGTCTCTTTTTTTGTCTTCTCAGACCCCCAGATGGTCGTGGCAGATGACCGCTTGTACTGAGCCAGGTTCTGCCAGAGGTTTCTTCCTGTTAAAGTGGAGTTTTCCTCTCCACTGTCGCTACATGCTTGCCCAGTATGAGGGTTTGCTGAGGAATTGCTGTGGTTGGAGTCTGCATGATCCGGGCACAACCTCACGCCGATGACTCAACACAACCTGCTGGGATTCCTTAAACAGATAACTTAACTGATTAGAATGTTTTTATAATTTTATTGAGATGACTTTTGTTGTAAAGTGCCTTGAGATGACATTTGTTGTGAACTGGCTCTATATGAAAAAAGTGAATTGAATTGAATTAAAATCACACATTTACTCTGTTGGTGTTTTTTTTTGTCAAGCCAATGTTCTTTCTTTTGCTGCTGCAGCTTTATTGCTTTTCTTCATAATTATTGGCTTGAAGTCCTCATCGAGACTACCAACTCCACTTCTTTGAAGTATGCTGCCCTTTTTTTCTCCCTTCAGTTTTAATTGTGACTCATGAATTCACTGTTTTATTTAGAGGTTCTTTATGTACTCAGTGTGTCCGCTCACTAACTCTGGTTTATCAGGAAGTGGTTGATTACAGGAAAAGTTCAGTATTTTACACTTAAAGGCCTGTTTTCAGACTTTTTATGATGAAATAGAATGGTTTTGATTGATATTTGGACAAATGCATCAGTCCCGATAAATTTTGGTATCTTTGCTAACACCCCCCCCACACACACACACACACACACCCTCACAACTCAAATATTCCTTCCTAAAACGCATTTAACTTTCGTTTACAAAGATGTGAAACTCACCGAGTGGTCAGGGGTGTTCACTGATGTGCTCACACAAAAGTTGCCGCAAAAGATGTTTTCCAACAGGTGTTTTATCAAAAACTATATTTCTGTATAAGACTATTGAAAGACTACAAACAAAACCATTTCCGTTTCCGCCCGCGGAGTGATACCGTTCCATTGTAGTCTTTCTGTAGTTTTATACAGTCACGGGGTCGACTGTATAATTGGTAAAGGTGCATTACCGCCACCAGCTGGGCTTGAGTGTCTATAACTCAAGCGCTCAGCAGAAGAATGTACGGGTGTGAGGTGTTTGGAAAAATAGGTTTACAGTTTTGTAATGAATGGTAAAACACCTGTTGGAAAGCATCTTTTGCGGCAACTTTTGTGTGAGCATATCAGTGAACACCCCTGACCACTCAGTGAGTTTCACATCTTTGTAAACGAAAGTTTAATGCGTTTTAGGAAGGAATATTTGAGTTCACCTATGGTCCCATTGGGTGTTAACAAAGAAACCTAAATTTATTGGGACGGCAGCATTTGTCAAAATTTCTATCAAAACTGTTCTATTTCATCATAAAAAGCCTGAAAACAGGGCTTTAAGTGTAAAATACTGAACTTTTTCTTTAAGCTAACTTTTATCAGGTGTTATAGAATGGACATTTTTAGAGTAAGCAGGTTTTGGGTTGATTAGGTGTGAGTTCAGGGTTTAGCACATTGTAAGTTAACCAAGCTTTCTGGAATACACCTTGCATGTTTCAGGTAACACATCATACCATCAGCAAAGACTGGGAACTCCATAATGTAGATAATCTGAAACAAAAGGAGGACAATGTTCTAGTGGTCATCAGACAGGAGAGCCGAGATGTCCAGAGAGGGGCTTTTGTATTTTCAATAATAAATATTCTAAAAATGCCAAATGGAGACTGACACTTCTTCCCTATGGAATTCTGCCATATCAGGAGATTGCAGAAACTACTAAAACTGTGTTAAGAACTGTCCAAAACATTATTAAAAAGTGGAAGGATAGTGGGGACCCATCGTCTTTGAGGAAGAGATGTCTGAAAAAAGTCTTGCAAGATTGTGTTTGGCGATCACTTAAACATTTAGTTTAACAGCTGGGTAGCAGTAAGAAAACCACAAATCAGTGAGGCACACCTGCAAAAAAAAGACTTAAATTTGATAGGGAGAATGAAGATTGGACTCTTCAGCAATGGAAATAGGTCATGATTTATCCTGTTTCAGAGGGATTGGCACATCAGGGTAAGAAGAAAGACAGATGAAGTGATGCATCCTTTCGGCCTAGTGCCAACTATACAAGCCTGTGGGAGCAGTACCATGATCTGGGGTTGCTGCAGTTGGTCAGGTCTAGATTCAGCAACAGAATATGCTCCAAAAATGAGTTCATCTGACTACCTGAATATACTGAATGACCAGGCTACTCCATCAAGGCCTTTTTTTCCCCCTCAGTGGCACGGATGTGTTCTCAGATGGCAATGCCAGGATTCATTGGGCTCAGATTGTGAAAGAGTGGTTCTCAGAGTATTACAAATATTTCCACACATGGATTGGCCATGACAGAGTCAATTCAAATCAAGAAAACTTTATTGATTCCAGAGGGAAATTAAGTGTTGTTATAGCGTATACTAATTCATTCTTCAACGAGTTGTAGATCATGATGATTGTGGCAAGAGAGTATTTCATTTAGTGGTCTGTGTTGCAGCGAAACTGAAGAAGCCTCCCACTGAAGACACTCTGTTGCTGAAGGAGAGTCTCATGAGAAGGATGCTCGGGGTTGTCCATATTTTTTTAAGTTATGAAGAATCGGTCTTCGCATCATGGCTAGTTGTTCCATAGTCGTCCTCAGTACAGAACCAGCTTCTTCATCAGATTGTACAACCATTTTAAGTCCCTGGCTCCCGTGCTACTACCCCAACAGAGGATGGACAAAAAGATTACCTTTTCCACAACAGACTTTTAAAGATTTGCTGCATCTTGCTGTGACCTTGAATGACCTAAGCTTCCTCAAAAGGTACAGTCTGCTCTGTCCCTTCTTGTTGATGGCTTCACTGTTAAGTCTCCAGTTAAGTCTGCTGTCCAGGTGAACTCTGAGGTATTTTTACTCCTCAACCACCTACTCCTCTTCTCCCATGATGGAAACAGTCTTCGACTTATCCCTGTTTCTTCTGAAATCTACAATCATCTCCTTTGTTTTCTTTCACATTCAGTGTAAGACTATTGTTTTCACACCATGCTACAAAGTGGTCCACCAGCTCTCTGATTTCAATTCAATTCAATTCAGTTTATTTATATAGCGCCGTTTCACAACACATGTCACCTCAAGGCACTTTACATGAAGAGTTTTTACAGTACAATGTTTAATGTAGAAATTAGAGAACCACAGAAGATTGCGTCGTGTAATTCTCAGCAATCCCTCACACTGAGCAAGCCTGAAGCGACAGTGGAAAGGAAAAACTCCCTTTTAACAAAAAGAAACCTCTGGCAGAACCAGGCTCAGCACAAGCCGTCATCTGCCGAGACCGTCTGTGGTTTGGAGAATACAGAACAGAGATACAGAACAGAGACAAAGAAAGAGCAACAGAACTGATGCAGAAGTTTGTTGCAGGACGTGGAGAACTTTCCGTCACTGCAATGCCATCTTAGTCAGGGTCGTCAAGCAGGGCGGGTCAGGAGCACCTACTATAAGAAGAGACTAAGAGAAAACAGGTTAGCGCTTGAACTGACAGCACATCATGCAGTTGGGGAGAAGTAGGAGAGAAAGTAGGAACAGACTCTAATAATGTCCTCCAACAGCCTAGCCTAAAGCAGCATAGCTAACATTAACCTGTCTCCTAGCTACTAGGAGACCTAGCTACTAACACTCTCTACCTGGCTTACATTAATCTATCTCTACCTAGCTACTCTACCTCTTCCTATCTCTTCCTAGCTTTTGACACTCTACTTGACTACCAACATTAACCTGTTTCTTCCTAGCTACCTTGTCTATCCTGTCTCTAACTGCCTATAAACATATCTCCAACTGTAAGCTTTGTCAAAGAGGAAAGTTTTAAGCCTAGTTTTAAAGATATACAAATTGTCTGCTTCACGAACTAACCCTGGGAGCTGGTTCCATAGGAGGGGAGCCTGATAGCTGAAAGATCTGCAACCCATTCTATTTTTAGAAATCCTAGGAACTACCAGTAACCCTGCAGTCTGAGAGCGAAGGGCTCTGTTAGGAACATATGGAACAATCAGGTCTCTTATGTATGATGGAGCTAGATTATTAAGAGCTTTATATGTCAGAAGGAGGATCTTGAATTATATTCTAGATCTCACTGGGAGCTAGTGAAGAGAAGCTAAAACAGGGGAAATGTTATCTCTTCTTTTAATATTCATCAGAATCCTAGCAGCAGCATTTTGGACTAACTGAAGACTTTTAATTGTATTCTGTGGACTACCTGATAATAAAGAGTTACAGTAATCCAGCCTTGAAGTAACAAAGGCATGGACTAGTTTTTCAGCATCACTCCTTATTACTGGAGGCTAATTTAATGCTTTCCAGGTGAAGGGGTTGACTAAGTAGTTTCTTTTTCAGAGATTCTGGTCCAAAGACGACAACTTCTGTTTTATCAGAATTCAGAAGCAAAAAGTTTAGAGTCATCCAAATCTAACTGATTGGATTCATCAGGATTAATGGATAGATATAGCTTTGTATTATCTGCGTAAATATGAAAATTTATCCCATTCTGCTTATTTATTATACCAATAGGAAGCATATAACTATATATATAACATATAACGCAAGTAACTATTGAGGTTAAGGAAGATTTATCATTTACCTGAACAAACTGAAATCTTTTAGACAAATAATATTTAAACCAGCCTAGTGCTGTTCCTATAATACCGACACTTTGAATCCTTTCTATGAGAATATTGTGATCAACAGTGTCAACGGCAGCACTGAGATCTAAAAGGACCAGAATGGTCACCAGTCCATTGTCTGAGGCTATGAGAATATCATTAGTAACCTTCACCAGAGCTGTTTCAGTGCTATGATGAGCTCTAAAGCCTGACTGAAACTGCTCAAACAGCTCATTATTGTTTAAATGCTCACATATCTGGTGTGCCACTATTTTCTCAAGAATTTTAGACAAGAAGGGAAGATTAGATATCGGTCTATAGTTAATTAAGTCGTTTTGATCAAGAGATGGTTTCTTAAGTAGAGGTTTAATTACAGCAATCTTAAACTCCTGTGGTACATATCCATTGACTAAGGATAGATTCATTATATCTAAAATTGGAGCAGTGATCAGAGGGAAAACTTATTTTAAGAGTTTAGTTGGGACTGGGTCTAAAACGCAAGTTGAAGGATTTGATGAAGCTTATAATTTTAGTACATCAGAAAGTTCGGCTGCATTAAAGCAGTTTAAGCATATATTAGGTTCAACCATTTTTGATGCTGCCTCATTAACTAAGGAGGAAGCAAGCACATTGGGAAGGTTGTCAATTATCTTATTTTTTATAGAGTCTATTTTATTTATAAAGAATTGCATGAAGTCGTCACTACTAAGAGCTGGGGGAATGATTGGCTCGATAGAGCTATGATCCTGTGTGAGTTTGGCAACTGTATTAAAAAGAAACCTAGGATTATTTTTATTATCCTTGATTAAAGATGAATAATATGCTGTTGTAGTTGTTTGAAGGCTCTTTTTATATAGCAATAGACTGTTCTTCCACACTAAATAGGAATCCTGTAAATGAGTGGAGCGCCATTTTCTCTCTAGTTTTCTAACGTTCTTCTTCAGGGTACGTAGCTCTGAATTAAACCAGGTAGCTAATCTCTTATGGGTAGCTACCTTCTTTTTTAAGGGGGCAACTTTGTCTATTGCCAGACACAGGGAGGAATTAACGCTATGAACTAGAACGTCAAGTTGTGAGTTAAATCACTGTGTTCTATTGCACTTTTATGTACAGAGGAAATTAAAGTTGGAAGAGCTTCTTTAAAATTTGCTACAGCATTGTCTGATAATGTTCTGGTATAATGAAGTTTTCTTTCAAGTTTGATATGATCCGTTAGAGTAAGTTTAAAAGTGATGAGAAAATGATCAGACAGGATAAGGTTATGGGGAACGAAGTTATTTCTTCACAGTCATTGCCATAAGTCAGCACAAGATCTAAGGTGTGGTGACCACGATAGGTTGGTCCCTGCACATTTTGAGTAAAGCCTATTGAGTCTAAGATAATGTTAAAAGCTATATTTAGACTATCACTTTCACTATCAACATGAATATTGAAGTCTCCGACTATAATGAGTTTATCATTGTTTAAAACTAAGTCAGATATAAAATCTGAGATCTGATCTAAAAATTGAGAAAAAGGTCCTGGTGGACGATATAAGACCACGAATAAAAGTGGCTTTACTGCTTTGTTATGTGTATGAGGAAGGCTAAAGATTGAATGCTCAAAGGAACTGTAACTATTATTTTTGGGGGGATCAATTAGTAAATCTGAATGAAAGATGGTGGCTACTCCACCTCCTCGACCAGTACCAGGGACAGTACCTCTCGTCTGCGCAGTGTTGCATATTTTCAGATCAAAACTACCTTTTTGACACCCTTTCTATATATCAATTAAAGACTGAGTTTGTTTTAGAGGCAGACTGGCCGAGTTAGGTTCAGGAGTTTTCCTGAACGATTGGTCTGTTCTAGATCGGTGATCAGAACATTTGTTTTCCTACTCTAAAAGAAGCCGTGGTTGAGCCACTGTCATGATCCTGCTTTGTGTCTGCTTGTAAGAGACTTAGCCATATTCCTTTATATAAGTTTATTTGGGGTATATACTTGGAAATGGCATGATCAAGTCACTCAGTATGGCTGTGAGTAAGTCAGGCTGATAACTTGTAAATGAAAGAGAAAAAGCAGACATGACCACAGCAAACAGAAACAAGCAAGAAGTCCTACTTCTTGTATGTCAATCTCTTATTTCTGCTGCACTTTTTGTACTGATCAGTGACACTACTCACTGCTGAAACGGTGTGATATGTTGATGTCTTTGGCGGATTCCCTAAAGGGCCAATTCCATATGGAGATACAGTCAAAAAAAGAGCTAGTTAAATCAGACTAAAGCTCCAATAGTGGAAAAAACGTCTATTGTAAATGTTACTCTCTATCTCCCTTCCTGAAAGATCTTTTTTCCTGTTCAGCAGTTCATTTAGCTCACAAGGTTAGCTCAAGGGTTTGTTATAAGTGTATACAGGGATATATAGTGTAATAAAGGGGCTTAATTAACAGGGTTACATTAGGGAAGCATCTCACTGATCTGGAGGGGATGATGTTGTCCACACAGAAGTTTATGTAGTCAGTCACACACTTAGTCGTGGCATTGATGTCCTCTCTATGTGCTTGGCAAAGAGTTGTCCACTTTGTGGACTCAAAACTGTCATGCTGTGTGCTGCATGGATGACGAAGGACCCAGGTGCAGAAGCAGAGTTCAAAGGTAAGGTGACTATTTATTGAAGTGCAGCAAACATAAGGTGAGACGATACACAACATATACGACATATACGACAATGATCCAGCGAGGACTGAAGCGCTCGCTGGATCTTAAATAGGGCGAGACAAGGAGGAACAGGTGAAAACAATAGGAAGTGAACACAGGTGCAAACGATAGGAGCTGAGGAGGTTCAGACAGGACAACACAGGTGGAGATGATGATGAGGGAGTGACAGGAGCTGATTGTAATCATGACAAAAACAACACTGCAGGGTTTCTTCAGCTTCATGTGACCATTTTCTAACACTTTTCTCTGTCACAGGTTGCTTTTGAAAAATTGGTCTATATTCTGAGAAGAGAAAGACAAGCTTGTGATCTGATTGCCCCAGAGGAGGTCTCCGTTTGGAAATATATCCTCCTTTAATTTCCATAAAACAACGCCAATGTCTTGTTTTCTATTGTAGACAGCTGACAAACGGCTGAAATGTATGAAATGTAGAAGAGAACGAGGCATGATTAAAATCACTTGATATTGCAACAAATGTATTTGGGTGGTAGGTCTGTGGCTTAGCAACAGCAGAACTGATGGAATCACGTGCATTGTCAGGAACAGCTAAAGGGGGAATGTAAACAACTGCCAAAATAACACTGGGGAACTCTCTTGGTAAATAATATGGATGTAAACTTACCGCCAAAAGATCAATATCTGGGCTGAAGAGACGCACTTCACAGTAACATGTCCTGGATGACACCATCTGTTTTTGACAAGCACTGCTAATCGACTACCTTTTCTTTTCCTGCTCCTCTTCAGATCTCAAAACAAAAACAAATGGGTTTGCGTTTTCCATAGCTGAACAATTAATGAACTTGTTTAAACCATGGGAGGTTCTGTTTTAAAAGCCAGGCTAGAGCAGGCTCTGGGAAGAGGAAGCATGGAATAAAAGGGCAGCTTTCTCTCAGTTTTTTGGGAAGCCACTGCCTCCTCGACCAAAGTTACATCCTTGCAGCCAAGCCATCTCTCAGTCTCCCCAGCCAGCTCCTAGCCATTGCCAGCCACCTTAGCCTTTCTCAGCAGCCTCTCAGCCACTACAACCATCCCCAGCCCTCTCCCAGCCACCAAGGCTAGCCTCAGTTTTCCTGCCTGCAGTTCCTGTTTCCGAGTCTCCAGATGTGTATTGATGAGTCAGAAGCTCCAGAGTGTCTTCCTGAGTCAGAGGTTCCAGACTGTGTTTCTGAATCCAGCCCACAGATCTATTGTGTAGGTTCCAGCCCGTAGACGTCTCCTGTGGGTTCCAGCTCGCAGTCGTCTCTAATGGGTTCCAGCCTGCTGATGTCTCCAGTATAGGCCCCGGGCCATGAGGTCTCCTGGGGGACACATCTCCAGCTTCTTTTTTAGCTGAGGGTGACATGCCTCCAGTTCCTGTTTTCTCCAAGGGTGTCTGGGTAGACAAGCCCCCCAGGTCCTGTTGTCTTCGAAGGTGTCTTGGAAGATACAGAAGATACAACCCGGGGGTTCTCTTTGCAACCCGGGGGTTCTCTTTGCATCCTCGAGAGTCCTCTAGTCATCCTGAGGGCCCTCTATGCATTTCCTAGTGTCCTCTGCGCCATGTCGTGGGTCCTGTATGCCACATGTCTTACTGTGATGACAACTGCCATCCATCTTAAAAGCCTTCCTAAACTGGCTGCCAGCAAGAAAGAACCAGGTTACGTGGTAGCCAGAGTCAGAGGAACTTTTGACTAGTGGCTGGAGTTGGAGGAACCTATGAAATGGTTGCATCTGAAAAACGTGAGACTTGGAGGGCCTGGGTCTGAAGATCTTGGGACTTAGAGGGCCTGCTTCTGACGACCTTGGGTATGGAAATCGGCACTTCTGGGTGACGTTTTAAATGGCGTATTTCCAAAATAAATGTTGTTCCAGGCACCATTTGTCAAAAAATGGAACGGCGTTCCAAGCAACGTTTGTGCCAAAATAAATGCCATTTAAAACGCAGTTCAGACTGTATGTTAATGGGATTTAGTTTAACCAATACATTTGAATCTTGCTCAGCCAATCAGTTAAGAACATGTGTTGTATGCTAATATTTATGTCTTTATGCTCACACTTTATTAATGTATTTGTTTAATGCGGGTATCTATTGCCCAGAATTATTAAATACTTATTTGAATAAAGTCATTTTGAACTAAATAAACACATTCTGAAGAGATCTAGCCACTTGTGATCTTTTAGTAAGGTCTACTCCTTGCATTAACTGATTGGCTGAGCAAGATTTAAACGTATTGGTTAAAATAAATCCCATTAACATACAATCTTCCCCACCGCTTTCCCATTGGGATCCTAAGATTTTTTTCACTCTTTTCTTTGTTTTGCCTACCTGTTTTGGCCGTGCAGTAAGTGTTCATTTGTCACAACTATTAGAGTATGCCTTCACTACTGCTTGTCTGCACCAGAGTCTGAGATCAAAACCCTGACAAAATCTGGGAACACTCTATTACTCAAGTTTCAGTTTCGTACAATCCAGTTCAGCCACATTTAAAGTCAAATTAAATTACTTGTCTTCCAAATAAATTGTATTTAATAATAACAGTGCATAATACACAGAGAGTAAAGATGACGGTGAACATAAAAAAGTAAGAAAATGTGATCTTAACATAGTAGAACAGCCAACAACAGATAGATAGATAGATAGATAGATAGATAGATAGATAGATAGATAGATAGATAGATAGATAGATAGATAGATAGATAGATAGATAGCTGCTTTTATGTGTTACTTCATAGTCATGTTCCTTTTAGCTGCATATTCTGTTATACAGCCTGTACTTAGGAGCCTTAAGACACTGTATCTTTAAGCATGGTGTTCCCCCTGAGCAGCTAGAGAGACGGGAGAAGCTATGCCATGTTAGCTGTGTTGTTGTTGTTTTACCTTCTGTTAAAAAATCAGAAAAAAGAGATTAAACGACACGCCACTGAGGTATCAACATAATGAATTGCCTCTTCTTTCATTCATTTCTCATCTCTATATTATTTATATAGGGCCAATTCACAACAAATGTCATCTCAGGGTACTTTACAACATAAGTCATTTCAAAACAATTATACAAACATTCCAATCAGTTAAAAGTTTTGTATGTGGTCTGTGGTAAATGGACTGGACTTATATAGCGCTTTTCTAGTCTTACTGACCACTCAAAGCGCTTTACATTGAAGCCGCATTCACCCAATCACACTCGCATTCATACACTGACACCCAACATGGCTCGGTAGGACAATGTAGAATTTGGGGGGTTAAGTGCCTTGCCCAGGGGCACATTGACATGTGACTGGAGGAAGCTGGAATCGAACCTACGACCCTCCGATTGCAAGCCAACTACTCTACCACTGAGCCACAGTCGCCCCCAACAGATCTGTGGTAGATCTGGGCTTCTATCGCTCTGGTGCAAAGAGCATGCACCTGTACTGCCAGGATGTGTGCCTCTGTTGTGTCCTGTAGGCCAGGCCGCTCTAGCCATCGGTACGATTTCTTGGGATCAGCCCCTTCAGCTGGTATCTCTTCCAATGCCCTTCTGTGCTTTGCTCATGTATTGATCCATGTGCATGCTTATCATAGCCATAAAGATGCCTTACATGAGCTTTCATGTTATGGAGAGACAGGTTATTGGCCGATAGTTCGATGGGACTGCACCTTTGGTGGGATCCTTCAGGATCAGGATTGTTCACCCTTCGGTTAACCATTCTGGGTGAGTCCCATCTCTTAGCAGCTGGTACATTTGTGTTGTTAGGTGCTCATGGAGTGTTGTGAGTTTCTTTAGCCAGTAGGCATTGATCACGTCTGGGCCTGGTGCTGTCCAGTTTTCCATTCCTGAGACTCTTTCTTGGATGTATGCCACTGAGATGGATTCTGCTCTGGGAGGTTGCTGTGCTCCTCTCTAAGAGACCAGCCATTGAGCACTCCTGTTACGTGCTGCCTCCTTTTCCCATATCCTCTTCCAGTATCTATCTATTAGTTTCCAGCCAAGGTGGGTCTACTCTGCCACTATTACCCTGCCACTGAGCGTACACCTTTGCTGGTTGGGTTGCAAACAGCCTTTTTATTCGTTTGGCTTCATTGTCTTTCCTGTACTTCGGCTGCTGGCCAAGGCCTGAAGTCTTTGTTTGGCAATTTTGAGTGCTTCAGGTATGGACATCTGGGTGTACCTCTTCGGTATTGGTCGTTTCATTGTACCTCTGTGGGCCTCTTTCAATTGGCTCACTTTTCTCCGAACTACCTTGATGTTAGCTTCCAACCTTTTTTTCCATGGCGGGTATTGTTTCTAATGGTTGGTCTTGTAGCCAAGCATCTCTAGGATCACTTCTGAAAAGCATGTATGAAAATTGGCAGTGATCAGTTATTCACTGTTAGTTTTAAAAGGTTGGTAAAACAATCTAATGCAGACACAAAAGTTTTTACAGATTTTTAGAAAAATACATGTCACGCAATGCATCAAAGCAGAGTTTGCAGATGATAACAGGGCAGTTTGAATCCAGGACTAAATTTCTGTCTTTCTCCATTATGACATCAGAACTAACTACAAATCTGAAAAGCTCACTGAAATGCAAATTTTGATGCATCAGTTTTCAGCAACACATGAAAAGCGTCTTTCTGTATTTGACAGCGTTTTTTAATAGAACCCAAATGTGGTCTAGTTTGAAAACCAAGGAAAACAATTGGAATTTAATTACATTATAATTGTAGATTCCTAAAACAAAACTTATGATATTCTTTACATTTGTCGAAGCAAAAAAACATGTTATCCGAAAATATAAACAAAGTTATATTTAATTTTATTACTCTCAGAATCATTTAGTCTGTTGATGCAAACCTCTCACACTGCTGGGCAGAGATTTATTTCAGGTAAATGTCATTTTTTGCTGAAGAAAAGAAAGTATTGTTTCATGTCACTCTCTAGAGCTTTTTACACTTCTGTTGTGAGCTCTGTAGAGCATATGACCAGAAAAGACCTTGATGTAGGTCAGATGTTATCTCTGTGTATTTTATGCGCCAAGTGGGACCTTCAGTGAGAAAGTCTTTTCTTGTCTGTCTCCCCTGAATCTAGCATTGCTCTTTGAGGCTAAGGTGACATCAGCTCTGCCTAATTGTTTGGAAGCGAGAAGTGATGCAAGCTCCCCTGTCTTGTAGGGGTTACAGTTAGGACACAGGGTTAAAAACTCAAGTGAATATCACCACTGAATTTTTACCAAAAGATGTACATTTATCAGTTACACATTATTCTGCTCACTCTCTTGATTACAAAACATGAATTTATCCTCATGTCAAGGGTACGTTACTTCTAAAATCAGTGATGAAAGGTGGGGTGGTGCTGTAAATTGCTGAACCATATAAGATAACTGATCTAGGACTTTCTGGATAGAGTTTATACGTTCTCAACATCAAAGTTCTCAAAGTTAAAGGGGGGAACATGGAGCAAAATTATAAAACAGCTTACAGTAATATAACTTATCATGTACCTTACTATTTTCACTTCTTCAAATGGGCACCATGCAAAGCAAAAGTAGCATATTTTTTATCCGAAGGAAAACAAAGTTGATGTTGAGATGCTGCTGCTGCTGGGTTGTGTAGATTTGAGACCATCGGCATTAAAAAAGACCAAAGAAGCCCTGGTTGCTGAATAAACAAGTGTTATAAAGCACATTATGCAATGACTTAACTTGCTGCTGTGCCTTACTAAATAAGGCCTGACAGGTTAACCGCAACACCAAGTCAGCTGCAGACAGCTTTAGAAATCGAACCAGCTCAGAGGGGCTAACACTTTTCTCTAGTAGTGTTAGCTTCTCTGAGAGATTTAGATTTTTAAAGTGGAGAGATAAAATAATATCTTCTGCACAAAAATGAGGTAAAAATATTAATTGTATTTCAAATAATTTAAATATAAAATATCTATTTATGTGTTTATTTATTAGGATAAGAAGAATAGATTAAGTTATTTGAGAAATGTGTTTCAAATTTTACTAACATTTTCACATGCTAAATGATCAATTCTAGGACATTTTGATTTGTTAAAGTGTGGCACATGTGGCTTTGCATAAATATTCAGGTCCAAAATTGTTGATGTAGAATTTTTACGCTATTGTTTATGTGAAACTTTACGATATGAGTTGCAAAAGATATGGGTCCAACCTTTCTTTACAACAGTAACTTAATTTCATTCATGGCCACACACTTGCAGCCCAGATCCTGTGTGCAGTGGTAAGGACCCACCTGGTAATGTTGTTGAAAGTTGAGTGGAGAAAAACCAAAGGCAGGCTATAGCTATCACAGTGATGGAGACTGCCTGACCCAGGGGAGGGACAGACTGAGACTGCATTTTTTTTCTCACCTAGCCTGTACCTCATCAAGTGCATTGTAGCATACTGGAAAAACAGCCTAATAAACTGAAGGCCAGAGGTTTTCTCTGCAGCTAAATCACTTTTGTGTTTCGGGGGGCTAAGATGAGAATGAGAAAGAAAAAAATTATTGTATAAAAAGAAAATAGCTTTGGCCATATTTTGGTAGAGTACAGAGACCTTCAGAGGTCAATACCATGTACTCTTGATTAATGCCAGCAGCGGAGTTTATAAAAGAACAGGTAGTGTTTTATTGAACAGTTGCATGGTGAACACACAGTATGCTCATTTCACTTCATCAGTTTTCACAAACAATTTAGCAACTGTTCCTGTTTATCAAATATCCTGTAATTACAGGCATCCTCCGTTGCAAAGCAAAGCAGCTAATGAATGATAGAGGCACGCTGAGTCTGACAGCAGCATTTTATTGAGCTAAATTGTTATTAAATGCTGATGTTGAGGGGCACTGGATGCCCCCCACACCAATGCACACTTTGCCCCCCTAAAAATTTTTTTTCTTTTCGTCTTTCAGAAAGGGCCCTTGAGGCATCAAGGGGCAGGTGCCCAAGCCCCCTTTGCTTCCCCCACTGCACGTGCCTTCTCCTAATTCATCTGTGGATTTTCTCGCAGAATTCTGATTTTATTCATGATTTTATTACAGTATATTATTTAAAAAATTGAGGGAAAAAATTAGATTATGAACTTATTTCTTTTTCCGCTTTGGTAGAAATGATGGACAACAAAATGTCTATTGTGATCTCTGGTGTGAACCCTACAATCATAAAATTATTCTTGAGCTAAATTATTCAAAAACTATGTCAAGCATGATCTATGACAAACATAAAGGCATATGGCTTCTCTACAAAAGCCCACTTACGCAAAATGTTAATAGTTTAAACAAGTAAAAGGTGAAGTTTCTTTCTCTGCACAAGGACACCACAGACTGGCATACCTTATGGCCTCATTAAAAATATGTCTTTACAAAAGTATTAGAAAAACAAGAATGCAACACATGAAGACTACTGATTAAATAGATAAAATTCTAATAATATTACTATTGTTGTTGAGTGTTTTAAATTTGCTGCTGAGAAATTCTAACATAATATAAATTCTGACAAAACAAAGGGAAACGAGAATTTTAAATAGAAATATGATGTAACAACTTATTTAAAAATATATATATATATATTCTAATGTTGTGTACTTGTGTTTCACATATAAATAAAAAACTGAAGACAGAAGTTAAGTATTCTCCTGATATCTTTTCAAATAAAAAAGGTATTAAATAAATGTATTTACATGTTTACATTTATAAATGTTGGAATAGTAATAAAGAATTCTAATAAACTAATCTTGTGAAGAGCAATAAACAGAACTAGTGAGCAACTGTTTTAGAGAGACATGTTTACTTCACCAAAACAAGCGAATGATTTAAGGAGAGGATTTAAAAGGAAGTTATGGTCTGGATCTAATTTACTGTTGTAAAACAATCTGCTTACAGAACGACAAGTGCTGCAGGCAGCAGCAGCATCCTATAACTTAGAGACTGCTGCTACTTAATATATAATGCAATATTCTACACTGTGACATTTGTCATTTGAAGCAAGACACACATTATGGCTCAGGGCAGTGCATCTGTCCTAAAGGCTGCTTGGAGATGGACTAAAAGCTCCTCCAGCTGAGCCGAGCCAATCACATGCTGAACCCTGTATCACCCTCACTCCTCCTTTTGAGCACTTATGTATCACACATGGGTTTTTTCTTCCCTCTCCCTCTGTCTTTCACTGTCACACACACAAACACGCACGCACACACACACACACACACACGCGCACACACACACACACGCATACACAAATCTACACAAATCTACACAAACAAATGCAGCAAACTGTTCCCTGCTGGATTATCCCTCTATACAAGAGTTAGCCATTTCCTTTCTTGCAGCACACTAACTGGTATAGAGAGCAATAGCATTGCCTGCCTGGATGAGCCCACAGTTTCCTACTGGTCTCTGTAGCATGTCCTCTCAACAGGCAGTCTGAGCCTGGTGGGAGTCTAAATGAACCATATTGACATGCTACTGGGGGCAGTCTTGTTGCTTTGACAAATTCTCCCTGGCATTTATCAATCAAGTTGTCCTCAGCGGAGTGAAGGACCTCTAAACGAAGCTTCCCCTCCCAGGGAGAGGCAGAGCATTTAAAGCAGCTAAAGACCCGATTCAATTTGCGCCGGGTATCCCTGCCACTGGTCTTTGTAACAATTTATGCGCACGTGCCACAAATTAAAATGAGGGGGAGGTAGGGAATTGTCAGCCTTCAAATGGCTGACATAAGTTACAAGCAAAATTTTAATTAGCCAGGAGGAGAGGGGTGATAATTCAGAGGGGCCCTGTTCTGTCAGGGGGCTTGTCGACATTATGTTTCTCTTTTCAGCAGGCATCTGGAGACTGCAGTGGGGCCCTAAAAAGGGTCTATGGAGAAAAAAAAAATACTTGAAGCGCACAATGCCAAATAGGAACCTCCTCCGAATTAACGCCCTCTGCTAAAGTGATATTCATACTGAGGATGATTGCCTAGCACCACTGACTTCACTGTATGTTTCTGTCAGTCAAACACCATCAGACACATTTTGAATTTGTGATTTAGATTTAAAAGCATTGTAAAATGTTGTGTCTCACATATTTTTGTGCTTGCATGTTTTTCTTTTTATTCACTAAAATTCGAGCTGCTTTTGTATAGTAAATCTGATCCCATCGTTTAAATCTATTCAGACTGTATTGAAGTCTGCAATGTTCTAAAAAAAATTACAGTGGCCAATGAATGAATGTAGATAAATGACCAGTGTTCACTTTGCCTAAAGTCTATACAATGATCTCTACAGTGATCTGTGCTTCAACACTGAGGAAGTTCTGTAGATACAGCAAGATAACTATTATTTGTAATTATATTTTACCATGCTGTATATTCAATTGAATATATTTGTTTTAAATTTCATAGCCAATATAGCATCATGTACAATATATTTATCTGTACATTTAAGAGGCATTTTTAGTTGTTCTAGGATAGTTACAACAATGAGTCCAATAGCCAAGTGTGGTCTATGTCACTGTGTCCATCAGGAAATGAAGATACAGTCCTCTAGCATGCTTTTTATTTTTTAAGTTTTAGCTAGTGAGCCTTTTAAGTTAATATTTCAAATGTGAATGCATTTGGGTGCATATTACCTTGTTAAAATATTTTCATCACACTCAAAAACAAACATATGTTTGACAAAGTAGCTAAGGTGACGACACCTATGTTCAGTTGTGAATGTAATAGCACATTCTCTTCTTTTCTCTACAGTGTGTCCTCTGGTGTTCATTGCGATTTGCTGGAGCTCCTCAGAAATGCAGCCCATCCCATCATGAAGCATTTGAGGAAGCCTTTGTCATCAAGGCAGAAAGTTATCAGCATCATTAATATTTTAGTGTCTGCCACGCCTTTCTGAATGTTATCCAATCTCCAGTCCTGTTGCACATTGCACTTTATACTGTCATCATTTATTTACTGATAAAATTGGTGGAAGGATAAACAACCTGCTGGGAGGTAGGACACAGAAAGGAGTGTTCCTGGCTCAAGGCTGACTAGGATACCATATAGGGCATATTAGAATTCTGCCCCCCACACCCTTTTTCACTACGCCTTGGTATGGAATTGGGATTATATTTGTGAAAAAAATATTTTTGGTGAACACATTTGGCACATTCATGTCTTTAAAATAAATATTAAGTGATACAGCCAATCCCACCTATTTCCATAGCTCTATAAAACTTTTTATTTACGTCTCTGATTGTTTTAATCAATCAGAAGATAAAAGAATGAATTCAGGTCACTCCCTGTGAAGTTTTCCCGCTGCTAACAAAAATGGGAGGTTATTCCAGAGTTTTGCAGTACAATCTTCCTTACAGTACAATCTAGACCGAAGAACATCCAGTAGTAGCTTTTACAGTGATCTAAAAGTTCCACATTTTTAATTGAGACAGAGAAGTTCTGAAACAAATTGTGGTACTCAGATATTAAATGGTAAAATGGCCTGCATTTGTATAGCGCTTTACTCAGTCCCTACAGACCCCAAAGCGCTTTACACTACATTCAGTCATCCACCCATTCATGCACACATTCACACACTGATGATGGCAAGCTACGTTGTAGCACAGCTGCCTGGGGCACACTGACAGAGGCGAGGTGCGGACAATGGCGCCACCGGGCCCTCTGACCACCACCAGTAGGCAATGGGTGAAGTGTCTTGCCCAAGGACACAACGACTGAGACCGTCAGAGCCAGGGCTTGAACTGGCAACCTTCCGATTACAAGGCAAACACCCAACTCCTGAGCCACAGTCGCTCCCGCTCTCGCTTCTGTTAAAGGCCTTTTACAGAAATAATAGAATGCTAAAATCAATTTGACAGCTAACAAGCAGCCAAGAAAGGGACATGAACTCAAGACTGATCTTTCCTGGTTCCCAATAACTGTGTATATATGCAAGTAAATTGCTCTGATCTAATCTAAATTCTTGCATAATTTAAAACTGTGTTATATGATCAGAATTTAGAAGAAACATCAGCATAAACAGGGCTGTGTGGATGTTGGAAGACAATTTGAAACAGTCCATTTAACAGTTTTTGTTTCTTTTTTAGACATCCTCCTTTATTATCTTTTGTAGCTGCAACAAAGCCTTCTGTGTCTCTTTTAACCATGAAAAATACAGATTAACAGACTGCAAATCTGCATGTGGATTGTGGAGGGATACGGCTGCAGCCTGCCCTCCCCGCTGCCCCTCAACAACTTAATCATGTCTTGCAGGCCCCGCCCCTTTCTGTCGGCCCCCCGAAAGTGATGGACATCCTTTCACTGGATGCCTGACCTCTCGTAATCCTGTTTTACAGACCAGCTCCCTGCTGAAGCAAACACAATGGCAGGAGCTCAGGCTCCTCACAGTCGATATTCCGACAGACTTGATCGAGCAAATTAGTATCCTTTGGCAAGGGCATGCCCGAAGACCTTTTCAGCACCCCAGCAGAATCAATAAAGAGCAGTAAATAGTATGTTTCTTTTTTGTCCCTTTGATTCTCTCTTTTTCTGGATAGAGATCAAAGGTTAAAATGGCTTACGGTCAGTGTGTAATCAAGATTTCATGCTCGCTTGTAAAAAATGGGGAAGATGATGTGTCACTGGGACTCTTTGGAAAAAACAAAATCACAATCGCCAAAAAATGTTATGCTGTCTACATGAAATGCATTCTGTTATCCATATTAACCAATGCTGACGTAAGTAAGTAAGTACATAGATGTGTACTTTTCACAATTCACAAGAATGTCTTCTTGTTAAATTCACAGGTCTGCAGAGTTGAGTTAATTTATGCCAACCAGGAATTATGTATTTTAGGACTTCAAATATCTACCATTTTCTCTGACTCATGGCTATCTTTCCTAACACGCAAGGTAGTTTTACACCAAATACTGGGTTAGGTTTTTAAAATATTGGAGACATGAAGCTGTACAAACCATCTTACTTGGTCAGGCCCTAATCAAATGGAAATGTAGATGTGCTAAAGTGTGTGTATACCGTGTTTATATGGTGTCCCATTAATAATCTACAGAGATGGGAAATTAAGAAAGCCCAGCCTTTTTACACCCCACTTGGTTTTATCTCTTATAATCAAATCATGTTGGAAGAAATTAGACAGAATTATTTATATGTCTAAACAAAACAAATAACAAAGGATACACAAAGTAATCTGTCCAGAACAAATAAGATTAAACAGGCACTTTATCACAGTCAACATAATAATAATAACAATAATAATAATAATAATAATAATAATAATAATAATAATAATAATAATAATAATCTATTATTATTATTATTATTATTATTATTATTGTGTTAGGGGCATGAAATTAATTGAATCCCTTTTGAGTTTTTATCTTTCAGGATATAAGGCACTGTGGAATATCAAAGCCTTATCAACTGAGATCAGATATTGTACACTCTTTGTATTGTCAACTATCACCAAATAAAGACAAAAATAGAAAAATATAACCATAGATCTGATAAAGTCATGAATTTAAAGCTAATTCTTGTTAATGTTTTAATAGTTAATTCTTGAAAAACAGAAACAACATTTGCATGTGAATCAAA
This sequence comes from Apricaphanius iberus, assembly GCA_028564705.1. Classification (NCBI taxonomy): domain Eukaryota; kingdom Metazoa; phylum Chordata; class Actinopteri; order Cyprinodontiformes; family Aphaniidae; genus Apricaphanius; species Apricaphanius iberus. The sequence goes on from JAPXFQ010000074.1 coordinate 2,695,616, forward strand.
AGGAACATAGATAATAAATAAAGACATTAGTAATACTCTAAATGGTAAGACAAGGCTTTCACCTAATCTATCGGTTACTATTCTGCACCTGAAAAGTTTTCCATCACTGTTCTACTTTTTAAATGTAAAAGATTTCATGTTTAGTTAGCAAAATTGGGATTATGGACCAAACTGCCAGATTTACCCTGATTCGGCCAAACTATAGGCACATATTTTGTGACATCAATGTGTATGTTTCTTCACAATGTATAAAGGGATTGAGTGGCAAGAAACAGAATATTTTACCTATAATTCGATTTTTTTGTAAGTTTCGGGGCGGATTCAGGAAAGTAGATTCTTCACATTAGATCGTGGTTGTTTGTACCCCTTTTAGTGGCCTACTAAAAAGTTGTTGTTTTTTATGAACTGCCTCTGAAACGGATTGTAAAAAACAAAAGATGGTTGCTGGAGATGAGGAGATTAACCTGGAACGGTCCGAAGAAAGCTTGAATTCCTGCAGCAACTGACAGAGTTTGTGAGGCTCGGTTTGTTCATGGTAAGTCCTAGTGACTTTTCGATTGTTATTGAGGGAAGATTTTTTTTTAAAAACATTAAAGTTTGAGTATTTTAAAATCCATTGCTTTTTATTGTTTTTCTGTTTGGACCCAAATCACGATCAATAGGACCCTGACTGTGAATGCTGCTTATATGCAGCAGTTCTAAGTCTTATCCTGATGGCTGCTTCTAATTTAAACATTGAAGCTGCTACATTACTGCCTGTTTCTCCTGGATTTTAAAGAAATTATTGTTAACTGTGATATTCAGTTTTTCAAAAGAGACCAGACACCATTGAAATTCTGAAGTCACATTATAATTTACATTTTACATCAGTGACTACATATCAAAAATATATAAAACAATAAATAAATAAAATAACAGAAAATAAACATCTTCAGTGTCCTAAGCCGATTTAATAACGTCTCCCCATAGTGCACGTTTGGGTGGGGACTGCGGTGCATTTTCGTTGCTTAATAGCTGTGTCTTGTGCATACACAAATCTATTGGTCAACACTCTAGCCTCACATAAATGAATTGTTTGGCTGTAGAGGCCACAGGAGGGACTTAGGGTAATTATAAGTCCTGCAAGATTACCAACTTTATGTCATTGAACAGGGTGGGATATACAAAATTATTCATTTTGTAAGTTACTTTAAAACTTTGAAAAGTACATACCCCAGCTTTACAGAAAGTAATCCCCCTTTCAGATGTTTGCACCACCCACATTTCCTATTTAAAAAAATGCCCCAAATGTCCTGGGACGCTGGGCTTTATGAAGAGGTCTGGGTGTAAACAATTGTTTGTTATTTCAACTCCAACTGGATGTTAAGGCATAGCCGAGACATGTGTGCTCTTATACCCCACAGCTGGTGTGCAGCTGACATCAGAATACCGACTAATGTCACATATCACCCAATAGCAATGGCAGATTTAAATTAAATTTAGTGCAGACTTATAACCTGAAGAGGGTTCCACACTGACAGTTTTAGATAGAACATTGTATTTTAAATAAGATACACAAAAATATGAAAAATGATGACTACAGATGTCGAAAGCACAATTATACAGTTTATGAGAAAAAAAAGTTGATTTGGGGGTGACTTGCTTTACAAGAGTATGACCATTCAGATGCACCATTACATTTCTATGTGAGACATGTGCAGTGTGTAAATAAAAAGCTTTTTTTTGTAGAAATGTCTTACTTTTGGTTATTGCACTGAACCAACAAACAAATATCAGCCAGAGTTTGCAGATAATGGCTTACTTGACTGCTTCTACAGGAAGCTTTCATTTGAAGTGCTAACATAAACCAATTCACCCGTATATATGGATTTTCATATTTCAATATCATATTTCAATATACTGTCTGTCTGTCTATCTGCATGCTTACATGTACATGTGATATTGCCTTCAGGACTGATAGTGCTTTCAGCAGAACTATTTATATGTACTCTGGGCTCTCTGACACATTTTTTACACTGAGATCCTCTACTATTACTGTGCATCCTTTTTTTCACCCTGAGAAAGGCCTCACAATTGTCGATATTCAATAACCACCAGCAGGGCCCTGCAGAGAGCTGTTAAACAGATGTTAGGGCACACCACAAGACGCTTGTAAGACAGTCTGTCATCTCCTAAGCATCATGCTCAAATATCCAGATAGACAGCTGCTTCAGTGGAAAACCTGCAAGAGTTTTTAATTGTTGTAGAAATGATCAAAATACAAAAGAAGATATGCAGAAGCTGCAGTAGATATTTTGAGAGCTCATATATCAAGTTAATTTCCCTTCACTTAAATTAAGTAATTAACTGTGACAAATGAATTGGGAATTAAGTTTTTGTATGTAATAGATGCAGTTGTAGTAAACTCAGGATTTACTTTGTTAAACATAGTAAACATGACATGGTAAACTCAGAGTTTACTATAAATCAAAAATATAATGATAATCGAACACTCAGAAAGAAGATACCAAAGAGCCTGTGAATATTCTGATTCATGCCGGTCATGGTTATCTCAAGGAAATTTCAATCGAACGCAACTGGACTTGGTAATTTGTCTTGGAAGACGTTTCACCTCTTATCCAAGAGGCTTCATCAGTTCATGCTCGCCGCTGACCAGACTGGTCCTAGAGAAAACCGTAGAAAACACAGGTCAAATAACATTTCCTTCCCTTCACTGCAGTGAAAGATCCTTTCTGTGAAAGGGTTACTCAGTATAGGTCAAAGTAGGATCAGCTTCTAAAACCCAGTGTTACAACTTTTTAGTTTTGAGTGGTCAGCTGCTGTGAGTGAGATGTTAGAGATACAGCAGGATGTATGGATGCTGAACCAGCCATATTGCTACTGGCTTGGTGAGTGATAAATGCTTTCACCAGGGTTATTTGGAAATGATGATGTGATACAGCGCAAATGTTTGATGGTTCATCAAATGACACACCACTAGTTTAATGAGGGATTGCTGAGAATTACACGACGCAATCTTCTGTGGTTCTGTAATTTCTACATTAAACATTGTATTGTAATAACTCTTCTTGTAAAGTGCCTTGAGATGACATCTGTTGTGAAATGGCGCTATATAAATAAACTGAATTGAATTGAATTAATGTTCTTTAGTTTTGGCTAGTGAGCTAGCATACTGTCAGTAGACTTGTTCAGAAGCGCTCTATAGAAATGTGCTATTACGACAGTGATGTTAGGCTGCAAGCCTTGAGAGGGGGACAGAGACAGTATGTCTTTTAGGTGTGTTATTCAGTGTGTTATTGTGAAAATTGCAGTGCCCTTTCTTCATATTAGAAGTGATGGAGGATGCCTGACCCAGAGGGGAGGGACCCTGTGAGTTATTTTTGTTGTTTTTTTCAGCCTGTTTTGGAAAGAAAAGTTTTTAACTACTGCATTGGAGCAACCTAATAAACTGAAAACCTAAAGTTTTCTCTGTGGAGACATTTGTTGTATTTTTGGGGAGAGGGGATGGGGGATATGAAACTACTACTAAAAGAACAACAGGGGAAAAAATAAAAAAAATTGTACGTTACTTCAAAATCAGAGTTTTTGTTTTTTTCCCCAAACAATTCAATTCAATTCAGTTTATTTATATAGCACCATTTCACAACAGATTCATAGTCATCTCAAGGCACTTTACAAGAAGAGTTATTACAATAGAATGTTTAATTTAGGAATAAGAGAACCACAGAAGATTGCGTCGTGACTTCTCAGCAATCCCTCACACTGAGTAAGCATGAAGCGACAGTGGAGAGTAAAAACTCCCTTTTAACAGGAAGAAACATCCAGCAGAACCAGGCTCAGCATAAGCGGTCATCTGCCAAGACCGTCTGGGGTTTGGAGAAGGCAGCAGAGACACAGAAAGAGCAACAGAACTGATGCAGAAGCAGAAGTTGGTAGCAGGACGTGGAGAATGTTCCTCCACTGGAATGCCATCTTAGTCAGGGTCGTCAAGCACCTACTGTAGGAAGGGACTAAGAGAAAACATGTTAGCGCTTGAATTGACAGCACATGATGCAGTTGGGGAGAAGTAGGAGAGAAAGTAGGAACTGTCTCTAATAATGTCCTCCAAAAACGTAGCCTAAAGCAGCATAGCTACTAACATTAACCTTTCTCCTAGCTACTAGGATACCTAGCTACTAACACTCTCTACCTGGCTTACATTAATCTATGGGTGCTTCTCATTTCTTATTTGTGCATCCTCGTTTCCTTTCCTCTCTTCCTTTCCTCGTGTCTTAGCTCCACCTCTTCAGGGAAGGACACAGGGAAAAGACGCGAGGAATGGAAGCAAGTGAAATGATATATCCCCGCTCCCTTTAGCGGCACTTAAAAGCGTCGTCAAGTAATGATGACTCTAAACCGCTACAAACACTCAACACCTTAAAAAGAATTAACTACATACCTCAATTAAAATGATTCTCTATTCCCCATTTATCAATATAAGAGGCATTAATTAAACAATTAAAAACAATTAAAAGCAAGCCAGTAAAATCAAGAAACGTAATAAACATAATTAAAACTGTGCTGAAAGTACACATTATACATCGAAACTAAAAGCACTGTCAAAAAATAACCCACATTCATGCTTAATACTCACACATATGTGTGTTTGAATTTTCTGCCATGGTTAGCACATGGAGCAGATGTGAAGGGGTGGGGAGAATTTATACTTGCGTCACGTTAATTCGATAAAAGACTTCCGCCTAGGATATACCTGTATATCCTCGCTGATTACTCCTCATGAAGCCTTCTCGATCCTCGCCTCGCAATTAGAGAATATAGATGTCCTCCAAGATGGCTGAGCTCGATCGGTTTCCGGGTCATGGGATGGAAGACGGAGGAGAGAGGAGACGAGGAGGGATATTGAGAAGCACCCTATCTCTACCTAGCTACTCTACCACTTCCTATCTCTTACTAGCTTTTGACACTCTACCTGATTACTAACATTAACCTATCTCTTCCTAGCTACCTGTCTAACCTGTCTCTAACTGCCTATTAACATATCTCTAACTGTAAGCTTTGTCAAAGAGGAAAGTTTTAAGCCTAGTTTTAAAGATAGACAAGTTGTCTGCTTCACAAACCAACCCTGGGAGCCGGTTCCATAGGAGGGGAGCCTGGTAACTGAAGATCTGCCACCCATTCTACTTTTAGAAATCATAGGAACTACCTGTAAACCTGCAGTCTAAGAGCGAAGGGCTCTGTTAGGAACATATGGAACAATCAGGTCTCTTATGTATGATGGAGCTTGATTATTAAGAGCTTTATATGTCAGAAGGAGGATCTTGAATTATATTCTAGATTTTACTGGGAAACAGTGAAAAGAAGCTAAAACAGGGGAAATGTGATCTCTTCTTCTTTTTTTCATTAGAACCCTTGCAGCAGCATTTTGGACTAACTGAAGACTTTTAATTGTATTCTGTGGACTACCTGATAATAGACAGTTACAGTAATCCAGCCTTGAAGTAATAAAGGCATGGACTAGTTTTTCAGCATCACTCCTGGACAGGATGGGTCTAATTTTTGCAATATTCCTAAGGTGAAAAAAGGAAATCCTAGAGACGTCTTTAATGTGAGATCTAAATGAAATATCTTGGTCAAAAATAACACTAGGGTTCTTTGCTTTATTACTGGATGCTAATTTAATGCCATCCAGGTGAAGGGGTTGACTAAGTAGTTTCTTTTTCAGAGATTCTGGTCAAAAGACGACAACTTTCGTTTTATCAGAATTCAGAAGCAAGTAGTTTAGAGTCATCCAAATTTTTATGTCTTCCGGATATGCCTGTAGTCTACCTAACTGATTGGATTAATCAGGATTTATGGATAGATATAGCTTTGTATCATCTGCGTAACTATGGAAATTTATCCCATGCTGCCTAATGATTTTACCAATAGGAAGCATATATATAGTAAAAAGGATCGGCCCAAGCACCGAACCCTGTCGTACTCCGCAAGTAACCATTGAGGCCGAGGAAGATCTATTGTTTACCTGAACAAACTGAAATCTGTTGGACAAATAAGATTTAAACCAGCCTAGTGCTGTTCCTATTATACCGATACAAACAGTTTGTCAGTTGCAACAGGACAACTTAACATGTATATAATAATCTAGAACTCATGTGGTTTATTGTATACCCAACTCACCAGTCTTACTGCCCCCTCACTCACAAAGCCGCATAGGCTTGGAGAGAAGATGTAAACTCCGTGCAGAAATACTTTAGACAAGCTCTGAACTGCGGTTATTACTGCATTTGAATACCAATGAGTATATGAAAGATGCCCATTTTAATTATTAAAAAAGGAGGGCAGGTATGTATAACACTCTGCAGAATGTAACTGCCATCCTGTTTGCTAAACATTTGTCATTTTGTTGTTAAACATTTTTATTTACAGGGTTTGAAAGTAACAACTGCTAAAATGAAATGAAAATTAGGAAAAAATAATGGATAATTGGTCAATGAAGTACTAACTAATCCTCCTACCCCTTAGTAGCTAGTCCTACCCTCTTTGACTGAAACAATTTAAATGAGATCTTTGTTGTGCTCATCTACCAGTCTCAGACATTGGTCAGAGGAAAGTTTATTTACTTTTTAGCTGTGAGATGTTTGAGGGGCTTTTAGCATACAGCCTGTTTCAAGTCACACCAATTTTTTTCTGGATCTTGCAGGATCTAGTACTGCTTTAGTTTTATCTGTTTACAGATTGGCTCCCATTTTCTGATATGAGATACTTTTCCTGGAATTTGTTTAATGCCAAATTGTTTTCCCCACCCTGGTTTTCAAATAATTTGGTGTTAGACTCATCTCTATAAAGAAAGTTTTTCTAGAAGTCTTTGTAACAAATTTAATAGATTTTTTTTTTTTTTTTTTTAGTGGCAAAGTTTTTTTTTTTTTTTTTTTTTGCTTCCACACTTACTAGTTTCAAAAAAGTTCATAATTTACTTCCGATTGTACAGACTTTCATTTGCGTAGCAATAGCAGCAAGAGGCTGCTGTAGGTCCGTTGATGACATTTTATTGTTTTTCAAGATTTCATTTGGCATCTTTTAGGTGGAACTTGCTTGGATGACCAGGTCTGGGCATGTTTGCAGCTGTTTTGATGTAGATTATGTACTATATACTGAAAATGGCTGACTGAGTATAAAGATTTTAAAATTGTGTATTTATTTATATTTCAAGCAAAAATGAAATGCCAAAAATGATCAATGCAGTTCTCAGTAGTTAAATTTGACTTCTTGCCATCACCCTAATCTTTAGCTCTCTGCACAGATTTTCTATGACATTTAAGTTAGGACAGAAAGGTGTTTGCAAAACTTAAATTTAGAAGAAACATGTTGGTAGTTTCTAAAGATAAGAATAAGATAAATTAAACCTAATGGTAATTTTTTTTGTTATTGTACATACAAGCCAGCAATGACATTGGCCTCTAAAATATAAGTACATTTTTTTGTAATCTATTGTACTGATCATCTGCATGTAAACATAGTCAATTACAGTTTGAAAAAACTCTGGAACTTTTTTAGAACAACATTGAACTAATCTAGAAAGAGTCAAAATATCAACATATTTTATACCCAGCCTCTGAAAAAAATATATCAAGTTGTGAACAAAACCTTTCTCCACCTATACCAAAAGGTAAAATAATTTCCCACACTTGTCCATAAGCAGCATTAACACAAAATAGAAAGGAAAAGAGTGGAACCCCTAAGGAGGTCCCCAAGAGCTATTCTCTGAACTTGTCTTGTCCCTTAAGAGGGTCAAGACTGGTGAAAAGACACTTTCCTTTGAGGGCAGCCAGACATACTCACCAAACACAGAAGAGCTCTTCATGAAGTGCAGAAGAAACTCTACAGCGATTCTACAGTTGTTGTCAAATGTGAATAAAAGTAGTTACAACAGGAATACACTCAGTTTTGTCTTCAAATTCCAAATTTTATTCTTGTGTGTGTACGTGTGTGTGTAAGAGAGAGAGAGAGAGAGAAACAGAGAGAAAGAGAGAGAGAGAGAGAGATTATTGAAAATACTTAAGAAAATCTGTCTTGAATCTTGATATGAAAAAACTTCCCCTTCAGCACAGTTTTGATAATGCTAAGCTTCCACTTCAAGCTGCACGGGTTTTCGATGTATTTAAAATATTGTGGAGGGAATTTACAAAACAGGGGGGTGACCTTGGGTCCATTTTGTGCAGGACAGCATGCAGTGCCAGTGAAAGGCCGCACGCAGCAGGCCTGAAGGCACCTGGCCGGACGGCTCGGGCGTGCGACAATGCTGTCTGGGGGGTAATTACTACAAGGTATTCTTTAAAAAGACCAGATGGGGATGAGGTCCCACCCCACACCATTATTTACAACAGAGTCCCATTCAATTACATACTTCATCCACCCACTGGTTAGCTCTTTCAGTCTGCTGTTGTCGTACTTGTTCCTTTATGCTAATTTAGTGTCACCCCACACCTCCCTCACAAATAGAGAGAGAGAGGGAGAGAGAAATAGAGAGAAAGATGTAGGCGCCTCAAGGGTTTCATGATTTATTTCCAAATTGTTTCCGCTACAGCAAGTACAGTAACACTTGCACCTCCTTTTCTCTCCAGTCTCTCTGTGCTGCCCTGAAGTGCTACTCAGCTCTTTGAAGGGACTCGCTTTGGGAAAGCTGAGCGACAGGAGGAAAATGGAGGGGGAAGGGTGAGAGACCCAGGCAGAGAGAGGTCTTTATAGACAAGGTCAAGTCAGGGTTCATGGTTCACAGTGGCACCAGCTGAAGTTGGGGAGGGGCACCTGTTATTTTGTGGGTCTGGATCTGTTTCGTTTCCAGCTGAACTCTTCCTCAGTCCTTTCACAATGCTACCCTGAGCTAGTTAACCAATAGCCTCTATTCTGTCCTCCCAGGAGAATATAGATCCTGCTTTGCTCTCAGAGCCATGTTCTCTTCTGCTCATTTCATCGTAAAGTTTTATTAGTCAACGTACTTTACAGCATGCCCACAGGAGAATTTTTTAAAGCATTATTAATCATCAGAAACTAGAGATTTTTCCTAATAAAAACTTGTGTGTGGCTTTATGCAAATGTGATAAAAATATTAACAAATATTTATGTATATAATTATATAATTATTTTTAAAAAAATACTCTGACTTGAATCAACACATTTTTATCATTATTCCTCTCAACTGAAGTTAAATAGTAAATTAATTAGATTTGAATGGTAGAAATAAGTATATTTTAACTAAAAACAAAACATCAGATGCCAATAGCTTTACTCATAAAAAAGCAAAGTTGTTTCAAAAAGTGGAATTAAATTCATGTTAGATTATGTTATTTTAACAAAAACATCCATCCATTGTCTATACCAGTTTCAGATGGACTCTATATACAAAGATCATTAAGTGAGACAGGGAGTTCACTGCTGCTAGTCCATCAGAGGGCACTGCATGGAGAAATAAAGATAAACTGACATGCACACATCTTCATACTCATACCTTAGGACAATTTTAGTGCATTCCATTGAACGAGCCGTCCAGGAAACTGGAGTAATCATAGAGAACTGAAACAAACATGGAAAGACCACACAAAAACTCCAGACAGAAAGACACAAGACCAGGATTTGAACCAGAACCTCAGACATAGTACAGGCAGGATTTTATAATCATTGAAAATGTTTCAGACCAAAAACAGATATTCCTGTTTTAGTCCTACAGTATGTAGTGTGCGGCCACACAGCAATGAAGTGACACTATACACAAACTAACTTTACTTACAATAGAACAGAACAGAACAAACACTTCAATTTTGGGCCAAGACAATCCAATGTTGTTTATCTCTGATTTGTGATCAGACTGGTCCAAACCCTCTAAACTGGAGCATTCTGATTATTTTAAAAGTGATCCCAACAATCAGGGATAGGGTGTGGTGCTGTGTAGGGGTAAGGTGGGCGGCTCATATGCAGATGCTATAGTCTTCAATAAAGCTATTCTGGGTTTGATTCATTTGCTGCATGTGTTCCCCATTGGCTCCCTGCCCATTTACTGTCTGGTAGCTTCCACAAGTGCAAAAGAAAAAGAGACATGACATACTCTGAGTCTGCAATGCATTTACCATCAGCACAGTGATGCTGTGGCTGGAAAAACTGTGAGGGTAGTACAAGAGAAATCCAAATACAAGCAAGTCAGCCAGACCATAAAAAATATGAAGATGTTGAATTTGAAATTCTACGACTGAATACAGGAAGATGAACAGCAAGCAAGTGGTAATCAGCTAATGAAGGCCTGGTCTGTCAATGGCATAATTCATAAGGAAGGAAGTATATAAGTTGTCCACAAAAACAAGAAATATGTAAGTAAATTAAGTCACAACACAAGGAGATCCTGCTCAGCAAGAGTAATGAACAGTCATCAAATCCAGTTTGAAATAAGTAAGGTAGAAGTTATTAATAAATCAAATATCAGATAACAGGTCATGTCAAACCTAAACATTTTCTGCCTGCAAAACAAACACACATTATCTTAAATGATATACTTATTTTTTTATTTACTTCTGGCAGTATTTTAAATACTGAATTTAAGTCATTTTCATTAAAGGTTTAATTAAAGGTGGAATTTAACTTAAATTTAACTGGTTTCATCCAGTGGGTTGATTTAGTATCTTAGCTTTCTTTGTTTCATAAAGGTTCCTGGTCTCAATACATTTTTTTGGACTTTCCTCCCAGATAATTCTGCAAGTTGTCATTAATTCACTAAAGTTTGCACTCAAATTGCCTAAAACTAGAAAAAAAAATGGTAGTGGACTGCAGCAGTAGTAAAGCCAACAGAAAAGAGAAATATCTCACAGGTTATCAACCTAAGTAATGTTTCTCTTGTCAGCTTGCTCGCATTTGTTGATTAATAATTCATTGTTCCCCGAGTACAATTCTAAAATCGAGCCAAAAATGAATGTCATATCCAGCCAGCGTTGCTCTTGACCAGCACTGCATTGTCTGCCAAGTCACTGAGTGTCTCCAAATAAGACTTTTATATGAAAATCAGGGACCTCAGGATGAAAGCAACAATATTGTGCAAAATTTGTCCTTTGTTTGCAGCAAATTAGTCCATTAGGGAAATTTATGGAAATGCACCTGATTTTACTTTGTTGAACTTTCATTTATGGAGCAATATCATTTTTAAACCAAAACAAAGTGTGCCATTTATTTTGGACCGATATAAAGAGATGTATTCATGCATTTGTATCACTAATTTTGTGTTCATACACACTAACTTATCTTTTCACAGTGACTTGGTGCAATCAGAAAGACGAGGTCATCCTCAAATTATTAGCTGCTCTAGTATCTATTAGGTACATGCATACATTAACATTTGAGGACAAATGACAAAAAGCATCTCAAAGGTAAATGATCTGTACTTTATTACAGTATTCTGTTTTCAAATATTAATCTCTAGATGTACCTCGCAGAAGAGTCTGCTTTTTTTCTTTTAAACAAAAAAGACTCCAGAAACATGTTAACTATTTATATATATATATATATATATATTATATATATATATATATATATATATATATATATATATATATATATATATAATAGTAAAATATTTGGGATTTTTTGTAGAATTCACTGATAAAAACTTACTGCTGTGAGAGTTTTCTCTCAGAGAATGTAATGTCAATCACTGCCATATGTAAAACCTAAATATGTAGTCTGATTTAGTACAATTCATGAAATTTTTTTGTCAGCTATGTTAATTTAAATGTGCTTCAGAAATTAAGCCTGACCTCACTTTATTTAAATAGAGGAAACTAGGTTTGTGGGCTTTTTGATTAGAGCCAATTGAGTATCATATAGGAATGTATGAAAATTTAGTTCTTGTAACATGAAAATCAAATGTCCTGCTGTATTCACATTTCATACATACACAAGCTAGATATATGGGTACCTTGGACACATATTTAGTGAGGAACCTGGATCTTTGATCTTCAGACACCCTCACCTGGGGGGGCCTACAAGGGGTGATCTGTCTCCGGCTTGTGTCCAAGAAGCATGCTACGCTACGTTACTGATTAAATACGATAAATTACGGACAAAATAGATACTAAAATTGCGTCCAGTCTGAGCATTATTGTGGTTATGTCATCTGGAAACTTCAGTTGTCTCCCTTAGTCCATCAGGAGCTGCCAGTCTTGAGCTGAGGCAAGTAACCTTGATGAGGTCGTCTGCTGCTTTGGAGAGTTATCTCCTACCCGGAAAAAAAAGCGATTTATATTATACTTGACTAGGAGTTGGTGCTTGGCCTGGTGTATCCAGCATACTGTCCTTGTCTATTCGCTGTTTATTGTTGTGCTTATCTTTGTTGTATTTCACTATGTGTCATCAATCCTTGGGTATGACCACCTAACATTGCTAAAAATACAGGTCAACATGACCAACATGATTGAATGTGCTGGAAAATAAGGCCGTTTTCACATGTGTGGCTGTGCCAGAAAAATGCCAGGGAAAATGCAAATTTTTCTGTTCACATGGCGCGGATCACGACCTGTACTGGAGTCCAGTGCTTTACAAGAAGGACTACACCTAAACAGCAGGTGGCGGTATACAAATAATTCTGTAGTTATCCAACAAACAAGGGAGTTAGAAGTACCGACGTCATTAAACGAGCGAAAGCCTTAAATGTAAACAAACTGTTCTACTCGTCAACTGCTACCTGAAGCCATCTACAGGGTGATTGTTGTAGTAAACTCGTCGTTTTGTAACCTGTTGTGTTGCTGTGGGATGCTTCAATCGTGTTGTTTTGGTCTTTTTGTGGTCGCGAGGTGATTCTGTAATTTCGGCCGGCGGTGTTGTCATTTCTGCCTGGAGTGCGTCTATTTTCTTGGAGTACGGCCAGAGTACGGCTTGTGTTTCCATGATCCATATCCACTCGTACCTGGAAGCCGATACTACTTCCAAGCCACGTCTCTCTGGCCGTATCCTGGCATGGTCCAAGCTGTGTTCACATGGTACGATAAGTGCCCTACGCCCTAACGTTCAAGACCACCACTGCCATTCTTGGCTTTTGGCTTCCTGTCCCTTCTAAATGGGTGTTTCATGCTGTTTTACAACAGATTCACAATAGCTTAAGTGGTAAGCATTTCTGTTATAACTATCATTTTGTATGATATGTGGGGTTCTGTATCATCCTCCTAAATAGAATAACAACTTTTTTTCTGAGTTATCTGAATTTCTCTATGACATATATATGCGAAAATACGACGGTGTGGTAATTTTTGGGTACTTAAACATTGTTTGCAGGACACCACCTAGACAACCTTGGTGGGATGAAACAGTTTTAGCAGTTTTTAAGGCAAGACTTTTAACAACATTTTAAAATCTTGAAATGGAGAAACAAATTTGTACATGTTTTTTAATTTCACTGAGACATGGCTACCGGATTATATCCCCAACTCTAACGTCTCTCTGTCAGGCTTTGTGACTGTATGAGCAGACCAAGATCTGAAGAGGAGTGGGGGGGGTGGAGTAGCACTGCTTATCAACAACAGATAGTGTCATCCAGGACATGTTACTGTGAAGATTTGTTTCCCAGATATTGAACTCTTGATAGTAAGTTTATGTCCATAATTTTTACCAAGAGAGTTCACTGGTGTCATTTTGGGAGTTGTTTACATTCCACTTTCAGCTGTTGCAGACAATGCGTGTGAAGTCATCAGTTCTGTTGTTGCTAAGCTACAGACCCAGGACCCCAATGCATTTGAGGCAATATCTGATGATTTTAATCATGCCTCGCTCTCTTCTACACTTTCAACATTTTAACAGTTTGTCAGCTGCTCCACAAGAGAAAACAAGACCTTGGATTTGTTTTATGAAAATGTAAAGTATGCTTATATGTCCAAACCAAGACCTCCTCTGGGAAAATCTTATCACAAGCTTGTCTTTCTCTGCTCAGAATATAAACCACTTGTTCAGAGGCAACCTCTGACAATGAGAAGTATTGGAAAATGGTCACATGATGCTAAAGAAGCCCTGCAGGGTTGTGTGGAGTCCACAAACTGGATGACTATTTGCCAGCCACATGGAGAGGACATCAATGCCATGACTGAGTGTGTGACTGACTACATGAATTTCTGTGTGGAGAACATCATCCCTTCCAGAACGGTGAGATGCTTCCGTTATAACAAACCCTGGATCATCAGTGAGCTGAAAGAACTACTTAACAAGAAAAAAAGAGTCTTCAGGGAGGGAGATAGGGAGTTATTAAGGAGTATACAAAAGCAACCTGAAGTCAAGGTCAGAGACAGCAAGGAGACTTACCGGAAGAAGCTGGAGAGCAAACTACAGAGGAACAATATCAGAGATGTCTGGACTGGAATGAAAAATATCACAGGCTTTAAGCACAGGAAGGACTGGGTAGATGGAAATCGGGACAGAGCCAATAAACTGAACACATTATTCTACCAGTTCAGTTCAGCTTCCTACTCTCCTGTCCCCAGTCAAAAAGGCATCCTACTCTCCTCTGACCAACACCTGTCCTGTTACACTTCAGATGTTTTATCTTCCACCTCAGTCATGAACTCTGCTACCCTCACAACTTAATCTTCAACCATGTCAGGAGATGCTGCTACCCCTTTATCTTGCTCTCCCACCTATTGTCAGGATCCACTCTGTCTGTGTTTATTTGTCTCCAGGTGTTCCTTGTTCTGTTGATTTATCCCCTGTGTATATATGTTCCCTGCTCCCCTAGTGTTTTGCGGTGTCGTCGTTGGAGGTTTTCTGGTGTCTAGTAACCTGTCCTGATCCCGTCTGATCTGTTGTCGTGCTGAATTGCTTGTGCCTGTTCCTGATCTCGTTTGGATCCCTGATCAGCCAAATAAAGTGAGTCTATTTAACCTGTCCCCTGCGGAGTCTGTATTCAACTAACCACCAAATCATGACAGAAAAACACCACCTAAAAGACTGGTGAGAAGAAGACCATACTGGAATGGTTGGCTAGAGAGGCTGTAAAGAACGCCTTCCCGCCCAAGGACATACCCTTCAGGGGTACCATGCTGGTGCTTTGCCCTTGGGGTCTGGGCTCCCATCGTCTGGGTGTCGACTGTTGGTCGTCTCTTCAAAGTCGGCGTGGACCACACCGCTCTCAATGTGCAAGGCTCCTGTGGCATTCTGAAGTCCCGGTGCCGCTCCCTCGGCAATCTGAAGTTCCTGTGCTGTTCTTGTGCCGCTCCCGCGGCGTTCTGAAGTCCCGGTGCCGCTCCCACGGCGTTCTGAAGATCCTGTGCCGCTCCCGCAGCATTCTGAGGTTCCTATGCCGCTCCTGCGGCGTTCTTAGGTCCCTGTGCCACTCCTGCGGCATTCTGAAGTCCCTGTGCCGCTCCAGCAGCGTTCTGGAGTTCCTGTGCCGCTCCCGCGGCGTCCTGAAGTTAATGTGCCGCTGCCGCGGCGTTTTGGAGTTCCTGTGCCTATCCCGCGGCATTCTGAAGTCCCTGAGCCGCCTCCGCGACAATCTCAAGTTCCTGATCTGCTCCTGCGAAGATCTGAGGTTCCTGCACCGCTCCTCGGTCTTTCTCAAGCCCTTGTTCCAGCTTCCCGCTGGAACAAGGGCTTGTTCAACACGGGCTTGTTCCGCTTTTTGGAGGTCTCGGCCCATCAGCCTGCATCACCGGAGGGGGTCTGGTTTGCTTCCCCTGCCTTCAAGACTTCTGCTGTGGTAGTGGTGGCTGCGGTCCTCCTGGTGGCCACAGCGGCCGTTTTGAACTCTTCGCCCGCTGAGACTCAAGAGGTTGATTCTCCTCGCCGCTGGTGCTCTTACGGATTATTTTTGGTTTTCTGTGGGGTTCTCCTTTGGATCCCTGATCAGCCAAATAAAGTGAGTTAATTTAACCTGTCGCCTGCGGAGTCTCTATTCAACTACCCACCAAATCATGACACCTATCTGTCACTCAAAGTCAGGTGAAGAGGCAGTTGGAGACACTGAACCGGAAAAAGGCTGCTGGTCCAGATGGTGTCAGCCCTGGAGTCCTGAAGACCTGTCCAGGGCAACTTTTTGGGATTCTGTAGCACCTATTCAACCTTAGACTGACCCAGGAGAAGGTTCCAGTGTTGTGGAAGACATCCTGCGTTGTTTCAGTACCAAAGAAAACTCACCCATAAGTCATCAATGACTATAGACCTGATGCCCTGACATCCCACATCATGAAGGTCCTGGAAGGACTCCTGTTGCCCCACCTAAGAAAGCAAACTAGAACCTATCAGGAACCCTGCAGTTTGCTTATTGCTATGGAGTTGGTGTTGAAGATGCCATCATTAACCTGCTTCAACCAACCCACTTTCATCTGGACAAAGCAGACAGCATTGTGAGAATCATGTTATTTGATTTATCCAGTGCATTTAATACAATTGAGCCTAATTTGCTTTGTCAGAAACTCCTGAAGACACAGGTGGAGGCTTCAACAATCGCCTTGATCAATGACTGCCTGACAAACAGCCCACAGTTTGTGAAACTGAACAATTGTGTCAAACAAACTAGTCAGCAGGACAGGATTACCACAAGGGACTGTACTCTCACCATTCCTTTTCACTCTGTACACCTCAGACTTCGAGTATAAGACGGACCCTGTCATCTGCAAAAATACTCATATACGCAATTGTCGGGTGTATCAAAGATGAAGAAAAAGCTGAATACAGAGAGCTTTTGAGTTGCTTTGTGGCATGGTGTGGAAACAATAATCTTACCTTGAATGTGAACAAAACAAAGGAGATGATTGTAGATTTTAGGAGAAACAGGGATAGGTCAAAGACTGTCTCCTGCATGGGAGAAGAAGTGAAGGTGGTTGAGGAGTACAAATATCTCGGAGTTCACCTAGACAACATACTGGGCTAGAGAATCAACAGTGAAGCAGTCTACAAAAAGGGACAGAGCAGATTGTACTTTTTGAGGAAGCTGAGGTCCTTCAGGTTTGCAGCAAAACTCTGTCAATCTTCTACAAGTCTGTGGTGGAGAGTGTTACCTCTTTGTCCATCATCTGTTGGGGTAGAGACATCAGAGCCAGGGACTTAAAACAGCTCAACAACTTGATAAAGAAGGCTGGCTCTTTTCTGGGGACACCTGTGGAAGACCTGGAGATGATGAGGCAAAGAACGATTATTCATAAAATTAAAAAGATTATTTACAACCCTGAGCATCCTCTTCATGACACTATCCTACAGCAACAGAGTATCTTCAGTCTCAGTCTTCTTCCGTTTCGCTGCAACACAGACCGCTACAGGAAATCCTTTCTCCCCACAGCCATCATGGTCCGAAACAACCCAGTGAAAAATTAATTAGTTATGAGCTACAACAACAACAATAAATTTCCCTCTGGGATCAATAAAGTATTTTTGAATTGAATTTGTTTAAAACTTGACAGTAACCTGTATTCTCTTTTTTTTTTTTTTTTTTTTTAGATTATTTTAACAAAACATTGCGTCCTTAGTATATTGTAGGTTAAAATCACAACAAATTCACTTTTGAATCTTTAATTGAAAACAAAATCTGAATGTTGTCTCTTAAGAAGGTTTGAGCCCACAGAAAACTTAGCACATCCTGGCCCCTCAGGCCTTCTGGAAAGTCTGTTCTGTATCTAAGTACATACAGTGAACTAAAAAATTTGGTAAGGTGTTCCTTGCTTATTGTGACCATCAGCTGTCCAACAGCTTTCCTGAAGCCCTGATGGCATCTGAGAGTTTTGGGCTTTTAAGAGCATACATTTGTTCATTCAGGCTTTTAATTGAAGTTTAAACCCATTTTTTTTATATCTTTTTATTTTCACTTCATTTTTAACACTGTTTATATTTTATCTAATTATATACATTATATCATGTTATAACATTGCGGCTCAAATTGTTAACAATCATGGCAACTACAAAAATACTACATAAATTGTTCTTTATTACTCTTGAATTTAAATATTGTAACTACAGTTTGTATGTATTATCTTATGTTCAGTGTTTTTACCTCTATATTTACACAGATTTCATGCATCTGCAGCGTTTTATTTCGTAATCTAATATGCACAAATCCCTTTCAACAGTCTTTAATCCTATATGGTTATTGATTTGTCTCACTTTAAATTCCTTATTGTTTTATCAACAATTGTAATTTATTATACCTGCCATTTTACCTGACTCTGTCTTTATGTTTTTAAACTCAAGAAAGTACTTTGTCACACTTGACTGTAGTAAAGTACTATAGATAGATTGATTTCAGGCTGAAATTACCCTTTTTGTTATTTGGGACTTAAAATGACTAGTTACACACTTTTTAGACAAATTCACATGCTGACAAGCATCTGAAAAACGCTTTGCAAGACACCCTTTAATTTGACATTAATATGTTGATACCACATCTCTAACACCCATGATAATTGCTTTATAGTGGATAAAAACAGGTTAATTCTTGTTTTTAAGAGTGATTAGTTCCAGAGTTTAATTTCAAAGGTTCTGAGAATACATACAGTTTTATATTTAATGCAATCTCATTTCTTACTGTGAAGTATAGTATTAATGTTGTCTGATTCAGGAAAAGAATGCACTCCCTGAAAAATAGATTGTTGATAAATTTGGGACTCATAAAACACAACTTTTAACAGATTCAAAAATGGTAATATATAAATATTATTAAAGATAACTTATAATCTCCCACATAAGAAATAGCTAAATTTGTTAAGTATTATTATTATTATTATTATTATTATTATTATTATTATTATTATTATTATTATTACATTAAGAATTGTGATGGTTATTTGCCATTTGAAGCAAAATTTCTTTTTGCTGACCAATGCAGAAAAAATTATACATGTTTTGTACTCTCCTGACAGTCATCTTTCCCTTTTATGAAACAGCCTTGGTGCACATATCACCTCTAAACCACATGAAACCCAAGCCTGACATGTGAAGAGACCACAGGCCATCACAACCATGTCCTCTTTGTGGAAACAAGCCTTTCTCTCCATTGAACAAATAGCCAATTAGCTATTATGGTGACTGACTGTGAGGATGTGTGTGTGACTGCTTTTTTGTGGATGAGGTTGCAGCCTCTTACCTCTATAGGTGGGACATCTGCTGAGGGTTTGTGTCCCTGGATAAGTACTAGCTGAGCACAAGCACAGGACCTTTTCAACCTGATCACATAGGTATTTAGCTCCCGGCCCTGGCCAGTGTTTCTGTTTGTTTTATGCAGAGAGCAGGTGTTTTATAATCATTAGCAAGTCCATTACAACCCCAGCTCTAAGTAGAAGACAAACACCAGCCATGCAGCCATTCTCAATGGAACCATCTGGTGGCAAGGAGGAAAAATGGCTGTGTTTGGCACCAGTGTTTGCCAGTGGTCACTTAATTGTGTATCAGAGAAGAGGAAACAGATATCAGATAGAACAACATTAAGTGCTTTGGGTTTTATAGAATCTGTATAATGTCTGTCTGCCCAGCCAACGTGCTGGTGTTTGTATTCATCTGAGCACATAAGAGCTTTCCTTCACTAAATGTTCATTGTGTTTTCCAAGAAATGTTTTTGTGGACAGTCAATAAATTTCCCCTTCACAAGGCACACAGAGCTGCAAGGCTATTGAAACAAACCAGGCTCCAAACAAATGTATTCCCTGCAGCGTTTTCATCATGGAGAGCATGTTGCTGCTGCCAGGCATGGTTTATTGGAAGAAAAGGAGCACAAGATTATCTAATGGCACATCCTTTCATATACTAATAACAAAATAGATTTGATTTAGCCCCACAGTATGTTTGTTTATGTTCGTAATGTTCCTGAAGACATCTATTTGCAAAATATTGCATCCAAGCAGTCCTGTGTGATTACAATATTGTGCACATTGATACTGCAGTGATGTGACTAATATAAAGTACAGCTCTAAATTCAATGAAATATTTAGTATTTTAAAACTAAAATGATGCAACCATTTGAGTTTTATTTTTCATTATTAGTTTCTGAAGACCCATCTATTGTTTCTACCTGCTAAATAATTGCAGGGTCATTGGGGGGTTGGGGAGGAGCCTGTGCCATTCTCCAGCTTTCACTGAGTAAAAGACAGATTACACCCCAAACAGATTCCCAGTCCATCTATCATTAACAAAAAAATATGAAACATGAACCGAACCTGATGATTCCCAGCTAAGTAGGTGGTACATTTGTATCACAAAGCTGAATTTAATAAACATACCATTATTGTATAAAACAAACTGTGAAAAGTGTTCTGTTAAGATCTGACTGGTCAGCTGAGATAAACAAATGGTCTACTGAACCTCGGAGCAGAAGGCTTACAGAGTCCTTGCTCTGTGGGTCACCTAGCATGTATGTAGTTTATGAGTAACTTGTGTTTGGTCCTGCAGCTTATCAGCTGAACTCTGTTCTTTTTGTTTCCAGTAACAGTTTGTGTACACCATCCACCTCCCCTCAGCTCTGCTTGTTTGTGGAAAAGCCTGTGAATGATGATAATTACTCCAAACAAAATGCTACACCCACTACACATAATTATGCCACTGATTCTAATTACCATGTTAGTTATTAACAACTCATTAAACAATTACGGTTGCTGACAATGATATGCTAATGAATTTCACATGAAACGTGTAGAGGGAACTCTGCAGTAAGGTGGTAGATGAGAAGCTTCTGTTGGACTTCAACTGAAAATAACTTCAAGCTTCATTTAGCATTAAATACTGTAATCCTGTTTTACACTGTTTTTGAACTCACCAATATAGACTACTATAAAAAACATAATCAATTTAATTATAAAATCACATAATTTTATTAAAAGGGGCAGTCAAATATTGGTAAATATATGCTTTTTATTTATTTTTTGTGTGTTATGTTCAGTCAGAGAATAGTGTTTCTGGAATATTACATTTGAGATTTAACTTGAATAAGCAATAAGCAAATGTTTTAACAGTATAATTTTTGTTTAGACTTTACTAACAAATAGCAAATGAAGTAGGCTGATTGCAATGAGTGAAAGACTCGACTGATAATTCAATTCACTTTTATTTATGTAGTGCCAATTCACAACAAATGTCATCTCAAGGCACTTTTCAACAACTGATAATATAAATGTAGAATTTGTCTTGCCAGGTATTCTGAAATGTTCAGGTACAGACAAGCAAATATTTTTATACAGAATGGTGTGATCGTAAAATAATGGAGTGATCCCTGAAATGGTTATATATTGTTATATCAACATCACATTTATGATTAAGAATATATATTACAAAAACCAGCTTGTACATAGGAATAAAATAATAGGTGTCATAGACTCTGCCTAATAATTTTAGAAGACATCTCTAAGATCAGTCTTTTAAACCTATGTAATTTCAGACAAATCACATCATTAGTGTCTAACAATGGCAGTTGAAATGTTTCTATAGTCCATGATTTTTTTTTCTCAAACTGAAAACTTCATCACCCATTGGATATTGGCAAATATACCTACTATAAAAGAAACAGAAAAACCCTGAAAATATAAAAACAAATAAACATTTTCTCCTCCAAAATGGCCTCATTACAGTATAATAAGTAAAAAAAGAATTAAGTTTACCTGTTTATACCATTTATTATTCAGTTAAATGTAATTCAGTTAACTGATATAGCGCCAATTAATTGCTATATATACATAAATAAGATCTTCCATGGACTACTCCACACCTGTTTGCGGGGTTATCATGTAAAGATCAAGTATTAATGGGACTTTTATATGAAGAAACAATAACACCTCATAGTTGAACAAAATGTAGCAATTGGGTTCGATCAGTGTAAAATATTTGAAACTATTCTTAAACAGCATGTTTTAAGCTTTTGATTCAACAGATCTGTGATCATTTATTCTTTTTCCCTCTGTGCAGTGGCAGTATCTGAATATGTTACTATTTTTATCAGTCATCATGAATAGCCCCCTTTCAATTCAAATAATGAGAAACAATTTTTTCAGCATTTCCCAACAGACAGGATACGTGTGGGAAAAATCCTCCACTTATCCTATGTCGATGCTCACTACACATTTTTTTTTTGTCGCCATAACAGCAATTTTGTCTGCTAATAAAAGGTAACCTATTTTTATGAGCCGTCTTTAAACGCACCTTAAGCATACACAACATCAGTGGCTCGCCAACAGGTGCTTAAGAGGAGCATGTCCAGTATTCAACCAGCCAACGCAAGCACAGGCAAAAAATGTTGCACAGATTTTTTAAGCAAGATGTAAGTTCAGTGTAAGTTGAGTTATGCTTTTACATGCAGATAATATTAGCTAAATGAAGCCTAGTTAATACAAGCTAATATATCATGTGAAGCTGGTTAAGAATTGTAATGTAGCTATGTAACTTCCTTTGCTAGGAAGTCCATGATAGGAATAAACATACTTCTCTTTTATTTCTGTGCAGAGCTTTACAACTTTCTACAGAATTTGAAAGAGATCTTTATTTCCACATTAAGAAAAGTAGGCCAGGGAGGGTCTGCACAACTGGAAAGAGATTTTAGGTGGCTACGATAATATATATCAACACAGAGAGAGAGAGAAAAAAAAAAATATATATATATATATATATATATGTATATGGCATGAGAGGGATTTTGAGGTTAATTTCCACAGTAATGTCACTACTACTCATCCTAGTTCTATATAAAAAAATTCTTTCTACATTTTAATTTATTTTTAATGCCACAATAATAAAGATCACAGTCAAAGAGGAGACATCAGTCCAGGGGTCAGGGGAAGGGACCTTGATGATCTAGGGTCTTTCAGAGGTAAGGAGAGATCAGAAATTGCTGAGAAATAGAAATCCATTGCTGGGAGAAACCAAGCAGGTATCAGGACATGGTTTTCACATATATTGTGGAATTACTCTCAGTCCCACTCCAAAATATATTTTGTCTATATTTTAATAAGTAGACCAGCAAGCTCAGCCACTCTGTTCATAATTCATTAGAGCATTTTGCCAGCTCTCTTCATACCAAATATTTTGTAGATACTAAATCTAGCAAAGTAGATTAAAGTGTTTGTTCTTCCAATTCCATCAATGTGGAGTTTTATAAATTTTTAAAAAACAATTTGTAATCTGAAGAGGAGAGTGGTCATCATTGTATTATTTAGTGTGATTTGCTGGAGCCAGTGCATGAACTCCAACCTTCATTCTTTAACCTGTTGTTAAATCTTTGTAGATTGACACCGATATTTAATTTAGATTTGTTTTACGTTTTTTTTTTTTTTTCTGGCTTCTGCTGAGCAGGTAGCACCTTGTTACCACTTATTTCATTGATAGTAATAGTAATAGTAACTGTCTTTAAACCACTATTAATACTGCTGATAACAAAGCCAGCTCACTCTTTTTGCAAAAAAGATTTAAATTGTTCTTTAGCCACATAGGAAAAGGTGCAAGGGAATATGATAGGATGGTGAATCACTTGATCTGAGAAATTTATCCTAATCCTAATTAGGGATGGGTACCGAAACCCAAATCAGCCTCGGAGCTGATTCTGATGGTCCACCCAGACCGATAAACTTCAGCCTTATTGGTCCTCTTAACGGTAAATTAAGGTCATATTCATCTTTTGCAGGAGATAAAAACAAAAGGGATACACTTTATTGGTCACCCACTCCTCCTTAACATGCCCACACACTGCGGAAACTGAAGGTGGGAGGAGCGACTGTTGTGCTCTTAGGTTTTCGCCTCGTGCTCTCACAAGAAGCCCAGCTCATCAGTTTGGATGGCAGAGTGAACAAAAATATCCAAAATTGTGGCAAAGAGGGATGGAATCGCGAAGTTTAACAACAAAAATCGACTACACAATTAAACGCTGTTCCTATAGTGATCTGGTGGCTATCACTCCTGTGTATGTAGGCAGATTTACAACCTGCAGCCACAGTGAGAAAACTAAAACAGAGAGGCGCCCCACCCCCGAAAAAAAAAATCTTGACGCTTAGCTTGAGGATAAGAGATGTTTATGAATCGGGAGAACAATCCTTCTATAAATCATGCTACCAGTGATAGCAAATGGACACATTAGAAACAAGGAGAAGACACGAGCTCTGTCAGGGAAAAACACAATCAGAACGCTGTTGGAACAGTGCTAAACATAAAACATTGACATGTCATGCATTTATCTCACTGGAGTCTGGGATGGAGCAGAAAAACAAAACAAAAAACATTTCTGTTCCCTACAGGGGCATGGCAGAAAATAATTGAGAAGCACCTACAGTGTTTTTATTAAGTTATTCATTTTGTACTTTTTTTGTTATTTTCTTTGCTTTGCTGTTCCAATTGTTAAAAATAAAATAATTGTAGTTCATTATTTGTTATTTTCCCCATTTGTTTTAGTCTTTCCCAAAAAAAAAGTACCGATAAGGATACCAATAAAGTACCGGATCGATAAGGAGTACCGTTAAGAGTAGTAGTATTGATAAATTCTTAACAATACCCATCCCTAATTCTAATCTCACTTAATCGCAGAGGCTGCTGACTTTTTCTGGTGGGTCTGCTTAATATTTCAGCTTTGTTATCGGGTCGACAATTGTTTATTTACTACAGCTTGAACACACAATGCCCTTCAAGGAGCAATGGTGCACAGAAAGTAAGTTTTGATTGATATGGACAGGTTTTTAATAGAAGTGCAGCTCATTGAATACTCTACAAATGCATTTAAACCAGCAAACAGACAGCGGTTTGTTTTGTTGTTCTCTACCCTTTCTGGTGTTCAAAATTGAGAAAAAATACCATATTAGTTGTGTTCAGTGGACACACTCCTCAGACAACCTGTCTGCCTTCCAACGTTCCACCTTCTGTTCCACCTTCGCATCCTCATACCACCAACCTGGCATCGCTCCCTGGAAAACCAAACAGAGCGACAGCCTACAATCCACCAACCCTCTCCGACAGGAAACCTCTCCATCTAAGACAGGGTTCCCCAAGGTCGGTCCTCAAGGGCTGCTATCCAGCATGTTTTACTTCTTTGCCTTGTTCATCCCACCTGAATAAAATGATGGCTCGTTAGCAGACCTCTGCAGAACTTTGCCATATTGTGGAGGTAGTTGGAGCATTTCAATAGGCTGTGCTTGAGCAGAGCAGTGTTTCTCAATTATTTTTCAGCCCCCCCCCCCCCCCCCCCCCAGAGAACAGATTTTTTTTTCACGCCCCCCCATCCCCCCACCCCAACCAGATTGATATCTAAAAATATTTAATTATTTATTGATACAAACCGGCACCAGCACAATGCATTACATATATAGTGATTATGAAAAAAGATTAATTAAATAAGATGCAACTACTTCAAATGTTTGCAGCTCTTTTTATTTTTTTAGATCTTGACACTATTTCCAAGTTCAGTTTATTAACTCAGTTGGTAAAATTTAATGGCCATTTAGATTTTTCGGAATTCTGCTTTTTCCATTGTAGTCATATTTATTAAACCAAAAAAACTGTAATTGTGGTGACTGAAAACAATTCAATAACCAAATACCACATTTGCTGTTATTCACAACTATTTTCACAAATCTAACAGTGCTGTGGTTGAAGTATTTTCCTCTCATTTTTAAAGAACAGAAGCATCCTATGTGCAAAACAAATAATCTCATATTTTTCATAGGCCCTATTACATAAGATCTCTCACCACCTGATCAAGTCTCATAGAGACCTGGAAACAGTTCATATTACTTCCATATTTTTCTAAACCTGTGTTGATTTTTATTTCCTAGTCCATCCCAGACTCCAGTGAAATCAATTTATGCTTTTATGTTTAACGGTCTGCAGCACTTCGTTTGCGTTTTTTCCCCTGACAGAGCTCTCGTTTCTTCTTGTTTCTAATGCAAACCTTGCTATTACTGGTCGTCACCGCGGGCTTACAGAATTTATAGAAGGATCTCCCCCCGATTCATAAATATCTCTGTCCCTCACGCTAAGCGTCAACTTGTTTGTTTGGGTTTTTTTCGGGGATGGGGGCGTCTGTGTTTCTGTGACTTTTCTCGCTCTGGCGGGCAGGTTTAGTCTGTCGAGAGGTGGGCCGACCTCCTGGTAACAGCAAACGGGCAGCCTTACAGGAGTGGGAGCCGCCAGATCACTACAGGAATGGCTTTGTATAGTCCATTTTTAGTTGTTAAATTCCGCGATTCCATCTCCCTTACCCGCAGCGTGGATTTAAGAACATCTCTGTCTCTCAGATCTTTCTGTGTAGACTTCTGCTGGGCTGAACAGACAGCTTGTTGATAAGTTTGAGCACTGCTGCCACCTAGTTACTGGAGGCTTAGGCCACGTCCAAAATAAGCTGGGTAATGCCTTAAACTTATAATTATTTAGTCTACACCCCCCTATCGTCCACACTAACCCGTTGTCGTTTAAGGTCTGTGGCCGGATAACTATTAGCCGGGTAAGAGAGCCGTGTAAATCTTAATTCAACGGCTAAACGAGCTAGTGTGTACAGCTTCCCCGGATAATGAAAGGAAGTGGCGTCAATGAATGCTGTGTCAATAACAATACGACACTACAGACAAAGGCAACAGTGAAGAGTAATAAATCGATCTCGTCGTCTTTCCACACCAAAAACTCTCTCTTCTTCTGAGCAGCTATTGTTCTCTTCGGTTAACGGGACAAGCAGATATGTACTGTGCTGTAGAGCTTCTTGTATATATTATGTAGGCGCTGGCGTCACGTAGATTATACGCGTTTTTCGTGCGTCTTTTCGCGTATGCCCAGTATTTGCACAGGTCGGTATGGGATTGCGCAATCATGGGACCATAAACTGACCTTAAACGGGGCGTAAATGCTCGTGTTGAGTGGATAACATTAGGCGTCTAACTCCCCGTATAACCTTATCGGCTTAGTGTGGACGTAGCCTAAGTCACAGTTAAAGTATGAATAACAGCCTCGGCTCCCAGGATTCGCGTGGGGGTGGGGGTGATCTGACGCCCCCCTAACCCCCCCTACGCCCCCCCCCCCATCCCCCCACCCCCCGGGGGTCCCACCATTTGAGAAGCACTGGAACAGAGACACATCTAAAACTGGCAGGTCACCCCTGATCTACACTAAGGCATTTTCAAAGTTTCGACAATCATCTAATCATTTTCATTTCATATCCTCTGCTTCCCTTCAGTCTTCCTAACTCCCCCGTGCTGTTGGATTTCCTATGTAGCAGAAGCTGCAAAATAAGCATTCCCCCAACTGGTTTTCTATATGTTGGTTGGATCGCTTAACAAAAACATGACCAGAGGTGTATGTAACTGCTGTAATTCTGTTGAATAAATTAGAAATTTTGTTATGGATGGTAATGCTGTGGGCCATTGCTGTACGATAGTGTTATAACCATCATAATATGCTAACTGCTCAATTTCCGGTCAACAGAGACGAAATTCCAGAGTAAAATGTCCTGAATCACATCAAGCACTGCTAAGCACTAGTGAGTACTGCGATCATTTCATGTTGTCACTGCTGAGCTCTGCGGAGCTGCTTGGTGTTTGGTGCTCAGACTCTGTTCAACTGATCTATTTTTCTCTGTGTTGAGGTTTTTCTAAGTTTTGTAACACACAAGCACTCTACTGCACTCATTTCCAGTTGGTGTACTTGACGTTTTGGGAACCCTTTGTGTTTTACACGGTTGTTCTCGGTGTGCTAAGATCTCGCTACCTTGTTAGCTTAGCTTTGTAGCAGCTATAGCTACCTCTCTTCCCTCTGTCTCTCCTTCATCTCCCTC
The DNA here is from genome assembly GCA_028564705.1 of Apricaphanius iberus. Lineage (NCBI taxonomy): Eukaryota > Metazoa > Chordata > Actinopteri > Cyprinodontiformes > Aphaniidae > Apricaphanius > Apricaphanius iberus. The sequence continues at coordinate 2,723,340 of JAPXFQ010000074.1, forward strand.
TGTGGCACCTCTCTCCTGCTATCTCTGTCAGATGTTTAGCTACTCACCTGCCTCCTTTAGTGATAATGGTAAGTGTAATAAATGTAGCATTTTCGAAGCTTTGGAGGCGAGGGGTTTCAGAGTTAGAGACCTGGCTCCTCGCTGTTGAGAATCTAGTAAATAGTCGAGGCCCATTAGGCAGCGTGGAGCCAACAAGGATAGAACCACCTTACGGTCATCCAATAGAACTTACGCAGCTGGGATCTCAGGCTGACTGGGTGAGGGTACGTAGGAAGCATAGTTTCCAGCCCAAAGGGCACTACCAACCTGTCTGTGTTTCTAACAGATTTCCCCCACTCAGTGACGCCTCCACTGAGAAACAGACCCTTATAATTGTGAGTTCCATACTTCAAAATGTGGCATTAGAGACACCATCGACATAGTCAAATGTTTTCCAGGACCAGAAGAGGCAACATAAAATCCCACCTGAAAATGCTGGCGAAGGATAAGTGTAAGTACAGTACGATTGTTATTCACGCTGGCGGTAATAACACCCGGTTACGCCAATCAGAAGTCACTAAAATTGGTGTTTCTTCGGTGTGTAAGTTTGCTAAAAAGATGTCGGACTGTGTCATCTTTTCTGGTCCCCTGCCCGATAGGACCAGTGATGACATGTTTAGCTGTATGTTATAATTCCATCAATAGTTGTCTGAGTGGTGTCCAACAAACAACTTGGGCTACAATGATAATTGGAAAACTTTTTTGGGAAAACCTGGTCCGGTCCATAGAGACGGCATTCATCCCACATTATTAGTCCTTCAAAACACTGACAAACCAGGGTCCAGACCAGGAACTAGTCGTAATTCAGCCCACCTCTCTGCAGCTTCTGTACTGTTACCCACTCAATACTCCATTGAGACAGTGTCTTGCCCACAGCCTAAATCAAATAGACTAAAAGTTAACTTAACAAAAGCAAACTATGAAAATCTCATTAAAATAAATATGACTCTGACCAAACAAGAAAAAAGGGCAGTTAAATGTGGTTTACTGAACATTTACTGAACAAGATTGCTCTCCTCAAAGACTTTATTAGTGAATTAGTGAATTACTTGATATTATAAATTAATAATATAATTGATCTATTTTGCCTATTAGAGACCTGGCTGAAGCAGGAGGATTTTGTAATTATAAATGAGTCAACTCCTAATTATCAAAATTTTAATACGTTCCTACAAGTACTGGGCGAGCAGGAGGAGTTGCAACCATCCTTCATTCAGATTTTAAAATTTTCCCTAGACCAACAAATAGCTCTTTTCAACTTAGCTTTCCTCATTCAAGCTGCAAAATATTAAAACCTCTTTTGTTTGTGGTTTTGTATCATCCACCAGGCAGTTACTCTCAATTCTCGGGCCAGATCTCAGATTTTTATCAGATTTAGTTTTAAACACCGATCAGGTAAGTATAGTAGGGGATTTCAATATTCATGTGGACACTGAAAGTGATAGCCTAACTGCAGCCTTTAATATTATCTTAGACTCAAATGGCTTTATTCAGAAAGTGAAGGGACACACGCACTCTAGTCGGCACACTTTTGACGTACTGACATATGGCATTGAGTATGATGAAATAACAGTTTTCCAACACAACCCAGTCCTATATGACCATCATTTGATAACCTTTGAATTTACTTTACCTGATGATCCCAAATCTGAAAGAAAATGTCATTACATTAGAACTCTATCAGACAGTGCTGTAACAAGTTTTTAATAAATTATTCCATTCTTGCTTCCCTATATTTCTCAGAATATCACAGTAGACAGCAGTAATTTTAACACTAACCCTTCAGAAATTGATGGTCCGGTTCAAAGTATTACTTCCTCACTGCATTTGGCGCTAGACGGTGTAGCCCCCTTAAAAAAGAAGATAATCAGCCATAGGACGTTGGCTCCCTAGCCTAGTGCAGAGTTGCATACTTTAAAGCAGAATACTAAGAAACTGGAGAGAAAATGGCACTCTACACACTTAAGCGATTCCTTTCTAACCTAGAAAAATAGTCTACAACTTTAGTAGAAAACACCCTTCAACAAGCTAGAACAGCATATTTCTCTTAATCAATAAAGGTAAATAAAAACAGGTTTCTTTTCAGTACAGTTGCCAAACGTACGCAGAGTCATAGCTCTGCTAAGCCAACTATTCCTCCTTCTCTCAGTAATGATGACTTCATGGGATTCTTCATAAGTAAAATAAATTCTATTAAAAATAACTATGGAATCATGTTTATGTCTGTACCATTTTGATTATGTTGAACTTTTGGAAATATTAGAATGGCTTAGTTTATCCTGAGCTATTCTTGTGGTTATGCTGCTATAGGCTTATGTTGCGTTCAGATCGCACACTTTGTCTGTGTCAAGCAACACTCCCAACGCTTGTAGTACACAGATTTTTAAGCTGAAGCTTGCAAAGCACGTGGGCGGGCCGTTGGGTGTTTTAAACACTAGCGGATCGTGATTGGCTAGTCATCGTAGACATCGGGCAACATCACTACAGTGAGATGCTCTGAGTGGTTGCCGCACTGCGTCAAGGCCGTCATAAGTTCAGCTAGCTAAACTTCTGCATTGCTTGTGTTTGTTACATTGTCGCTTGAAACACAAGTAAATCTTGAAAGGTTGACAGAGCCAACACACACAACGCACTGCAGAGACTCACGGACCACTGACGGACTTGACCATAGACTTTACATGTAATCTTGCTGCAACTGATTATTCTGGGCGGTGTGAAAGCAGCATTAGACTGTTGGAGGACAGACTGACCACTTTTCTTCACTCTTCTACCTTTCTATTCTACTACTCTCCAGATATATTTGTACTGCTGTAATAGCGATTGTTAACCTTGTTTTCTCTCAGTGTTTTTCTTCCCAAAGAAGCTCCACCCAGTCTGGTATCCTGCTCAACTATAATGCTCCCTGCTGGACGGCAAGTATCGGCCCAGATGATGCTCTAAATGACCGAGCATCCTCCATGCTGCCTCTTCTCAGACCCCTAGACAGTCGTGGCAGATGACCGCTTGTACTGAGGCAGGTTCTGCCGAAGGTTTCTTCCTGTTAAAGGGGAGTGTTTCCTCTCCATTGTCGCTACATGCTTGCTCAGTATGAGGGATTGCTGAGGAATTGCTGTGGTTGGAGTCTGCATGATTCGGGCACAGCCTCACACTGATGACTCAACGCAATCTCCTGGGATTCCTTACATAGAAAACTTAAAGTAGACCTGGCATGAAATTCCTGGCGACGTTTGGGCCCTTTTTAGTGACACTCTTAGTGCCTTAATACTATATCAAAGGATCGCTTGCCTTAATTCAGCCTTGTTGTAGAATTTCAGGCGTGACGAGGTGGCCCTTCTGTGAGCATTAGCATACAACGACCGAGTTTCGGTGGGCAGGGCCTAGGCTATGCGTTTCTGTGATCAATGAGTCACTAACGATTTTTTGAATGTTCAACTATAATATATAATCTTTTTTTCCCAAAATAAAGGTATACTAGCACCAATGCTACATAAACACACTGGGTTATTAGCTCTGAAGCTAATTCTGAATGTTAGCTATGAAGCTAATTGTAAAGCGAACAACTCAAACAATGCCACAATGTGTAATAACAGCTGAAGGACATTATTGAGAAAATATGCTTACTTATCCAGGGATATTTGCTGGTTCACGGAGAGTTGGTATTGATCCTGGTAGAAGTTTAAGACAATCTGCGAATCCACTGCTGTATTGTCCCAAGTTGGAAAGACAGTAATCCAATAAATGTTTGCCACAAACTACCACACGCTTCGGCAGTCAGTTGGGCACATCAACAACCTTTTCTGTGGCTCAGAAGTGGGGAGGACCAAAAGATTTATGTTGTCTTTTGTACACCCAGGTACATTGCAAGGCAATGCATTGTACTGTACTGCCTCCATTGGATGGGCAGGCACCTATTACTATTCACCGCGTGTACCCCCAAAATATATATAAAATATATTCATCAAAACGACCAGCTCGATCACGCCATCCGGGCTATTAGTTTTATCGACGATTGGAGTAACCATTGCAACGTAATTAGCGAAAAACCACGCCCAAAATTCAGAGTGTAGCTACATCTATGCTCTGTTCAGCAGTGAAGACTGGATGTCAATAGCTGTTACGGTTTTTTCACAATTTAATTTTGTTTGACCCAAAGTTTACCCCAAATGGCCCATTCTAGAGTGGAGCAGCTCGTTAAGCAGCTTGTGCAGCAATGTCATTTTGGAACCTGATGGTAATATTTTACGCCGCTGTCAGAGTCACACCTTTCAGACTAGTGACATTTTTGGTCATGAAATAGACTTAACCTTCCTGATTCTCACGATCATTTCAAAATTTCCCTATGTCTCACGGTTTTCTCTCAGCAAGCTCCAGAGCACTCAAAGTGGAACACAGTCTGAAGACCTTCCTCCTATACTTTAACATTGTGACTACTCAGGATTTTCTGAAACCGAGAGATGTTCTTGATCTCTCTCTCGTTTCTTCTCGGACTGTGAATAAGATAGAGAGTTGTGCTGTGAGATTTTTGAAGAAGGATAAATCTCACTGACTTCAAGAATTTTTCCGAAACCTTGTGCGGTTTTTGAATGGGAACGATTTGTTCGGAGGAATTTTTTTGTAAAAAGGGGGATTAGGGAGATGTAAATTGAGTAAGTGTGTGATAATCAGCTGCAGCTGTCGCTGTCATTTGTTGCTCGGCAACGTGGCACCTTTGATCAGAGGTCATCAAAGTTCATCTCATAGTCTATATATTAAAGGCCTAATAAAACACAGCATACAGTGCTAGAGTACTACACTGTACAATGCAGTACTACAAAATACTATATGGTACAATACAGTACGACAGAGTTCTACATGTTAATATACAGTACTACACGGTACAATACAGTACTACACAGTACTACATTGTAAAATACAGTACTACAAAGTACTACATGGTACAGTACTACACAGTACTACATGGTCCAGACAGAACTACACAGTACTACATGGTACAATACAGTACTACACGGTACAATACACAGTATTACATGGCACTAAAGTACTACACGGCACTACATGGTGAAATACAGTACTACACATTACTACATGGTACAATACAGTTCAATTTAATTTCAATTCAGTTTATTTATATAGCACCGTTACAAAACAGATGTCATCTCAATGCACTTTACAAGAAGAGTTATTACAATACAATGTTTAATTTAGGAATTAGAGAACCACAGAAGATTGCGTCGTGAATTCTCAGCAATCCCTCACACTGAGCAAGCATGAAGCGATAGTGGAGAGGAAAAACTCCCTTTTAACAGGAAGATACCTTCAGAAGAACCAGGTTCAGCATAAGCAGTCATCTGCTGAGCCGGTCTGGGGTTTGGAGAAGGCAGCAAAGACAGAGAAAGAGCAACAGAACTGATGCAGAAGCTGGTAGCAGGACGTGGAGAATGTTCCGCCACTGGAATGCCATCTTAGTCAGGGTTGTCAAGCAGGGCAGGTCAGGAGCACCTACCTTAGGAAGAGATTAAGAGAAAACAGGTTAGCGCTTCAATTGACAGCACAGGAGAGAAAGTAGGAACTGACTCCAATAATGTCCTCCAACAGCCTAGCCTAAAGCAGCATAGCTACTAACATTAACCTGTCTCCTAGGTACTAGGAGACCTAGCTACTAACACCTGGCTTACATTAATCTATCTCTACCTAGCTACTCTACCTGACTACTAACATTAACCTGTCTCTTCTCTACCTGGCTACTAACTAATGTGTCTCTGTTAACCTGTCTCTAACTGTAAGCTTTGTCAAAGAGGAAGGTTTTAAGTCTGGTTTTAAAGATAGACAAGTTGTATGCTTCACGAACCAACCCTGGAAGCTGGTTCCATAGGAGGGGAGCCTGATAACTTAAAGATCTGCCACCCATTCTACTTTTAGAAATCCTAGGAACTACTTGTAAACCTGCAGTCTGAGAGCGAAGGGCTCTGTTAGGAACATATCGACACCTTCTTAAAATAATTGCCTAAATCATTTTTTCAGATTTTCAGGAGACACAAAAAACTGAACCATTTGTTGAATATATGATATTTACTAACAATGTTAATCAAAACAGTGATAACAACAGATGCATTTTAACATACAAACATTGAGGTCAATTAAACATGTAACATGAGAGAAATTAAATGACTTAGGCAAATTTTTGAACATGCCTTTGTGACTTAGGCAATTTTAAACCTACTCCATCAGGTACAAAGTCTAACTAATAAACTAAACTAAACATAATGCTGAGGAGGCATGTGCATTTCTTCACTTCTCCTTTCAGTTCTTGTTTTCAGGGTTGTTGACTGATGCCCATTAGTGTGGCAAATTGTCAAAGAAGTGATGACACTCGACAGGCATGATGTGTTTCATTGACTGGAGGTCCAGGAACTTTCTTTCCTTGATTGGCAGTGCACATTGAAACAGTCTTATCCATGCCATTGGCCCATTTGGCACCTGCACTCTTTGTGGCAGTTCTTCCCACACAGAGCCTTCGGAGAAGGACAGTTTGTAATGGACCTTGCCATCACTGCTAAACTGCAGAGCCCGCAAGTCATGTACAGTCGGGTCTCCAGCTTTTTTGCCTGGTCTGATGCTAAAGAAGTAAGATCCATTCAGTTTCAGGAACTCATCGTGCTTGAGCACTTTCACGTGGTAAGGTGATGGCCTGATTCTTGCAGTCTGGAGTATGATGACATAATCTCTTGGGGTGAAGACATCTGCAACTATTTTGCGTTCAATAGTGCTATGCATGCTGTCACACTCCATCTGTGTATGACCTGCAACAAGGTATTTCTGTGTTATTAGGACCCCGTATTTCCTCGCAAGCTCAAAGTATGCATTCGTCACACATGCATTGCGATTCTGATAACAGCAACCGTCGCTCCACACGATGATCTCCTTGAGTTCTGGTTGGCTTTTGATCACACCTTCAAAATGACAATACTGAATGTGTGCGAATACTTCACTACACAGGTCACCTTCTGATTCATCCCAAAGGTAGCAGTAACCTCCCTTTGACCTCAGGTTGAACACGGTGAAGTTATGGACTTGCAGTTTTGTTCTGTGATACAGGCTGCTGGCTTGGGTTTTTGACACAGCTTGCAAGTCCATTGTCCAAATAGACTTTTCTTCATTAGCAGAGTCCTTGTCCCGGGATTTCTCTTGCCTCGCTTCATCCATCTTGGTGACATGCGTGTCATATGCAGCTTTACTGATATTCCCGTGTTTGAATGAAACACAAACATCACACTGATCTTTTCGTGGGATAAATACGGAATAGTTCTCTTCATGGAACACAACTGTGAAGTATTGGACTCCTACAGCCCTCACTCCAGCAGTTCCAGATGCCTGTTGATATTCACGATGTAGTTGGGAGATGGTTGTGCCTGGGTAAAGGTACTTCTTGTCTTTGTAAGTAGCTGTGCTTCTGCAGTAGTGTGAATCAACACTGGGCAGGTCCCTCAACCAGTTCTTAATGAAATCCTTAACATCAGGTTCAATCTTTGTCTGCTTGCCACTCTTAGGTCCAGATTTAGATAACGCCGCTGCTTTTTTTTCAGGGTCGGTGGGGTCATTCAGCCATTTTGTAATGGTTCTTTCAGGGAGACCAAGTGTACAGGAAAAAAGTGTCTTGCACACTTTAACACTTGTTCCATCTTCAAGCTTCAGCTGGTAGGACAGTAATGATTTGCGTCGGGATCCCTCTGTAATCTTTTTCTGCTTTATGTTAACCTTTTGGACCAAAGTTGTGACATATAACCGACGTTCTTCCCATGTGTTCATTGCCCAAATCTTGTAAAATACCCACTGCCGCTGCTGTTCTGTGAGGACTTGGCAGTCTCGAGTTGAGACTCGCTGACAGAACTTCGAGTTGCAGGGAGGACCCATAGTCTTTGCATTTATTTCTTTCCCACCTTTGCTCTTGTAAGACATTCATTTGAGACGCTGTTGCTTGGATTCATTTTGCTTCCATGTTCTTGGACTATGGCGTTTATGTCTTTTCTTTTTGCTTGCATTGTTCAAAACAACATCCTTATCTTCATGTTGCGGTCCTCTTGCTGCCACCATAGCTATGCTGTCTTCATTTTCAGGGGCAGAGGACTCATCACAGGTTGGTGTATAGTCTGGATCTTGAATGACATCATCTTCATCCGCATATTCATCCTCATCATCTTTTGATATCTCCTCTTCATGGTATGGATGTGTCTGCTTGGAATATTTAACATCATCCATGGAAGCTGATGCTCCTTCATTATCAACATGCTGCATAATTTCTTCAGTGACAGTCTCATTTTCATCCTCAGTAGATGAGGACAGACTAGTGTCAGCAATCTCAAGTGCATCTCCTACCAAAATGGAAAATAAATAAATAAATAAATAAATAAAAAATATATATTTAAACCCTTCAAAAATGTGTGATCATTCTGAGAAACATAAATTGCCTTGTGGTCATTTGTATTAAGAGACATCTAGGATTCATGAAAAGGTTTGCAAGTTGCATACTGTAATACTGTTTAGAATTTCTTTAACCAACTGGAGTAAGATGCTAGGGCTATAGCATCTTAGCCTAGCTAAATTCCTAAACTTAACTTTTAACCAAAAAGACTAACTAAAAATATGCAATATTATGCAATGTTTATAGCTTTGCGTATATTATAGTAAACATCTTCACCTACCAACATCAGACGATCCCTGAATCATGGAAATAATGTCATCAGCTGTGTAGAACTTTCTTCTTCTTGAATCAGACGCCTTCTTTAAAAGCTTGTAAAATTGCCTAAGTCACATTGTCTTTTGACTTAGGCAGAGTAAAACTGCCTAAGTCACACTCATGACATAGGGAATTATACTACCGGGGTAGAATGGCATAATCTGTTTAACTGAGTATGTAGGGTATTTTACCAGAGGTAGGCAGCATCACGAGGAGAAGATTTAGGCAAAAAACATCATTTTTGGAAAAAAATGACTTAGGCAATTATTTTAAGAAGGTGACGATATGGAGCAATCAGGTCTCTTATGTATGATGCAGCTTGATTATTAAAGTAATAGTCTGGACTTTGTAAGAAAAAAGAGAGAAGGACATGATTTGAAAAAAAAACGAACCAAGCTCCCTCCCCCTCCCTTTGTGATTGGTCTAGAAGCTGCGCCTACTTTTCCGTGCACACGCCAGGTCAATGGGCCAAGACGTGTGGAGGAGAGAGAGAAGTTATGCGCATGCACGAGCACACAGCGTTTGTGATGATTGGCAGCCCATGGGGTCATTTGATTGGTTTAGGAGGGACGGCACCGTGGCTTTTGAGCCATAGCTGAGATACGGCAACTTACCCGTAATGTTATAATTCATAAAATGACTTATATTATATCAACAGTTAAGGCCAGGAGGTCAATTTAATACAATTCTTAAAATGTGTAATTAATTTAGAGATCCAGACTATCACTTTAAGAGCTTTATATGCCAAAAGGAGGATCTTGAATTCTATTCTAGATTTTACTGGGAGCCAGTGAAGAGAAGCTAAAACAGGTGAAATAACCTAGCAACACGGTGCAATACAATAATTGATAATACAATACAGTACTACACAGAACTACATGGCACACTAAAGTACTACACGATACTACATGTTAAAAAACAGTACTACAGAGTACTACAATGTATGATACAATACAACACAGTACTGCATGGTACAACACAGTACTACAAAGTACTACATGTTAATATACAGTACTACACTACACAATAAAGTACTACATGGTACAATACAGTACTACACAGTACAACATGGTACAATACAGTACTAGACAGTACAGTACAACATGGTAAAATACAGTACTAAACAGTACTACATGGTCAAATACAGTACTACACACTACTCAGTGTTAAAATACAGTACCCTTGCTGAATTTGTCAACAAAAGCTCTTATTGGGGTTGGTAGTAACTACGCACACCGTGGCAGGCCCCTTTTAAATTTCCAGAAATTTTCTAGTTTATGATTAGCATTCTGTTTTAGGAACGCGAGTGTTACAGACCCCTCCCCTGAAGGTAAGGGGGGTTAGTAAAGGAGGGAGGTGACAACAGCGACCTTTGAGTTAACATGGTTTGAAGTAAAACAAAGAAAATACTCAGCTTCCTAGAGGCCGGACTGATAATAAAAGAAAACACTTAACATTTTAAGCTCTAGACAAAAATACAATAACAAATTACAACTGAGCAAAATGTTTCCGGATCACAAAACTGTCAGTAAGCTACTCAAGATGAATCCCTCAAAAAACAATGATGAACAACAGTTTACTTTATGTAAATAATATCAAAGTTGTTCAAGCAACAAGGCTCATGTAGAGACTACTGTAAGAGTAGCTCCACGACTGGTGCGTCCAGCACCTCTTTATACCTCTGCACCCAAAAGCTAAGAAATTAGTCCTTCATCAGCTGCACCTGCAATGTTGCAGACGGAGAAGAACGATGACCTCAGTGCCTTCAGTGCCGCGATAAGGGAACTCCCGTCAAAAAAAACAAAAAAAGGAACTCCCGTTGTTTCCATGGCAACGTCAAACAGTTGGGGTTTTCCATTTCAGACCATAGACTGTAAAAACAAAGACAGGTCAGACGCAGCACGAAAAAAAAAATGAAGGGGAGAAAGAAAAAGGGAAAAGGCAATCAACATACGGAGACAATGAAAGAGAGTTTACAGCATTCAGCCTAAAGATAAGGGTACCTGGTCAAGGACCAGCCTGATTCAAATTTTTAATATTGCTCTAATAAAATGTCTATCAATAAAATGTGACTTTTAGCCATTTTGAAAGTTTTTAGGCCTGAATGTTAGAAATGAATACTGGAAAAATGCATATAAATGGCACCTATACATGTCTTGTTGATAATTTAGCACTCACTGCAAGCCATGTCCACCCATATACACACACACATACACACACAAACACAAGAGTCCCAGCTGCCTCAGTCCTGGCTCCCTCCCTTTGTCACATAACTTCATGTGTTTATCCGGCCTTTGTTCTGTGTCACCAGGCACTTTTGTACTCCCTGGTTTTCCTATGGATTTGCTTTATTTTAGAAATTGCCTAGATTGCCAGACTGCAGGATTTCTGCAGCACCTCTTCATTTTTTACCTTGTGCTCATTTTCTTTTTTTTCACCTGTTGCTATTTTGAATTTTGTAATAATCTTTGAAGATTTATGTAATATTGTATTAGTTTTCTATTGTCGTCTCAATTACTTCTGTTAAATTAAAAATACTTTCTTTTTTGATAAATTTATAGTTACTGTAGAGTGGCATAGCTTATCCTAAACTATCTCTATAGTAATGCTGCTATAGGCTGAGTCTGCTGTAGGACAAACTGTCCTCTTTTCTTTACTCAGTTACATTTTCCTATCATCTCCACTTTTCAATTATTTTCTTTTATTTCAAATTTGTACTTTATGTTCTCTCTGGGCCTTTCTCTGCATAGAAGCTACAGACTGGTCTTCTGTTTAGCCATGCCACCTTCCGAGAAGGAGGCATCGGTTGATGTACTGCTAGCAACAACTTTATGATCTCCTTTATAGAAGATACATTTTGCCCTGTGTTTAACTCATATTTTCTAGAACAATAATTTGCTGAGCTCTTACTATGACTAACTGTGTGGTCTCTTTTATGCTATAGACTTAAATACTGGCTCAGAGCTTATCTGTTTAGCTGTGTTTTTCTCTTAGTTTAGAAAAGTTTGAAAAACAACTTAAATACAATTGGTCTCTCTGTCTCTCTCTCTCATAAGAATTCAGAAGCACCCTTATGAGCTAGTACAGCCATGTATCATGTTTTTCACACCTGAATTTGTGGCCATTCTTTCTTGCACATCCTCTCCATTTCTGTCAGCTTGGATGGTAAATCAAATTAAATCAAACTTTATTTATAAAGTGCTTTTATAGAAAATAACACCTCACAGTGCTTCACATATTAAAATGACCCAACATAACACCCACATACACACAGAATAAAAACATGATCACAGCTATACCCTCCCTCTTTCCATCCCATGCACACACCAAATTAAAAGCAACAGTAAAAAAAGCAACATTGGGCCGAGTACAGATGAGCTGGGTAAGGACACATCGTCATGGGATACATCTGCATCGGCAGCAGCAGATCAACAGCATCAGCAAAGGCAGCGACCCAGGGCGCCCAGAGGAGGGAAGGCTGGTACCCCCACCTCCACCCAAGCACTACCTGTAGAGCACCTAGGCAGCCACAGCCGACCACTGCTCCGGGTGCAGAGGGCTCCCTCAGAGGAAACACTGGATGGAAGAATAAAATGAGAAGTTAAAGTATAAAACAAAGAGTAGATAATGAGATTAAGTAGTAAAATACTGATAAAAAATTTAAGACTGATAACATTTAGAATTATTTAGTGTAAACCATTGATAAAATTTTGTCAAATAAAACATGCAGAACAATTAAACGGATCATAAATAATAATAATTTAAAAGCTAGGCTAAAAACGTAAGTTAAATATGCAGAGCAATTAAACAGATATTGATAAATAATAAAAATTAAAAACTCAGCTAAAAAGGTGCGTCTTGAGCCTGCTCTTAAAAAAAAGAATGTTCTCTGCGGCACTGAGGTCCTCCAGCAGACTGTTCCACAGGTGAGGGCCTTAATGCTGGAAAGAGTGTGTCCTGACTTTAGGGAAGTAGACAGCTGCCAGGGGAGTGCATAGACCGCGAAATTTCATATGGTCTGCAAACTCCTCACAGAGTGTTTGTAGGGGTTTTCTAAAATGCAATAGAGGTGTGGTTAAGATTGTTGTCTATAGTGGAAAATGGAATGTTGGCATTTTTTTTATGGTCTGATTTGATTGTGGAAAAGTTTGCATTTCTGGAATTTCTTACAGCGTTATTGTATTATTTGTGACGTTCTATGTATATTTGATCATTTATTGGGATTTTATTTTTCCTCCAGTTTATCACTGCAATTCCTCTTTAATTTTTTTTACGATTTTCGTTTCTCCATGGTGTATGGTGTTGTATGTTTTGAATGTGTTTAAAACTCTAAGGGCCTACATTTATCAATGGTTTGCGCATGTTAAAACCCATGCAAACCGCAAAGCGTCACATAACAGGCTAAGTCTGATCTCTTAAGCCGGCGCAGAGAGCATTGCGCCTGTAAACTCGCAGCAAGACGCACGCAATCCATTTAGCACTTTTGCCCTGGAAGAATATGCAATCTGGGCGTTTCTGTAAGAGGACGCAAAATATTGGGAGGAGAATAAGCATATAAGTAGACGTTCCAGGGACAGTGTGATTATTAAGCATAAAAATGTTTGCCCTGGCTATTTTAGCATCTATTTTTAGCACTTCTGAAAAGAGCTACCACATTCAGCATATGCGTCTCTCCAGAGATGCTCAATTGAGTTTGGATCAGGACTCTGGCTGAGCCAGTCAAGAATGGTCACAGAGTTGTTCCTAAACCACTCCTTTCTTATTTTAGAGGTGCTTAGGGCCACTGTCCTGTTGAAAAGTGAACCTTCAGCCCAGGCTAAGGTCCTAAGTACACTGGAAGAGGTTTTCTTCCAGGTTATCTCTGTACTTGGCCGAATTAATCTTTCCTTAAGTTGCAACTAGTCTTCCTGTCCCTGCAACTTAAACCCCCCCCAACATGATGCTCCAACATGATGCTCCACCACCATGTTTTCCTTGTGTGTTTACTACAGTAAGAGAAAATTATTACCTTAGTCCAACTGAAATCAGACTTTTGAAATGCATGCATAGACCTTAGTCCGACTTAAATCGAACCAAACTGGAGTTTCACAAATCAAATTGTTCTACCCAGATAATAAGACTAGAAATCGCACTTCTCTGCAGCTAACCCCCGCCGGTACTCACCCACTCCCTTGGGAAGTTACGAGATTCATGAGCGCAAATCAACAACAACACAGAAGTAGTAAAAGAAGAATATGGAGGCTAAGACAAACATAAACGGCCAATCAGTGCATTTTTGGACAAACAAAAAAGCGCTGATTGTGATTGTGCACATCCTTTTTTTCTCCGTCTGCTTCAGTCCCATCATCTTTTTACTGCCTGTGTGCTGCTCATGGCAAAGCTAGGCAGCTAAGCTAAGTGGTCAAATGCTAACACAAAGGAGTGCATTATCCCACCTTTCATTGCTGAGTCAAACGTACTTCATTTATTAATTTGGTTTTCTCTCTGACATGTTAACTGAGACTCATCTCTCTAAAAAAGCTTAGCACACAAGCTCTTAGTCTGATTTCTCCAAAAACCTTGGTTTAGATGTGCGTGTAAACGTATTAACTGTAGGGATAGTATTGGGCAGGTGATGAGCAGTGCCTGGTTTTCTCCATAAATACTGTTAAGAATTAACAATGTTTCCAAATACTAGGATTGCTGAAATGTGTATTCACGACATGAGCAACTCCCCAGACTGACGCCAATTTCCAGCGAAAGTGCGCCGCAATAGCAGCTTACCACTCAAAGAGATCTTCTGCAAAGGAAGATGCCTCATTCACACACACAAACAGATACGCAGTAGAATCATGATATTGGCTCAACCATGGCTGTTTTAGAGTACGAAAAAGTAATTCCGACCATTGGCTCTAGAACAGACCATGGCCAGCCTGCCCATGCTGAGTTTCCTTAGATAGAAAACTTTGTAAACCGATTTGAATAACAAACTGAACTTGACTGCAGTGTTTGAGAACTAGGATTTATTTAAAATGTATGTAATAATTTAGGAATATGTCTGTAAGATGTGATTGAATAATAATAATAGTAAATGATTATTATTTTAAGTGTCTTGTGATGACATGAGATGTAAATTTAATAGAAATTGAAAAAAGTACACTGAAGGAAAATAATATAAGATGGAATGATTTGACATCTTTTGAACAGTTGATTAAACATAATCTTGTTAATGTTCATGTGTTTTCATGAAAACAATTTCTTAATATTTAAGATTATCATAAACACCAAATTTGGATTAATGTCAGAAATTACTTATTCTCAAGAAAACACACACACAGACCCTCACCTATCTGAACCATGGTCTGTGCTTTCTGTTAGCATGAGCAGACCAGTTTTTCTCTACTACTGTCAGCTGATGCCTGCATATTTGTGAGTAGGCCAGAGAAAGGGAGCAATAGTGAGTATGCATCTGAAAAGCACAACTATCTTGTCTAATAATGAAATATCTCTCTATTTGGAGATGGTTAGAGAAAAACTGCTGGCCAATTTATGTATCTCTTTTTATGCTCCTTCTGGATCTCTTCTCTTTCCTGCAGCATAATGGATGGTTTTAAAATATTAATAAGAGAGTGCATTTAGCAGACAGCAGCTCACATGGGTATTCTCCTGTGACTCCACATTTAGGCCTCATGGGAACAGTTGCCTGTTTCTCTGCCTGCCTGATTTACTTTAAATGCAACATTAAAGATTCGATTTGGTTTTTTTAAGCTGTATACTGGGGCGATATTTTCTAACCCATTTATAAAGACAAATCTAGAGGGGAGGCACACAAAGACACACCGTTAAAAAGGCACATAAAATCGGCAAGAAACTACGAAGCAGAATGTTTGTGTTATTTAAGGTAGTCCCTCAGATTTCAGTGGTGCAGCTGGAACACTGATTGAAATAGACTGGGTGTCATATCTAGTTAAAGCACAAGCCAAGACAACAGCTTCCAAAGAGACACACATAAGCTCACACATACACATGTTGACACAAACATGTAGTCAAAGAGGGACATAAAGTAAACAAGTAGACACAATGAAAAAAGCCCACTGGTAAGTATTATTATGTTATTTATGGTGACTGTAAAATGGCCATTAAAAACCCATCATTAGCCTGGAGGTCTGCACTTAGATCAGCTTGAGCCTGTAGAAAGCAAAAAAAAGCAGGAAAGGCTGTCTTTCCGCTCTTAAGCACTTTTCTAAATATACGCAGCATTCCTATTTTCTACGCGCTACGCCTGTGAAACGTGTAACTTTCGACATTTTGGATAGACAGGAAGTCAGACGGCTCGGCATCTGGGAATTTTAAAAATAAAACAAAGGTCCTTCTTTCCGGTAGCTTTACTTTACTTCCTGTGCGGCCCCGTGAGAAGTCAGTAGGTCGCGTGAGGGTTTACACTACCTCGTATCGCCACTAACATTATTCTTTTGAACTTTGAGGGATTTTGTATATTCCCTGACATAACATAAACTTATAGGCGAATGTAAAACGGAAGAACATAAAACACAGACATTTTGGAGCCAAATTGCTGTTTTTTTCCTGCTTGTTGTTGCATTTACTGACAAAACCACGCGTGATTTTGCTGATCTCGGATGATTTCGGGCTCTCTCAGTGACAGCTGCTTCCCTGCTGCTATGTGCTGCTGATGCGCCCCGTAGAAAGGGCCAAGCAGCAGAATATGCGAGTGAAACGTGCTGCTGACACGTCCAGTGGAAAGCCCGGGTTAGAGCTCTGTTGCTCTCTGTTTAGCCATGCCTAACAGAATATCTAACTTTAGGAAAACTGTAGGTGCAACATGTTAATAAGTCAACTGTAAATTATATATATAATTAGTTGTTTCCTAGCTGAAAATTTTATTTTTGTTGTTGTTGGTTCCAAAAAAAGACATTTTTAACTCAGACACATATGGCTTTGCTAGTGTGCTCAATTTGTAAAGGGGCATAGTGTTAGGATTCTGTGGCTGTGTGCTGGAGAGTGGGTTGTCTGGTGTTTTTCCCTAGCTTCTCTGCAGGGCGTGGTAGGCGGCAGCTACCAGGTGTTCATCATCAGATCATCATCACTCTCCTGCTCAAAAGGGAGTTGTTCCTGCAAGCTGACGAGAAGTTGTTTCTCACTTCTAGTGTGGTACATGCCTGAATCACTCCCAGTGTTTCCAAGTAAGAAACTTCGTTAAAGATTCAGAGTTTGTTGTACTCACTGCCTTATTCTCGTTACAGGTAGTGATGGAAAAAATGAAGCCCAATGAACGAATGAGGTTTTGCAACACAATGCTTTACTAAATGGTTCACTAATTGAAGCCTCACATAAATGGTTCAAAACATTACCATCTGCTGTGTAATTAAATATTACAGGCTATGTCATATGCTGTAGCCTCTTCCCTTTTGTATATTTTTATCTTTGTCGATTCCTTATATACGAGTGTGTGTGTGTGTGTGTGTGCGTGCCTGTGTGTGTGTGTGTCTATGGTTATGTTATAGATATGTTATTGACTTATAACTTACTTAATAACTGCATAGTACTCTATGTCCATGATGTAACTATATACTTCTGGAAAGTTTTTGTTTCTGTTCTGTTCTGTTCTTATATATATATATAGTCTATATATATATATAGTCGATAGATAGATAGATAGATAGATAGATAGATAGATAGATAGATAGATAGATAGATAGATAGATAGATAGATAGATAGATAGATCACAAAAATTAAAGGAGCACTTTAAAGAAACACATTAGATACATCAGATCTCAATATGAAGTTGGATACCTATACAAATAATGACAGGGCAATGTCTTAGGAACTAAAAGAATGCCAAATCTTTTAATGGAAATAAACGTTTTCAGCCTACAGAGGGCTCAATTGTGTAGACACCCTGAAATCAGAGTGAAATGAAGTCCATTTAAAAAAAAAAAAAAAATTTGCAACTCAAAAGGCTTTTCAGTATCTTGTGTGGCTCTCACAAGATTGTATGCATGCTTGACAACGTCGGGGCATGCTCCCAATGAGACGACGGATGGTGTCTTGTGACATTTCCTCCCAGATCTGTGTGAGGGCATCCCTGAGCTGTTGTACCGTCTGAGGAGCAACCTGGTGGTGCCTGATGGACCGAAACATAATGTCCCACAGATGTTCTATTGGGTTTAAGTCAGGGGAGGCAGCATGAGGCCAAGCATTGTCGTGCATCAGGAGGAAACCAGTACCTACTGCACCAGCGTAGGATCTGACAATGGGTTCAAGGATTTCATCTCAATACCTTATGGCAATCAGAGCACCATTTCCTAGGCAGTAGAGGTCTGTGTGTCCCTCCATGGATATGCCTCCTCAGACCATCACTGACCCACCACCAAACCTGTCATGTTGAACGACGTTGCAGGCAGCCTAACGTTCTCCTTGTCTTCACCAGACTCTTTCACGTCTATCACATGTGCTCAGGGTGAACCTGCTCTTTTCTCTAAAAAGTACAGGGCGCCAGTGGCGGACTTGCCAATTCTGGTGTTCTTGAGCAAATGCCAGTCGAGCTCCACGGTGCTGGGAGGTGAGCACAGGGACCACTACAGGACGTCGGGACCTCAGGCCATCTTCACGAAGTCTGTTCCTGATTGTTTAGGTAGAGACATTCACACCAGTGGCCCTCTGGAGGTCATTCCGTAGGGCACGAGCAGTACTCAGCCTGTTCCGCCTTGCAAAAAAGGAGCAGGTATCGGTCCTGCTGATGGGTTAAGGACCTTCTACAGCCCTATCCAGCTCTCAGAGAATAACCACCAGTCTCCTGAAATCTCCATGTTCTGGAGATTGTGCTGGGAGACACATTAAACCTTCTTGCTACAGCACGTGTGGATGTGCCATCCTGGAGAAGTTGGACAACCTGTGCAACTTCTGTAGGGTTAAGGAATCGCCTCATACTGCCAGTAGAGATAATTACTCAAGCCAAAACCAGACGAAAAAGATCAAGAGGGAGAAACTTGAAATGACCTCCACATGTAAAACCAGTCTTGTTTTGGGGGTTTTCTAATTGTTGCAACTGTAGTGCACCTATTGTTAAGTCCATGAACACCAATAAAGCAGATTAACGATGCCCTCAGCTGCTTAACCAATCAGAAATTTATCAGACAGGTTTAATTGATTTCATGCCAGGCCCAATAAAAAAGTGTTCCTTTAATTTTTGTGAGCAGTATATATATATATATATATGAGAGAGAGAGAGAACAGATTACTTGAATTGAATTCCAATAAGATTATCAAACAATGCATGTTTTTTTCATTTCTATTTCAAAACAGAAGTTTTTCAAATGTTTTGATTGAACCAGATCCTTTTGCTCAGTATTTCTCTAGCCTTTGAAAAAAATCTTTCACATGGGATGAACAGATTTACACTTTCACACGGTATTGTGAGCAAAGAACTCAAAATGTTCCCACTCTGGGGCAGACTTCATTTTTTTGCAGCCGCTATCTGTAAAAGGGATTTGGATTGTTGCTGTATAAACTTAGATCATGTGACTGCAGAATAAAGTGCCCACATCCAATGGGAGTACATCATTCACAGTAAACGCATACAAACAAACAAGCTGACTTTTGACCAACTCCGACTTGTAAAAGAAAATATTCATAGGGCTCACCTCAGAGGTCTACAAGTAAGATTTTCAATTAACTGAATGTGAATTGTGAATGGCACAATAACTAACTACAAACGCTGACAACACCCCAGTATGCCATAAGCTTCAAAGCGCTTATGAGGAAGCAACACGCTGAATGAACCAATGATGTCACTCGCTCAAACCGAGACCTCAGTCACATTTCTCCATTCTTGACGTACGTCTCAAATCGAGACTTCATCTGGCACACCCACTTTTACTCGAGAAACACCTTAGAGCCTTGGTTGATTTGTCCCATCACTACTCATAGGTTCTCCCTGGGATTCCAGTGGCCTCACCCTGGAACTTCTGCAAAGAAACAATTAATCAGTTTGGGTTCCAGCCTGGTCAGCCTCTGCACCGCTCCCCAACAGGTAATCTCCACCACACTCACCTTTCTGCGTTGCTCTCGTCAAGCTGCTTGCCTAGACTCCCAGAAACACCTTCACCAGCAGAGAAAGAAAAACTTACAGTTGTCATTGTGGATCCTGGAAAGCCTCCGGATTCTTCCTGGTGATCCACCTACAAAGACCAACAGTCAGTCAACGAACACCACACACCCACCTCCAGCCAATTACAGGTTACAACTTCCTACTTATCCTCTCCTAGCAACACTTCCCCGGACAAGAAGTAAGATTCCAATATCAAACATCATATCTCAAGATCCTCTTCATCTCATTAATTATTGTCTGCTCCTGTTTCAGTTCGACCGTGTTCCCTGGTTACCGTTTTTTTGGTTCCTCCCAAGACGAACCTACTGTTCCTTGCAAAAATAAAACTTTATTTTGAGAATCCACTTCCGTTTACTCTTGTCTGGTGTTGTACTGACTTAGAGTGCAGAAACCAAACATGTCACATAGAATGTATTGACGTCATCGTATCTCATTTCTGATTGGTCAAACTGAGAGGGTTACAGTTATTCCACTATTACAACCATTACAAGATGGATTTTTTGTAGTATCAGTAATGTTTACTTCTTCCTTGACGTAATATTTTCAGGTGAGTAGTTCACGTCTTTGCAGAGCACGTTATGTACCTTATTGCTTTTTAAAGATTTCGCTGACAAAGTTCTAGTTCGGCCCATTTTTCTTTTTTCTATAGTAGCTGCATGAGAAACCTTTAATGTTCCCAAATAGCAGAGCTTAGTGATAACCCTGAGTACTTTCTGTTTTGTTTTGGTGTCACTGTATAAAGTTGCATTGTAGAATGTTACACTGCACTCTTAGTTCCACACATAAACATTCTGCATGTGTCCAGGTAGAATACAGCTATATCTATTACCAGTACATCTGTGTACTGATCCAGCAGGGCTGTACTGAAAAAAAACAACAGAAATACATCTACTGTTACACTCCAATATTTGTGACTTTTCTTCCTAACTGGCTGTTAAAGAGCTATTTGCAATTGTTTTACTTGGAGTTAACGTAGAGTTATCTGTTTTATGATTTAACTCCAGAATTATATATTTTAAAAAATCTGATTATTTTAAAGAAAATACTAAATATGATCACAAAATATTGTTCTTTAGCATGATCATTTTGCTGCTACCACCTGATTATAATACCTTTTTAGTACCCACTTGATGTGATAATCATTCATGATGCTGTATTTACTTCCAGCACGAGAGATTTGAAATTTGATACTTAATCTGAATTCCAGCAGTGCCTCCCCTTATTTTAGACTGTGTTTGCTGTTAACATGACTAAACAAGGTCAGTGGAGGCGTTTTATTTATTCTGGCCAACAAAGCAATGCATGGTAAAAGTGCATCATATGTAATATGGTGTAAACAGTGTGAGTCCTCCACACATAGTGTGTAGACAGCTATTTTAAACAGGCAGACAACAGCAGACTGAGAGCTATGCTGCTCTTCAGATACTCAATAATTAAGTGCATGCTGCTCTCAGAGTGCCTGTGGTGGAGGAAGTCAGGCAGAAACTAGGAGTGTGTGTCTGCAGCAATGTCTGTCCCTGTGTTAGAGGTTTAAATAACACAGAATCCACCCCTCTTGTCATATGGTGTACTTGTAGCGACATCCTAAAATTATTCCCCTGTGTTCATTACCATGTCTCTGTGATAAAGGATTAGGGTGGCATCCACCACCTGACACTATCAAGCCATGCACCACTCAGGTTTGGGATACTGATGATGTCTCTGACATGAAAGAAGTCCCACAGCACATCGAGATGGGAGATCCCAGCAGCCTTTGTGTCAGCATTAAAGTTTTAGTTTGCGTGGGCCTGTTTAACACGACTACTGATCTTCGACTGATGCTGAACTGGAAGGCAGCCATGGGCAACAGCATGTCCAACATCAGTGTGCTGGTCTCCAGGTGCCACAGTGCCACAAACAAGTGTTGAATTAGACCCACTGGGACCTGAAACTAAACACACTAACATCACTGGGACACTGTTAAAATGTCTGGTGTAATCCAAAAGTCAGACAAGACCATAGCAGGTCTCAGTGATATATCAGACTACAAGGAGTTATACAATTACAGTTGGTTTCATCCTTATTATTTGGTTATTCTTTCAAACTTAAGATATTTACCCAATGATTTCTTTAGTGGGATTTGCAAGGACCTTCCAAAGCAACTCTTCTTCTATTTTATTCACAGGATGGTACAGCTAGCTGTGGAATATTGAATCTGTTTTAAGAAGTAAAAAAAATACATAAATACAATTATCTTAGCAACTTGAAAACAAAATTTAAAAAAAATCATTTGCAAACTTTAGCTTTGCCAAAATGTTTTAGAATGTTCTTAATATTCTGATTATCTATTTGTTTTGAAATTGGCTTTTATTTTTACAGCAACCTGCCTAGTTTTTTTTCCTGTTTAGGTAGATGCCCTGTGGTTCCCACACATGGTTAACTGAGAATGCCATATACCCCAAGAAATGTCAGTAAAGACTAAAGAGAGAGAAATTCTAGAATTTACAGGTTTAACATGTGAGAAACATTTAGGTGCTCATTGGCTGAAGTCCAACATCAAATTGATGCAATAAAACTAAAGACAGGGAAATACAGTAAGGGAACAAAAGTAGTGCTTGTGCAGCAGCTTTCGCTATTGATTTTATTGTAGAAACGTGGCAAAGAGTTTTTTACTACTGTTTTTGTGAATGATAAAATTTTCCTTCAGATATAATCTATAAATTTCAGCTTAAAATATGACTTCAAAATCAGACTCGGTACGTACCGTGGCTCAGTTTCACAGTTTGGCTCAATTTTAGTACAGTCAGGGAACAAAGTGAAAAAAAAAACAGTTTTTTTTTTTTTTTAATGAAATGACATTGAAAGAGGAGTTTGCAAGATAGAGCATCGTTTAAACCACTGATTAGAGAGAAAAATAAGGATATGTCTTTTGGAGTCTTTTGTGAGGAAAATATAAGCTTCGCCTGTGCTAACCTGATGACCTGTCAGCTTGATCAATAGAAATTTTAATGCCAGTCCTGACAGAAAAAAACTTCAAAGTTGACAACCACACATGGAGCACAACTCTACAGCTGCACAACCCCAATGAGCGGAGAGAGACAAGGGGGGGTATTATGTCCCTTTTCCACTAGGGTCGCTTCAGAACCGAACGGTATGGAACGGTACGGTCTAGAACGGGTAGGGTGTGTTAGCCATTACCATCTCAGAAAAACGGTAGAGGGTGAGGACATGGGCAGGCTTAGTTTAACAAAAGCGCCAGCTTAAAACGGTCACAAAGTCATCATGACAACAGAGAGCATCCCGTTCCGTACAGTACCGGCCCTAGTGGAAATGGGGCATTAATGGCCCAAACACTGCTAAGTGAAGCTAATGTTATTAGCCTGGGTGCCAAAACCTAGCTTTAATGTTTCTTTAAAACCCACTTATATTTTCTTCTAATCTTTGATATGATTAAAACGGTCACAAAGTCATCATGACAACAGAGAGCATCCCATTCCGTACAGTACCGGCCCTAGTGGAAATGGGGCATTAATGGCCCAAACACTGCTAAGTGAAGCTACTGTTATTAGCCTGGGTGCCAAAACCTAGCTTTAATGTTTCTTTAAAACCCACTTATCTTTTCTTCTAATCTTTGATATGATTCGTTTAACAAAGTTTGTAATTAGCAGATGTTAGACAGCAAGACTAACAATGGACAGATCCAGTCTGCGTATAGCTGAGCATCTGATCGATCCATGATTTTGTCTTTCGCCTGCTGCAGGCCCAGAGGCAGCTTCTGACAGAAGTCCAATGAAGCTGTATGCACCTGATCTTTGCTTCGGTATCTCATATCATTGCAACGGTAATCCTCCGTTCTGAAGTGAGCGGCACGAAAGTCCTGTGTTTATTTACAGCAGAAACATCAGCCTCATTGTCACAACAATTGACCACCTTTACAAAAAATGTATGTACAGAAGTACATATATACACAAGTACATATATACAGAAGTACTGAACACAAAGACTCTCAATGATACGAGCTAAAAGCAACCTCCAACATTGCCAGAAGTGGATGAACATTTACCATAGCGTCTTATTATGTAAGCCAACGTGTTCCTAAAAGGGGGGGAGTCGATGACTCAGCGCAATCTGCTGGGATTCTGGAACTTAACTGATTGGAATGTTTGTATAATTCTATTGAAATTACTTTTGTTGTAAAGTGCATTGAGATGTCATTTGTAGTGAATTGGCGCTATATAAATAAAAATCAATTGAATTTAATTAACATTTGAACTGGGCAATCCAGGTCCTGCTCTCATTTAAAAGAGTTGTTGGGCGTAACAGCTGCAAGCAGAAGGCTGGGCTGCACAGTTTGTTTACAGACGTGCATGTGTTGCTGGCAGGATTCTAATTCCCCTTTTGCCCTCCATGAGCAGTTTTCCATCCATTCACAGCTTTTTCCATGCAATTTCAGGGTCCTCTACTAGAGGACTGGGATCTTAAGAGTCCCATGCAGTATATTTGCTGTTCTAAGTAATTTTGATTTGCTCCGAGTGCCCCGAGTGCTCAGATTACCATGGGTACTACTGTCACCTTCACCTTCCAAGCTTTCTCTAGGGTGTAGCTACTTATTGCCCTGGACTTGTTCTTGCCATTGAGCTGACTTCTTAAAGGGATACCAGGCAAGTTTGAGTGTTTTCTCTACGATGCTCCCCCTAGCGTCTGTTAGTAAATTTTGCTTTCAAACACACTGTCGTAAAAACAAACTGTTTTGTTTTTCCCCCCTCACCGCCCGCCACGAGCAACCCAGCTGATCAGTTGCTAACCCTAACCAGGCACAAAATACAGTATAAAAGTGTTACTTACAAGCGCAAAAGCAAAAATGCGAGGTCTGTATCCGACTTGGAGCCTTCGGTGTCTTTCAGCTCTCGCCATTCGGTAAAAGCTTGACCAATATCGATGCGTGTGTGAGCCCTTGCTCGGTCTGAAGCTCTTTTTCTTTTCTTGGCATCTTCCGTCAAGGGTTTTCGCTGCTTCTTAACCGGCTCTGCCATCGGTTGCCACA
Source organism: Apricaphanius iberus (assembly GCA_028564705.1). Lineage (NCBI taxonomy): Eukaryota > Metazoa > Chordata > Actinopteri > Cyprinodontiformes > Aphaniidae > Apricaphanius > Apricaphanius iberus. The sequence continues at coordinate 2,748,244 of JAPXFQ010000074.1, forward strand.
CTCTTTAGCCGGGTTTCGTTAGCCTGCCTGAGTGTTGGGTATGCGTTCCGAAAATTGATCCTTCTTCTCACGATGTCTGTGACTTTGCGAGACTGAAGGACACCGGGTCGGTACACTAAACTTGCAAGTGGGATATTCTGTCTACAGGCAGTAGGGGCGGGCGAGAGATTCTTCATTCGCCCTGTAATGAGTCATTTAACCATATACCGACTTACTAAGATGATTAATTAACATGAAAATGTTGCCTAGTATCCCTTTAAGACTTGCCTCACTCGTTGGAGGTATTTGGCTGTTGCCGCTTTCTCGTTGCCTGTTCGAGGTTGCCATTTGTCTGTGGTATTCCTAGGTAACTATACTTGTCCCCAATGTCTGCTATTGTTCCTTCAGATCACTTCAGTGTGGACTACTTTGCCTTGCTTCCTAATCATCCTACTATATTTTTCAAGACGGACTGAAATCCTGAAGTCATTGCTGTAGATCAGGGGTCTCCAACATGTCGCTCCTGAGCTACTGGTAGCTCCCAAAGCTCTTGAAAGTCATTTACCAGCAAGTAATAGAAAAATATACAGCCAGTCGGTAAAAGATGCAGCATGGAGCGTCATATCACTAAAGTTAATAAGAACTGTTCTTTCACTTTTTTGAACATGTTACAACCTGTACGTCGTTAGCAAATTCACACATGGAAATTAACAATGTAAATAATCCAATGAGGGTAGTAGCTCTTCTGTGATTTCAGTGTGTAAAAGCTTACAGAAAATAAAAGTTTGGAGACCCCTGCTGTAGATCGTGGTGGTGTGAATCGGTGAACTATGCCCCATGTACTCTTAGCGTACAGCTTATGTCATCCATGTAGAGTTCGCCTTTTTTTTAGCCATTCTGAGTGAGTCCCATCTCTTAGCAGAAGGTTCGGTTTTGCTGCCAGGTGCTCGTGGAGTGCTGTGAGTTTTTTAGCCAGTAGGCATGGATATTTGATTTGTTTCTCGTCAATCTCAAATTGTGATATCATTTGCCATTTGTGGATGTCGGAACACTGCGCTACTACAGGTTTTGCAGCAAACCAATAATGTTGGTTTCAAAGTAACCATTCTTCCCACATTCTTTTCGTGTAGCCTATCTGACTAGGCCTACTTAATTAGTAACACTCCAACAGAGCCTTATTCCTACATCTCATGAAGGGTATTACCCAAGGACCCACTCTGGATGGATGCCTGAATTGCTGCACTGATGCAGTTTGTCTTTTCAAAACAGGTGTGTAAATGGGCTGCAGGTATACCAAGTTATGGTCAGATTTACCCAGGGGGGGTAACAAGGTTACTGAGTATGCCTCCTTAATATTGACATACAACAGATCTAAAGTTGGGTTAGGGTTAGACATGTAATTAATGTATAAGTTAGGCAAAATACAGTCACTAAAATTAATGGAAGTCAATAAACGTCTCCCAAATCAGAAAATAAAAAAGAAAGTAGTGATTTCTACATTTATTTTGACTTGTAATTCATTGAAGACAATATTTCACGTTTTGTGTGGTCAGCTTAATTATTTTGTAAATATACATTAAATGTTTGTAATTATGATGTAATATAATGTTATTATGATTTGGTAAAAAAGGAGCATCCAAGAAAAGGTCAAGTCCTTTAGGAGCAAAGATGGGCCAAAGATTGCTAGTTTGCCAAGAAATACGTTAGAAAACTATTGGAATGGTTAAAACCTAATTTTCTCAATGAAAGATAGGAAGATATTTGATTTCCTCATATTTCAAATTCAACCATGCATAACATATTAGAAGATTCAAGGAATCTGGAGGAATTTCAGTGCATAAAGAACAAGACAAGACTAAGCTGAACAACCGTGACCTCCAATCCCTTAGGCGACACTGCATCAAGAATTATCTATAAACGATGTCACCACATGGTATCACAACTACTTTGACAAACCTTTGTAAAGTACCACAATACATAGTGACATCCACAAATGCCAGTTAAAAATGTACTGTTCCAAAAAGAAGCCCTCTGTTAAAAATGTCCAGAAGCACTATCGACTTTTCTGGGCACAGGGATATCTGGGATGGTCTATCACACAGTGACACATGTAGTGTAGTCAGATGAATCAGTGTTTCAGGTGTTTCAGGGAGAAATGGATGTGGTGTGCTCCGGAACAAGGATGAAAGGGGTCATCCAGACTGTTACCAGCAAAAAGTCCACAATCCAGGGTCTGTCATGGTATGGGATTTTGTTAGTGCCTTTGACAAAAGTAAGTTCCACTTCTGTAATTTCAACATCCATCCATCCATCCATCTTCTTCCACTTTATCCGAGGTCAGGTCACAGGGGCAGTAACCTACGCAAAGAGACCCAGACTTCCCTCTCCCCAGCCACTTGGGCCAGCTCCTCGGGAGGAATCCCGAGGCCCAGGCCAGACGGGAGACATAGTCCTTCCAGCAAGTCCTGGGTCTTCCCCTGGGCCTCCTCCCAGTGGGACGGGCACGGAACACCTCACCAGGGAGGCGTCCAGGAGGCCTCCTGACCAGATGCCCGCGCCACCACAACTGGCTCCTCTCGATGTGGAGGAGCAGCGACTCTACTCTGAGCCCCCTCCGGATGACCGAGCTCCTCACCCTATCTCTAAGGGAGAAGCCAGCCATTCTGTGGAGGAAACTAATTTCAGCCGCCTGTATCTGTGATCTTGTTCTTTCGGTCACCACCCAAAGTTTGTGACCATAAATGAGGGTAGGAACATAGATCGACCGGTAAATCGAGAGCTTTGCCTTTTGGCTCAGCTCTCTCTTTATCACGACAGACCGGTACAGCGCCCGCATAATTGCAGACGCCTTAGCAATCCGCCTATCGATCTCCGGCTCCATGTTTCCATCATTCGTCAACAAGACCCCCAGATACTTGAACTCCTCCACTTGAGGAAGGACCCCATCCACGACCTGAAGAAGGCACCCTACCCTTTTCCGGCTAAGGACCATGGTCTCGGATTTGGTGGTGCTGATCCTCATCCCAGCCGCTTCACACTCGGCTACGAACCGCTCCAGCGAAAGCTGTAGATCCCATTCGGATGAAGCCAACAGGACCACATCATCTGCGAAAAGCAGCGACCCGATCATGAGGTCACCAAAATGGACCCCCCCAAACCCTTGGTTGCGCCTAGAAATCCTGTCCATAAATGTTATGAACAGGATCGGTGTACAAAGGGCAACCTTGGCAGAGTCCAACTCTCACTGGAAACGAGTCCGACTTACTGCCGGCAATGCGAACCAAACTCTGACACCGGTCATACAGGGATCTAACAGCCCTTATCAAAGGCCCTGGTACCCCATACTTCTGGAGTACCCCCCACAGCACTCCTTGAGGGACACAATCGAACGCCTTCTCCAAGTCCACAAAACACATGTAGACCGGTTGGGCGAACTCCCACGCACCCTCCAGGACCCTGCTGAGGGTATAGAGCTGGTCCAGTGTTCCACGGCCAGGACGAAAACCGCATCATTCCTCTTGGATCCGATGTTCGACTATCCGTCGGACCCTCCTCTCCAGAACCTCTGAATAGACCTTACCAGGGAGGCTCAGAAGTGTGATCCCCCTAAAGTTGGAACACACTCTGTGGTCCCCCAGTCTGCCAATCCAAGGGAACTGCCCCGATGTCCACACAATATTGCAGAGCCGCGTTAACCAACACAGCCCTACAACATCCAAAGCCTTGAGGAACTCATCTCATCCAACCCCCGGAGCTCTTCCACCAAGGAGCTTTTTAACAACCTCAGTGACCTCAGCACCAGAGATTGGAGAGCCCGTCCCAAAGTCCCCAGACTCTGCTTCCAAACAGGAAGGTGTGTCGGTGGAATTGAGGAGGTCTTCGAAGCATTCCATCCACTGACCCAAAATGTTCCGTGTCGGGGTCAGCAGCACACCAACCCCACAGTAAACAGTGTTGGTGGCAGACCGCTCCCCCCCTCTCAGGCACCGGATGGTGGACCAGAATCGCTTCGAAGCCACACAGAAGTCGTTCTCCATGGTCTCCCCAACTCCTCCCACGCCCGAGTTTTTGCCTCAGCGACCATCCGAGCTGCACTCCACTTGGCCTGTCGGTACCTATCAGCTGCTTCCGGGGTCCCGCAGGCCAGAAAGGCCCGATAGTACTCCTTCTTCAGCCTGACAGCATCCCTCACCGCCGGTGTCCACCAGCGGGTTCGAGGGTTGCCGCCGCGACAGGCACCGACAACCTTACAGCCACAACTAATGTCCGCCGCTTCGACAATGGAGGCACGGAACATGGCCCACTCGGACTCAATGTCCCCCATCTCCCCCGGGATGTGTTCGAAGTTCTGCCGGAGGTGAGAGTTGAAACTCCTTCTGACAGGAGACTCTGCCAGACGTTCCCAACAACCAAGTCGATCATCGAGCTGCGGCCTAGGGTGACCTGGTGCCAAGTGCACACATGAACACCCTTATGCTTGAACATGGTGTTCGTTATGGACAATCCATGACGAGCACAGAAGTTCAACAACAAAACACCGCTCTGGTTCAGATCGGGGGGGGGCATTCTGCCCAACCACGCCTCTCCAGGTCACACTGTCAATGCCCAGGTGACCGTTGAAGTCCCCCAGCAGAATGAGGGAGTACCCGGAAGGAGCACTCTCCAGCACCCCCTCCAAGGCCTCCAGAAAGGGTGAGTAATCCGATCTACCGTTTGGCGCATAAGCACAAACAATATTCAGAACCCGTCCCCCCACCTGTAGGCGGAGGGAGGCTACCCTCTCATTCACCGGGGTGAACCCCAATGTACAGGCGCCGAGATGGGGGGCAACAAATATGCCCACCCACCCCAGCTCGCTGCCTCTCAATGGAAGCAACTCCAGAGTGGAAAAGAGTCCAACCCCTCTCGGGGAAACGGGTTCCAGAGCCAGAGCCGTGCATCGAGGCAAGGCCGACGATGTCCAGTCGGAACCTCTCGACCTCGCACACCAGCTCCGGCTCCTTCCCCCCCAGAGAGGTGACGTTCTACGTCCCAAGAGCCAGCTTCCTCAGCCGAGGATCGGATCTGCCAAGGTCCCCGCCTTCTTACACCGCCCATCTTACACCGCACCGGACCCCTATGGCCCCTCCCACACGTGGTGAGCTCATGGGAAGGGGGCCCCATGTTGCCTCTTAGGGCTGAGCCCGGCCACCAGGCGCTCGCCTACGTCCCCCACCTCCAGGCCTGGTTCCAGAGTGGGGCCCTGGTGACCCACTCTGGACCCAGGCCTTAGTGGGTCCGTTTTGGACTTTTTGCTCATCATAGGGGTCTTTGGGCTGCGCTTTGTCTGATCCCTTACCTAGGACCAGTTTGCCATGGGTGACCCTACCAGGGGCTTAGAGCACCAGACAACTTAGCTCCTAGGATCATTGGGGCACTCAAACCCCTCCACCGCGATAAGGTGGCAGCCCAGGGAGGGGCATTCAACATTGATGCTGAAAAGTACATAAAGATTCTGTAGCACAATATGCTGCATTCAAGAAGCCATGTTTTCATTCATTCTGCACACATTACAAATTCCTGGCTGTGGAGGAAGAGGGTATGGGTACTAGTTGGGGACTGTTCTGCCTGCAGTCCGAACCTGTCTCCAATAGAGAATGTGTCGCACATTTTGAAGTGCAACGTGCGACAATGAAGACCCCATACCCCTAACTTGAGACTTGTGTCCAGAAAGAGTGGGACAAAATTACACATTAAACACTTCATCGCTTTGTGGCTGCAGACCGTAACACATTTTAAGTGCTGTAAAAAGGAATGGCAACATGACAAGGTGGTAAATGTTTTACTGTTCCGTTTTTTGTTTTTTTTATGTCTTGCTTGAACCAAAATTGGAATACATCTTTATTTTGAAAAAATACAATATAATTCATGAGGAACAATTTCAATAATGTGTTGTATTGTTTTCAATGTAATATAGATCAAAGATAATTTAACAAAGTACTGTTTTCAGTTTGATTTTAATTTAACATAACGTCCCAACCTTTTTGGATTTTTTGTTGTACGAGCAAGATAGGAATGTGTGTGTATGTAGGTGTGTAGGTGTGTGTTGGTGTGTGTAAGTGTCTTTGTGTGTGTGTGCATGCACGCTCCTGTCTAGCATTCAAACTGATGAACATTTTTCATCATTTCAAGTTTTTCACCTATAAAGTAAAGAGTGTATGATACATAGTAAATATATTTTCCCTGGTCCTCACTTACAGACAATGTTGGTTTTAGAGGTGTGGTGCGAATTAAGTTTTAGTTGAAGTTAATACCAAACAGAGACCACCCTTGCCAACTTCAGTCGACAATCCTTTGGACAGAGTACGCCAGGTGTCCCAGGGGGGTGAAGGGGGCTCGGAAGGAGGGTACAAGGTTCTGGAGAGGACTGGTGTTATGTGGGAGACATGAAACGTGGGGTGTATCAGGAGACTGGCAGGGAGGTGAAGACAGACAGAGGATGCATTAATGACAGACTCTCATAGGGGCCAGTTAACCTGGGGGAGAGTTTCTGAGAGATAGATTTAAATGGACGAGACGAGAGCCAAATCTTTTGACCGGCTGTGTACTTTAAGCAATCGTTGGACAGTAAGGAGGGAGATAATGATTTCTACAGGTTGATTAGACAGAGAGATAGAGATTAATGGATGGGCAACAGGTTAGGGTAATTAAGGATAGGGATGCCAATTTACTGACAGGGGCCAAGTGTGTAATGGGGAAATGGAGAGAGTACTTTGAAGAGCTGATGAATAAAAAAATTGAAAGAGAATGTAGAGTAGAATAGGTGACCACTGTGGATCAGGAAATGGCTGAGATTAGTAAGGAAAATCTGAGGAAAGCTTTATATGTAATAGTAGTAGTTAATTTATTTGTTATTACCAGGACAGTGCATATTCACAACAGATTAAATATAACATGCAACAGTTAGCCAAAAGCTTATTTTCATCTGTAGTCCTAATAGCCAGATGTACTTTGGTATCCTAAAAGGATAATATAAAACAACTTAGAAGTATAAAACATTGCATAAATAAAATAAAAAGGCACACAAATATACAATTACACACACACACACGGTAATAGAAAATTGTAAAAAAAAAAAAAAAAAGGTGAATTACTGGCAGCTAGAACTGCAAACCAAAAACCATAACATTAAGGTAAAATACTGTAATTCAGAAAACATCCAAAGTCAATTATTTTCATGTAAATTCCTTTACATTATTCCAAGTGAAATACTGTTGTTTTACAGTTTCACCCTGTGTTATTATGGTCAAGCATTATAAATATAAGTTTGTCAAAAAAATATTCTTGAAAACACCATACTTTTACTGATTGTTTATTTTTAAACACCTTAGAATAAGTGTATATATTTCTGTTTCTACAGGACCATACCTGAAATTTGCTGATTGTTTAAAAACAAAAAAGTTAATTAAACTACTGTCTAACATGTGCAACATTTGACTATTGTAACATCAATCAACACCTGCAAGATCTGGTGCAAGGTTTGAGGAGACATTCAACTAACCTGCCTTGCAGTAGGTTCACAATTGCTAATAAAAGTAGAGCATAATGAATTTCTCCTGCCTCACACATCCAATGACCCTACATAACCAAAGAAAGAACCTCAATCAAAAAACATAAACACTTTATCATGAGACACATATATGTGGTAGAATTTAGAGTAGAGTTTATTAAAACAAATGCTGAAAGCAACACAACCATGCTAATAAATAGCCTCAAGTTTGTGCACAGGTCAGCAACACCTGTGTCTCACGGCAACACTATGTTTCAAGCATTCAAATGTATTTCTATTCTTGGAGGAATATTGGCAAGTTAGGCAGCGAGCAAACTTTCACCCCCTTTTTCTTGTGGATGGCCAATTTCTAAATAGGTTAACCTGGGTGAATCCAACTGCAAGCATAGGTTTCTCAAACCCACTGATCAATTTAGCATCTGGATACCAGATGGATAAATCATTCCTTTTGAAGTTAATTTAACAAAAACAGTAAAAGTATCAGAATTATCTGGAAAGATTTGTGTAGCAAATCTCGGGCTGGACCTTCAGGTTAAAAGCCACAACCTGTTGCTTACACCAAGTAGAATGACTGAGTTAAATCATGTAGTGGTTTTTATTATTACTAGTAAGGAGATTTCTGGTGATAATTTTGGCTAAAATCTGAGGCGAGAAAATGCAGGAATATCACTGGTCATAGGCTTCTGTTTGATCAATGACTTCTGATTCCAGAGCCATCAAAAATTGGACAAGATTATTACTGTTGTGAATTTACTAATCTTGTATCTGGAAGTTTATATTTCAATCTTATTCAACACACATATGCAAAGGTGACCAAGATCAACGCGCCTCACAAGGGGAACCATAAATCAGAATCAGAAGAATCAGAATCAGCTTTAATGGCCAAGTATGACACATACAAGGAATTTGACTCCGGCAACTTTCCTCTCCAGTACAGAACTTAAATAAGTGAAATTAAAAAACGGGAAAAATAAATAAATAAATAAAATAAATAAAAATAAAAATAAAGGATAATATATACACCAAACCAGGGTTATTGTACAGTAAGTATATACAGCAGTGCAGAGTTTTAGTTTATTGTTCATGTGAGTGGACACACACTCTGTGACTATTCAGAGTTCATCAGAGCGACAGCCTGGGGGAAGAAACTGTTCTTGTGTCGGGTGGTTTTGGCGTACAGCGCTCTGTAACGCCGGCCTGAGGGGAGGAGCCTAAACAGATTGTGGCCAGGGTGTGAGGGGTCAGTGGTGATTTTTCTGGCCCGCTTCCTGACCCTGGCCCGGAATAGGTCCTCAATGGAGGGAAGATCAGAACCTATGATCCTCTCTGAGGACCTGACTGTTCTCTGCAGTCTGTCCCTGTCTTGCCTGGTGGCGGATCCGAACCAGACAGAGATGGATGAGGTCAGGACAGACTGGACTATTGCTGTGTAGAATATGGTCAGCAGTTCCTGAGGCAGGTTGAACTTTCTGAGCTGACGCAGAAAGTACAGCCTTTGCTGGGCCTTCTTCCTTATAGAGTCAATGTGGGAGGTCCACTTCAGGTCCCGTGTGATGGTGGATCCTAGGAACCTGAAAGACTCTACTGTGGGGACTGGCCTGTTGGTGATTATGAGAGGAGATGTTGCAGGGGGTCTCTTCCTGAAGTCGACTGTCATCTCCACAGTTTTGAGCGGGTTTAGCTCCAGGTGGTTCTGACTGTTGGGCATGTTAAAAACAAATATAATATTTGGCTATTGATAGTCAAACACTGCTTATTGGCAGTCAGTAAAATTCATAATTTATGGAAAATTATTATTATTCGGGGCACCACTTTGTTCTACCAGGACCTATTTTAATAGCCAAATGTCTATATGAGTCTCATAATTCTGAAGGAATGAATTCTTAAAGTATATTGGTCAAACACCTTGCAATATGTGTTTGTGTTGAACAAGAAATGATAACTGTTACTTTCCAAACACGGGATTTATTTACACCAATAAAAACATTAAAACACTAATACTAGTAATTAGAGAAGCACCACTGATTAAAATAAATGTATAGTTAAAATAAAGGAACACAGAATATGAATGTGAAAATGAGAAACCCTGAATTCTGATTTATGCTTCTGCATGCAGATCAGACCCAGGATTCAATTTCCAGATGCTGGAGGGGAAAGATGAATTAGTTTCACAAATTACAAGAGAAAATAAACTATTCTTTGGATAAAGAGATGTTTGTTAAAAATGATCTGGATGAGAGCAGTTTCATCTTTGGAAGATTACTTCTATTCAAGAAGTGGTCATCAAAGTAAACAATTCAATTCAAGTAGCTGATATAAAACGGCAAGTTCAAACACGGTTAACAAGATTAGTTTCTGTTTTTAATCTAGTTAAACCGAATTCTGTTTGAACAGTTATTAGCAACCTTTGTTATGAAGTGTCGACCTGGACGAACACGTGAGCTTTTTGGCTTTCAGGTAGCACTCTGCAACGCACGTGGGGCGCTTAGAGTGACTCAGACACATTTAATAAACATTAAACAACAAGAAAGACTCCTGTGTGATTGAGTAGCTCAAGAAGCAGAGTTTAAAAACGACTCTTCTTCGGGAGAAAGTCTTTAAAAAAAAACACTGATTAAAGTTTAGGCCGAAAGGCCTTTGTTACCCAAAGATAACAGATGAAACAATTCAACACCACAAAAAGGGGAAAACCTTTAAAATTAGTTAATCCTAACTTGCCTCTGGCCAAACAGACCTTATGAACGTTTAAAGTCCTCCGAGTTGCTACACAGCGATGAGGGGTTTAGGGGGATGAGATGACGTTAGCCTAGCGGCTAACAATGGCTCAGATCTGGTTAGCTGCGTTGAGCTCCTGGCTTGCTGCTCCGTCCAGCTGCGTCTGGCTCTAGCTGCGTGGTGATCTGCCCCCGGCATCTACTTTTTACAGTACCTCTTTGGCAATTCTTGTCTGCTCTGTGGCGGCGACTTAATGCGGCTTCTGCTGGTTCTGGCGTGCCACGTGTGGCTTCCACTTATTCAGTCTTGCTGCCTGTCGGTGGCCTAAAACTCAAAGAGGTAGCATCGGGCTCTGGGACAAATGTCTTTGTTTGTCAATGTTTAAGATTCACCTGGAGTGGTCTTTGGGTTCCTTTGGAGAAAGTTTCTGCCAGAAACTTGGGACTTCCTTCGCCAGCGAAGGAGGATGGATGGAGATTTTAAACCCTTCTGTTGCTCCTGCCAGAGGTAGATTCAGAAGGAAGGTAAACAGGAAGGGGCGGTCCTATTTATAATTTCACTTGGTTGACTTCCGGTGGAAGAGAGCAGCACAGCACCCCAGATGGCTGTGTGTGACCCAACAACAAGCTCTGGTGGCTACCTGTGTGAAGATGTTAAAGCATCCATCCATCCATTTTCTTAACCGCTTAATACTTAATGGGTCGAGGGGGGGCTGGTGCCTATCTCCAGCTGTCAGCGGGCGAGAGGCGGGGTACACCCTGGACAGGTCGCCAGTCCATCACAGGATGTTAAAGCAAACTGAGAAAAATAACCCACTATCCAGACAGGATGTCAATATGGAGGGTAAATAATAGTTCATAGATGTCTTTGCAGAGAGCTGTTTTGAAAATATTTGAATAGCTCAAATTTTTGTTGAATATTGTTTAACGATTATTCTTACAAAAAGTTATTATAAGCTGCACACTGGTATTGCCAAGGCAATGCGTATCACTGCATGAGAGCAGATATCAATGGGATGAAATATATTCAAATTTAAATAATTTGAATTTAAATGAATTATTCAGGGGAAAAATGTTAGGAGACTGTTACTGTTTGCTGGGTTTTGAGTGGCCTCTCTTCTGTTTACATCTCTTCATAGGGTGTGACTGGCAGGTGCCGCACCAGGTGCTCAGTATTCCTCTCCTACTTACCTCCGCCAATGATTCATCCACCAGACGATCAATTAAGATCATCAAAGATAAAAAACAGCACAGTTCAGCAACTATTTCAGATTAACTCTAACCACTTACCTGTTTCCCTCCAGTGCTCCCCTGCCAGCTGGGTTAATGCCTGACCTTCCCCAGTATCTTGTCCCTGTTTGTCCTGTTCATAAACATTTTAAAAACTGACTTTCAGCAACTTGAAGTTATTGCCTGAATTCGAGTCTCACTTGCCAAAGAGAACAAAACCAAATGTATACTGTTTTTTGAAAGGTTATGTAAAAATTATTTATATCATCCTTGTCCTCTCTTTAGTCTATTCTAACTGGTGTAGGGTTTAGGAGCTGTAAAGCATCTATATATTCATTCTTCATTAAGAACGTTTTTTTTTCTTTTTTCTTTCTGCTCAGTCATGATCATGAACAGGCTTCGTTATGACCAGAACTACATCAATGCAATGAAAGGGGGGAAATGAAATAGCTAAATTGCTACTTCATTCTACGAGAGCTTTGAAGTACTGTTTTCATCCCATTTTGACCAAAATAAATCTGTATTTTTATGATTGCATGTGTCGGGAGGTTGCTAATGGGTTCGGAATAAAAGACAACATTTTGATTCAGAAAGGTGCTGGTGACACAGACACCTTTTTTTCTTATTTCAGCTCCCTTTAAAGCCAGACAACTGCTACTCCCCTATCATTGGTTGATCAAGTCAAAGATGATGACCTACTCTTCGTTAATGCCTATATGCTGTCAGAGCTGATCCCAATGAAGCAAATAAAAAGATGGCTCTGTGCTGAATAGATGTCTTGTTCTGCTCCCTTCAGTTGGGCATTATGGAAATACATTCATGTGAAAGATTGAGGCCAGCCAAGGCGGCTCTACTCTCCTCAGCAGGACTTTCCTGTTACTAAAGGCAATTTTATTTACTAACTGGGACAAGCTGCTGGACAAAGCCTGAGAAGCAGTGAGGTGAAGGGATTCTTTTTAGACACATGTTTAAAATGTTATTTGTAAAAACTCGAGCTCAAATTTAACTTTAAAACTTGAATGTTTTTTTGCATCCCACATGTTGTGGCATCACAACTCAAGTGTTAATGCATTGTACATGCAGAGGATAACTAAGACAGAGGCTCCAGCAGAGGCTCAGCAGGAGATTCAAGTTCTGACAAAATAAACTAAGAAACACACATTGCTTAGGCAGTTATGAAGATAATGCCTTCTTTTCATGTTATATCTACTAAAGTTCTCTGAGTGCTGCATTTAGAATTTACATGTAATGAACACAAACAGCTAAATACTACTGTAGGCTTTTAAGAAAACGTAATGATTGTTTACTCTCATAAGCAGAAGAGTGTTTTATACAGTTCAAAGAGAGAACATAGCCCTCCTGACTAAGTACCCCCCCCCCCCACACACACACACACACACACACACACACGCACACACAGGTGTGGGGACATTGGTGTGTGAGGACATATTCTTGAGCTGAGGTTATCATCAACAGATAGTTGGTGCCAGGAGCTTTCCAGCAACTTTGGTGTTGTATTAATAAATCAATTTTTTTTGTGTTGTGAATGTGTAGTTCTTAGTTCACATTACTGGATCTGTTTTGTTAATGTTGTTCTGTTCTATTGGTTGTTTTTTGTTTGTTTTTTTATTTTTGTTTTTTTTTTTATATTTATTTTTTGTTTTTCCGACTTCTCTGCTGTCCAACAGAGGTGGACTGGGATATTTTCTTGTGTTCTTTGTGTCCCTCCCTATCTTGTATCGTCAGTTCATACGCCTACCTGTCCTGTTTCTCTTTTTCATCTTCTTTCTTTCTTCTCTTTTGTTTTCTCGTTTTCATGTCCTTAACTTCAAGAAATTGAACCCACAGTAAAAAACAAAAACAAAAAAAGTTATCCAATGCATTATAAAAAGATTAAATGTTTTGATTTTGCCTTAACTTGGACCAAATATGTTACTATAAGGGTCAGTGCTGTGGATATTACAGTGTCACAATTCTTACCATTGTGCTCCTGTCAAGAATCCACTGTGTACCAATTTTCACAGTTTCCGGATTTTAACCTATAAAGTGAGTACCGTTTAATACAAAGTGAGAACATTTCGCCTGGTCCCCATTTTTGGACAATGTCACTGACCTCTAGTGGTTTGTTTGAGATGTATGGTGTAAAATAAGTCTTAGGTAGGCTTAGGGTTAGGAATAGATCTGTAATAGATGAATTCGGCGAAATAACCGGAAGTTGAGCCGCCTCCATTACTGCGTTGACCACCCCTAGTCAGGCAGCCACAGGCACTGTGCGATTTGCAGCAAGAAGTGAACATTTTCTTATTATCTAGCATGCCTAGAAACTGAGGATATGTAGGAGAGAAGATCTGATCAGTCATTGGCTGTTCTAATAACAGCAGAAACGTCCAGATCTGGAAGAAAACACCCTAAGAGACGCACAAGTCCTTAGCTAACAATAAACTGTTCGTGTTATAGACCGTACAGGTTATTCAGGTCTCCTGGGCGCCCCGAGGAAGAGGTTGTTCAGCTCCAGTGGATAAAGAACATAAACTGAAAGGATTTTGTTCTAAATAAAAACAGCTCTGTGAGTATTTCTTATAATGCCTTATTAACTAATATTTATAATAGTAAACAGCTGGCTGTCGCTGCTGGCTAATGTTGTCTATGTAATGTTTACACTTTGCAACTCATATCGGTTTCCAATTCAGTGTTTACAACTTTCAGTACAAGTCAGCCCCAGAGTATGGATAATACTGCTGTCTGTTACAATTAGGTGTCTTAATAACAATCTATGAACCAAACAATTTGTTTTTTTGCTACAAGTAAAGTTTATGTTGCTCTGTTGTTAGTTTATTGTTTGCCATGTGGAGACTGTTTACCTAACATTTGAATAAATAGGGTTACTGTGTTGTAATGATGAAGTAAATGTAAAATAATGATCTACAGATACATTCAATAAGATGCATAAACATGGTGTAAAATTGACCTGACCGTAGCCCAGGTAATTTTGATCCCTAATCAGTGACCTATAGTTGTGGTTTCTCTGGACATCAGATTCCAACCGTTCAATAAACTACTCTCAAATGTCTGAACCAAAGTCGCATACCCTGTCCATAAGCTTTTTAACTTCTGCACATGCTATATACGCCGTGTTTAATGATCTACTATTTTCCTATTAATCATTCTGTTTATTGCTTAAAATTTTAATTCATAAATTAATATAGGTATTCATTTAATATAACTTTAATGGTTACTGAGGGCCACTGTCTAATATCATCAGTCCAAATATTCTTCATGCTCTCACTGTAAATGGTGAGTTTACAATGACAGCATAATATATGAGGGCAGACACTGGTTACCCCAGCAGTGGCGACGCCACAAGATGGGGGTCTCCAAAAATTGCTCGCTGAATTGGTCTATAGTTAGGGTTAGGAAAGTGTCTGGGTTAGGCATCATACAGGCACTAAAATCAATGTTGGTCCTCACGACTGTCAATGACGGTCCTGACGACTACGAGCAAGACAAGAATGTGTGTGTGCGTGTGTGTGTGTGTGTGTGTGTGTGTGTGTGCGTCTGTGTGTGTGTGTTTGTGTGTCTGTGAGCAAGCAGGTCTAAATAAGGTTTCCCCATGCAAGTGATTGATAGCTGGTGTAAGGAGCCGTCAATCCTACAGGAATTGATGCAGACATAAAGGAGGTCGGGGATAAATATGTCCAGAGTGCCACAGAGTCCAGGAGCTACAGGTGGACCAATGCAGGGCTGACCGCACCCACAAGAAAGGAACAGATGGATGCCCGAGGGTAACATCCAGCAGCTACAATGCCAGGGCCTGCAGCCGGCCGTCACACATCACCGCCACCCCAGGCCACTAACAGGCCAGCAGCAACCCCCTCCCTCTACCCCTACAGGGAGCCACAGTAACAGCTATAGCGGACGTATCCCACATCCGGGCCCCCAGCCCCAGATATCGAGAGCGACCAATGCACCAGCGGGCAGGGGCATCAGTCAACGGTACGGAGTGACGGAGGGGAAAAAGGCCCCCACTGGAGATGCGCCAGGCAAGATGACAGCCAAAGACCCAACCTGACAAGAGACACACAGACACAATCACACATACCCTCTCTCTTACGCACACACATTATCAACAATAAACCAGAACACCCAAGAAAGGAGGCTGTACACTCATTCATACGCTCCATACGTACTCTATAATCCCAGGCCCAGGCACCAATGCCCCAGTAGAGGAATCTGCCTCTGCACCTGGGAGACAAATCTCCTGCCCATTAGGATAGGGACAAGCAGGCCGCCAAAGGCCCCCCATGGCAAAAGCAGCCCACCAGCCCAGGTCACCAACCAGACGGCCTGATATACCTCCTGGACCCTAATCCCTGATATTTGAATGAATCGGGGCATGGGAAGACCCCTAAAACATTTTTTACAATATTTCAGCACTCCAGTCTTTACCCTGGGATAAGAAATTTTGAAGAATTAAACAACAATAGCTACAAGCTATGAGTTTCCCTCTGGGGAAACTCATAGCTTTTTATTAAATTGAATTCATTGTACAAAAACAAACATCTTTGAATTTCAATCTTTCCTTTTTTTTTTAAGTAATTTGATTAATCATGACGGTACTCCATAAAAAAACCTTTTGTGGTTAGCAAATGATGTATAGAACAGAATAGAATAGAAATATTAAACATAACCAAAAATAGTATTTAATGTAAATAATTAATGTTGATTTAGATTAGAATTTAGATGCTTAAAAATGTGAAAATAGGCCATATTGTTTTGTATTGTATTATCTATATTACTCTTGATGTGTGTTTAAGGTAAAGAGTGGGAAAGAAGATCACCTCTAAGTATTTATCTTTCTTTTACTATAAATTATTTAACGTTAAACTCAAATGGTTGAAAAGCTCCCCCTTGTAAAATAGATTGTGACAGTCTTCTCAATATTTAATGCGAGGCATAAAGATTTAACCCAATGTGGGAGTTAGTCCAATCCATGTTACACACTAAGAGATACTTGTTCAGCGTCCTGTCCCTACTGTGTATATATCAAAATACATCTAAAAGGTGAATAATTTCATTCTGATCTTTGCTGTACAGGCTAAAAACACTACTCCCATTCTTTATCATCAATTCACTCATATTTTTGCTTAAACACCCTGCTTGCTATTTGAAAGATCCACTGTAACAAATAAGATGATGACATGTTGCTTAAAAGCGTTTTAGACTTCATGCCATTTATTACCATGGCTCCAATGGAAAATAAATTGATTGGCACTGAATAACGTAGTGTGTATGCATGTGTGTGCGTGTGTGTGTGTGCGTGTGTGTGTGTGTGTTTTTCTTTAATACTTCACTAAAGCAGTCTTTTGGTTCTGCTGTGGTATAACCACTGAAACAGAACAGCTAACTGTGTTTGCTGAACTAACCTCATCTGTGTGGACGAGAGAATTTGCCTGAACAGCAATTAAAAGCCTTTGATATTTACTTACCTTCTTAAAAAGCTTATTATTATTATTATTATTATTATTATTATTATTGTCTTTTTTTATTCACAGCAGAACAAAGGCGAATTGCTTTATTAACTCTTTGACGCATTTGGAATAGGTAAATTGGGAAAAAAATAAAACACAGATATTGCAAGATCCTTTTCTTTCTTTTCAATACAGTTTACATTTTTTTCATACTTCAGTACAATAATCCAATGAGAGAGTGACTTAATTAGTTTATTATTATTAATATTGTCATTGTTATTTTTAGAATTAATATGTCCAAAGGTACTGAGTGAGCTGAGGGCGAATCAGTGAGAAGCATACTGAGACTGTCCTGCTGCCTGATGACTAACAACGGTCTCTGACAGCTTTTGTGTAAACAATCTTTTTTTCTCAAACAGGACACTGTTTGCCCTGTTGGCAGGGTGCAGGAACTGATAATGAGAGCTATTTACACTGCTGTAAAAACTTCTGATTTTATCTGTTGCAGATTCTAAAGGGCTCTTAAGATCAGAAAATGAAAAATGCCTTGGTGCTGAGGTGTGTTTAAAGCCTTCCCCAAGGTCTCTGCTGGCTGTATCTCCATTTGTCTTCTTGGCATCTTTGTACACTTGGAAAGTCCAAAACGTCAAATGTTATTTTAAAACTTACTTCCTCTGTTAGGCCGTTATAAATTTTGCCCTTTTAGATGAGAAACTGCTAGAGCGTAAAGGACACATGCACCCTCCTGCTCGTTTAGGGGGTTTAATATATGCTTGTTTCCATGGTAACTATCTTCTTGGTCTTTGCTAAAGTAGTCACCTGACAGAGGTCCATTAGTAACTGTATCTGCTGCCTGCATGAAATGCATGTGTATTAGTGCACAAAGGCTGGTAGACTAAATAGGACATCTGTCAGATTGTCATTTCGCCACCTTTAAGTGATGCCTTCAAGTCTCCTCAGGCAGACGCTTAGTGTTTATTAAGACTGCCTTCACTGAGGTTGATGGAAACTCTATGGTAAGTCGTGTCAGGTCTATTTAGAATCAAAAGAACACAGAGCAGACTAAAGCTAAATAAACCTTAGCCAAAAGTTACACATAAAAAATACAGCATACATGAGGAATCATGATTTAAAGGTTCCATCAATTATTTTCATACACTAATAAATAGCTTAGACAAAAAAGTGGTTTTATTTAGGAAAATTGCAGATTCAAATTATTTTTGCCTATTTGAAAAATCTCTGGGATAAGTCGTAAATGATAACAAGTTTTGCAGAGTAGTTCAAAGACCCAATTATTTCATCAAGCATTTAATCTAGCAGTCCAATAAAAAAGCACTTCCTTTACCAAAAAATGTAAACAGCTGTATCTATGTTCAAATGATGAAAGAAAAATAATCTACTTTCATAATAAGAAACAAGGACAGGACAGCACGAGAAAATAAAAAGCCAATCCAAAGACTAGAACAGCAGAAAAAGTGACCTGCAGATGGAGAAGGCATGAACAGACATACTTATTCTGCCACGGAAAGTTGTTCAGTAGTGTAAACCTATAGCAGCAATGCTTAATCAAAATGTAGCTGAGTTTACCATAATAACATGATTAACTTTTGTTCACCTCATGTTTTGCTTGGTAAAAAGTTTTTATTTGGGGCCACTGACAAAATTCACACCAAATGTTAATAGAAACTAAGGAATCCACTTTTACATTTATATTTACGTATTGATATAATTTACATTTGAACAAACGTGTGTTCATATGTTTATATGTTCATGCATTGAACATATAAACTAAATGATGTGCAAAAAGTCACAGAAAGCCAAGGAAACAGTTGAAGGCTATTAGTATTTAGAAACAATTTTGGCTGTTATGTGCACAGATTTATGATTTATAAAAGCAAAGTTACAATTGTAAAACACTGAAGTGGTCAAAAAAAAAAAAAACAACTGCCTTTTGAAGCTTCTTAATGCTCCACTGAATGCTATTGGAGGCATGAACTGTAATTGGTAAGAACATAATTTCATGATAAATCAGTCACAGCTCCAGTCCGAGTAGGCAGAGAAATTAAATGCATACTCAAAAAAGAGTTGTCCAAGAACCAAGGTGTACTTACAATGTAAGATGAAGCGAGTTTAAAGCAGAAAATTTGGATAAGTCATTTAAATACTAAGAGAATATAGTCTGGTCAGATTAGGCCAAAACTGAACTCTCTGAATGTCATTGAACACACCTTGTTTGGAAGAAGAATGGTTCTGAACATAACCTCAAAACATCATGCCAAAAAGGAAGTTGGTATATTTGATCATCATCCTCTGATAGAATGCAGTGAAGTGTGGAATTTAATTCTTGATAAAAAAAAAAATGTGGATTTACCTGCAAGATAATGTTTCCAAAAACACCATCCTAAACTCTTAAAGCTGGGGTATGTAGCATGATATCATTTAGGAGAAGAGGAGGAAATTTTGAAATGTTAACTGATAGCTCATGCTTCCACTTCCTTTGCTCTAGAAAGCTGTAAGCCACGCCTCATACTGTGCGCACACAGGGACCGTGGAGTCAACAGAGAGAGCATCACTGCATTGACCTACAGTATTTTGCCAACTATAAAGCGCAAGTGAGTATAAGCCACAACAGCCTATTTTAGGGAAAAAACACAAACGTGTACAAACGCAAGCCGTATACGATTAAAAACCACAGCTGAACTTTTGACGGTCTTAACGCTCTTGACGCAGCACGGCAACCAATCAGAGCGTCTCACTGTATTGACGTTGCCCAACGTCGACGCTACCTAGCCAACCACAATCCCCGAGTGTTTGAAACATCGAGCAGAGAAATGTATGTTCTGTGTATATGCGTCTAACTAGTCGCTTTGTGAGCGTTGCTTGAAGCTGAAAAAGCTTGCGGTCTGAACGCGCTTTAAGGGTTAGGGGGATTGTCAGGAAAGAGATGGGTGTTTGGGGAAACTTTGATTTTACGAACATTTCAACATGGTGGAAACACCTTGCCCATCCTCTCTCTGTGTGTTCAGCCAATCTTCAAGAAAGACCTCGAGTTTGGCCAATCTGGTTTTATTACCTCTGAAAGCTTTTTTTTGTCTTATTGCATTGAGAGAGTTTTTCATGCTGGCATCTGCAACATCTCACCATTTATTCAGTACTGCTAGCAGTATGTGAAGCTGCTGGCACTCTACTTCCTTCAGCAAAATTGTCTGCCTTTATCTTAAAACTGGTATCTTAACCATTTCTTTGTTTGATTTTTCTATAATGAGGGTTTTTTTTAACCAAAATCCACTGGCTTTTTCTTCTTGTGTTACAGATGTTTCTTGTCACAGAGCACAAGAACAAAGTGTTAAACTCACTTAGAAGTTAGATTCCGTAGTTCACGCTGGGGTGGGGACCGGGGACATTCTCATTGAGTGACCGCTCTCTCTTGTGGATATGCAAATCTATTGTTCAACAATCATCGAAATAAACCGTTTTGCTGTATAGGCCAGGGGAGGGACATAAGATAAATATACATTCTGAAGGATTAACTACTTTAAATAATAGAACAAGGTCAGGTAGTCAACTTTAAGCATTTAGTAAGATACTTTAAAACCTTCAAACTACGTACCCCAGCTTTAATGAGTTTCAAAGAAATAAAAATGTTTAAACGACCCAACTAAAAGTCTGACTTCTTTCCAATTGAAGATCAGAGTGCATAGATAGGATTTCCAAAACCTCAAAAATAGTTTGAGTAAAAAGAATGGGTCGAAATCACACCGGGCAATCTATGTTATGAGCATCCCTATGCAGGAAGCATTTTAAATTATTACCAAAAAAAAGACTTTTACAAAAAATGTACATTACATTTACAAAGACTATACACTTTTATATATTTTCTTAGGTGTGTTGAATACTTTTTTCCTGCATCATTCTGATTTCTTAACCATAACTTCATTTGTGGACAAATTTACTTTGAACAATTAGACCTGTGGTGTGAATTTGGTCTGTTAAAATGTTACAAATATATTTAGAGAAACATTGACGTGTTCAATACTGATGTGTACGTTTCTGCAAACAAAAAGCTACCACAAAATGTTTTAATGGTTACATCATTTTTTTGTCTTATTTTAGACATTGTTATCCTGTTCTGTATTTATTTAATGCTTTTGTTGTAAGACAAGCAATATGGATGCTGAGTTTAATTTGGTTTAGTCAGTATGTAAATGAAAGTAGTGTAACTTCTTATTGTGGACTTGCAGAAAGCATGCTATGGACAATATGTTGCCTTGTTGGTAGCATACTTCATGTTTCTGTCTACTTTCATGTATAAAATATCTACAAATAAAAAAATTCCAAGCATTTCATTGTAATTTTCAGGACAAACACAATTTTAATCTGTTTTCTATGTTTTTATTTATGTTTGTGTTATGAAAAATAAGCTAGAAACCAAAGCAACAACAGCAAAGTTTGTGTCTTCTTTTCCGTGTCT
Organism: Apricaphanius iberus; assembly: GCA_028564705.1. Classification (NCBI taxonomy): domain Eukaryota; kingdom Metazoa; phylum Chordata; class Actinopteri; order Cyprinodontiformes; family Aphaniidae; genus Apricaphanius; species Apricaphanius iberus. Next base: position 2,769,655 of record JAPXFQ010000074.1, read on the forward strand.
GTAAAGGTTTGATCACTCTTAATAACATAATTATTATGGTAAAACGGTCAAGCAACCTTTTTTACACTTTTACTGTTGTTGTTAACTTGGAGTTAATATGGGTTGCTAGGTAAAGTATTTTAATACTAATTGAAGGATTGGTGTTTTGATTCCAGCTTCAGCATGTCAGATGTCACTGTGCCACTGGGCAAGGTACACTCAAAAAAATAAAAATAAAATAAAAAATATAATTTCTACATAACTGATCCGAGTTGATTTAGCAAAAATTAATTTTGTTGAGTGAACTAAATGTAAACATGTTGGGTCAACGTAATACATAAGAAAATCAACTTTTCTAGTCTGTCCACCTCCTATAATTAGACTGTGGTTCACTTTAATCCTTTTCTTTGTTTTTGTTTCTGTGGATTCACCAACCAGCCTCCATTACCTTTATAGCAAGAAATACTGTGAATTATCGTATGATAATTCTCATCACTTTTCCATCTTTGTACCATGTTCGAGTGTTTCTGACCAGCAGGGCAAGATTTAAGAGTTTGTGAGCCCCTGTACTGGAGCCAGTATGGTACTCTTCCCACAGAAATGTATTTAACACATGCAATTTACAGTGTTTTTAGCTTTCTCCATATGAAAACAATGTTTTCCCAAAATGATCTTTGTGTTGAATCTAATTATTCCCTTTGATACTGAAGCGCTTTTCAAAACGACTCTGTTCAAAAACCAACCCAAAATGTTGTAGCTGTGATATAGTTCTATGGGGTGATGCAATGGATTTAAAGTTTAAAGTTGATTGTTCCTTTGAGGATTCTACGTCTTTGCTGAAAGACTCCAGAAGAATGCAAAAAAAAAAAAAATCTTTATATGACTTTGTAAAAACACATAGGAATTCAAAATAAATTGATTTTCTTATTTATTAGATAAATTGCTTTTATTTTGAATGGAATTTTGAAACCCATGTGTGCTATTTCCTTAAATATTACGTCAGCATCAGCTTCGATCACCACTGACTCTATGTCTCTGTCCCACTGCTGGGGGATGATCTGATGTAGCCAGAAAAAAAATATGCCAAGACACCATGACCCACTTTAAATAAAAGCCCCTCATTTACATAATGAGGCCCAAATGCAAACGGAAATGCATACATGAGCTGGAAGAAATGGACAGGTGTAAAAAGCAGAGGGAGACTTCAAGCTGAATAAAACAATCAAACAAACGGCTCACAAGCACAAGAGAAAAAATAAATTAAGGAAAAATAAAAATATGACTTTCAAAGATCACACCAGAAAAAAAAATATTACTCACAGATAAATAAATTGGAACTGAACTAAGACAGTAGGCGAAAAAAATTGCAGTCAAGCAAAAAATTATTTTAAATGTTTATGGAAATGTAGGCTACATATTTTTGTAATTACTATGAACATTTCTAATAATTTTCTACAGCATTTTTTTTTTCTATAGAAACCAACGCAGACGCTTCGTTTTCCCAGAACGGATTCCTCTCCCGGTACGTAAATGGCTGGGAAATGCATAAAGCTGGACAGGCCATATGAATGTGCTCAGGACCGGTGAAAGACAGCTCTAATATTTCACACCTATTACAAGGAACAATGTGGCTCTAACCTGCTGCATATCCGGCTCCTCAATCGGAATTATTTAGCAGATTCCCTCTGCGGTAAGAAATGTCTCACACATTGATCTTTTCCAACTATACATGCAGCGGAAGAGCTGTTTTGCTTCCATTAGAATTCTGTGATCAGATTAGAAACTGGACTTAATCCCGCAGCGGGATTTTTTCAATATCCCCAATGTAGCCTATATTCTATTGGCTGGATTTGACAGATGTCTAAACCTCTTCAATCCAGTCCGCGTGATATTTTCAAGCTGTGACAGCTCACTCCTACCAGGATGCTGCTTGAAACAATTACAGTGGATTTTTTACTTTATGTATGCTTTACCCCGTAGGTCTAATAATACACTTGTGTATACTGCTGTTTCATTCTTTCAGACCGTATTGATATAATTTACATATTCGGAAAGCACTAACAAACACAAAGTCAGACAAAGCGATGCTGGTCGCAGCCTGAATGTTGCTCTTTTCCTCCTCACATCTATCAAAGCCCGCAGCAGCAACAGTAGCCCAGTTAAGCCAAAATAAATGTCTCCTCCAGAATCCCACAGACCTTCCAGCAGAACATGCAGCAGACGGTGGTGTGGACGGGGTCATGGCTCCAGGTCAGCTGGACGCTGCAGAGTATCCTGATAGTAAGGTTCGACTGAAGGTGTTCGAGTGAACAACTGCCGGTGTTAAATAAACAATAATCATGTCAGGATAAACAGTTTAAATCTGGGCTGTGACGTCTTTTTACACTGCAATCCAGTATTTTTGGGGGGGATAAGTAATAGTTCAGTTTAGTTTTAATTTGGTGTCATTTCCCGCATCATTGCCATTAACTTTAATAGAAGAGGCAAAAAAAAACTTGATAAAAATAGACAGGTTAGGTCTGCATGTTATTGTGCAGACATGGGCCTATAAGTCTAAAATGCTATAAACATTAAAATGATCTAGGCCCACGATTCTCCAACTGTGGTACCACCAGTGGTACTCGAGCTCTCCCTAGTGGTACTTAGAGGAAAGTTCAAAATATTTTTTTTAAATAAATTTAATTCAAAAATTCATAATTCTCTCACAGTGTGGCTGGCAACAATTAATAACAAATAATCATTGTCAGGAGTAAATACCTCCTTTGTTAATTGTCTATAGTTTAAAAAGTAAGCCCTCTTTACTGTATGTTTAAATTGGTCATCATAATGGTAATTGCAGAGATCGATATTTTCTCAGGTGGTACCCATTGTAAAAAGTTTGAGAAATACAAATCTAGGTTAAAGTAGCCTAGTCCACAGAGTTTAAAAAACCAACCAAATAACAACTACAACCAGACAACAGTCATAGTTAGCCTACATTTTCAACAATTAAATATTGCAGTTTCCCAAAAGCTCCCCTTCTTCAGCTGAATTAGCAACATTTTTCCCCAAACTACCATGGGGTTTTTTTTTTTTATGTGCTGCTTCGACTTTAAACAGAACACTTAAATTAGGCTACTTTACAAAATCAGAAGGTCCACACAGCTAGTCGAACAATCCCACCTTTCACACGTGTCCGTCCAGTCTGAGACAGAGCACAAGAACAATCGTAGCATATGGAGCTCCAGTGTCCTCTGCTGGACAATCATTGACACTACAGTGTACAGGGCTATAACTCTTCCCCCCACCAGCTTTTCCTCATAGGACCAGAATTTACATTTTGTGGTAGTTATGAGGTTAAAAACATTACGATTACGACACCTTTATGCAAATTTTCACATTCCCAAATGATGATGTTATGATTTTATATGTTTATGATAGGTTATTGCAAAACCTATTGAAAATATGGAGTGGAGTCCTAGAATTTCTGAAGTTTGTTAAGATTAGGATGGTGACAAGGAGACCTTTCAACCTCAGAGACTTAAATATGAGAGCAAAAAATAAAAAATAAAAAAATAACTTATGAAACATGGAAAAAAGCTGGGATTTGATAAAGTCCCCATGTTTTTTTCCACTGATTGTTGAGGAAAGTTTAAAGCAAGGCAAGTCTATTTGAATAGCACACTTTCAATAACAAGGTGCTTCGGGTGACTAGGGGATAAAATGAAAGCAGTAAAAAAAAAAAAAAAAAAATGTATGAAAAACAACATTAAAGACATGACATATGACGGTTTAAAACATATGGCATTCAAGCTATTATTAATCAGTTTCTCAAAGGCATCTCTAAACAGATGGAGTTGTAGCCTTGATTTAAAGTAACTTAGTGTTTCAGCAACTTTGCAGTTGTCAGGAAGTTTTTACCAGATAAGGGGAGCATAGAAACTGAAAGCTGCTTCTCCATGTTTGATTCTAATTCTAGTGATGGTTAGTAGACTACAGAGTAGACTTAGTGGGCTGGGGGGGGGGTTGATGTAGTGACAAGTCTGCAGCATACTTTGGCGCTAAGCCATTCAATGGTTTTTAAACTGGTAAAAGTGTTTGAACTAGGGTGATGTCTACTACTTTCCTGGTTCTAGTGAGGAGCAGCATGCTGGATCAGCTGCAGCTGTCTGATTGACTTTTTAGGTAGACCTGTGAGGACACTATTGGAGTATCAATTCGACTAAAGATCGACATACAGATGAGCTTTTCAAGGTCCCATTACGACATTAGTCCTTTAATCCTAGAAATGTTCATCAGATGATAGAAGGCTGACCTTGTTATTGCCTTTATGTGGCCTTGTGGAGATTCAGGTCTCAGTCATTTACTGCACCTAGTTTTGGGGCTTGATCAGCAGTGTCTAGCTGCATCAACTGAAACTGTGTGCAGACACCTTATTGTTCATTGTTAGGCCCAAAGATAATCATTTTGGCTTTGTTTCTGTTCGGCTGGTAATAAACATGGGACATCCATCCACTGATTTGCACAACACAAGGCAATTCAAGCTGCTTTACGTTATTTAAAATTAGAACACAGAATCACTAAAAGAGAGCATAAATCACTTAGCAATAGGATGTTAAGATTAAAATACAAGAAAGCATTTACAATAAAACAGTAATCAAGACAATAATTTGTATGAAAATCAAAAACAGGCAAGTAAAATGTATTCACTTTGGGTTTGGATGGGTTCGTTGTCACCTGGTGGCATTGTAATGTAAAGATTAGCGTCATATTCCTAGTTATGGTAACTAATATTATTGGTTGATATAATCTAGGTTAGTGGGAGGATGTAGATGTTAATTATGAGGGGCTCCAGGATGGAACTCTGGAGAAACCGATATTTGATTTCTGTCCATTCTGATGAAAAATTGCCTAATGAGACAAAAAGTTCCTATTCTTCAGCTAAGATTCAAACCAGTCAAGTGCTGTACCAGAGTCAGCTCTTCATTCGTTTCATTAAAATATCACAGTCGAATGTCTGAGGTCCAAAAAGTACCAGCACTTTGGTTCTACCACAGGAGTAGTATTTAGTAGTATTTATGCAGATGCCATTGAACACTATGAATAAATGCTGGAAAGGGATATTCCCCATGAAAATTTTAATCAAATAAAAATAGATTTTTATTGAAGAAATAGTCCAAATAAGTCAGTAAAAATATAACTCACATATGGAGTAACTGTTAGATCACCACATCTGATTTAATTTGTACAAAATGATTAGAATTTAAATATCCTTTTTTATCCCACAACGGCGATGTTCTGGTATCAGACAAAAATAACTCAAATTAATCTAAAGTTATGTTGAAATTCTAGTATTTTAAAGAACACAATATAACATTACTAAGCATTACACATCTAGACATTGCAACTTTACTTCATTCTTCCTGCCTCAGCTGTTCTACTGCTATTAGGTTAGGATTGGCGGTGAACAGCCCTTTTCAAGTCCAGCTACAAATTGTCTACCAGATTAAGGTCTGGGCTTTGACTGGGCCACTTCAGAACATCCACCTTGTTGTCTACAAACCATTTTGGTGTAGCTTTACCTGGATAATTCCCGTCATTGCCTAAATGTATCCTGAAGGCGTAGTTTTCTGGCAGATAACAAGACATTGTCCTACAGTATTTTTCTGTATTGTGCTGCATTTAATTTACCTTCAACCTCATGCCTTTGGCAAACTCTAGTTGAGCGTTGATATAGGTTTTATTCAACAGAGGTTTCCTAATTACCAATCTCCCACTGTAAACATTGCCTTCAAGTATGTCGAATTCTAGTTAAGAATTACAGCAAATTAAGTTTCTGAGGCTTTGGATACAATAGCTTTTCAAAAAGTTTCAGAATGTTACACAAAGTAACCACATTTGTTTCCATATTGCATATTATCACAAAAAAATGTACCTATTAATGTATCAAAGGCTCTGCCCTTAACACGGAGCCAAAGCTTGCTGCAAATCCTGAGGGTGTAAACTCCAACCAAATAGGATCTTGTCAGATTGTTTCTGCTATTCCCATAGTCACCATCAGGGGGAGACAAAGGAGGGGGAATTAGAAAAGCTGAAAGTGAAACCAGGTTCCCATGTTGCAAACAGCTCTCTTCGTTAGCTCATATGCATTACATAAACTGCAGAGAAAAGACAGAAGATCTCCAAAGAATGGAGGTATGTCCTGAGTATCATTTTTAAATCTGCTCCTCCAGACCGCTGAGCGGCAGCTGGGCTTTTATTTTTTATAGAAACTTGAGGTGGACTATTCCCCACTGATACAATTGTTCAACATTGTTTTATTCGCACCGAACCAAGCTGGAGCTCTGGTGTGTTTTCCAAAACGCGATTAAAAAAACGCAAACTATTCTTTTTGTTTATATGTTTGTTGAAAAGTGCGATTAATTGGTCAGGTAACGCGGGGACAGCACTTCCTGTTGGGAACCTTACGGCATGAAATCCGCCTCTTCCTGTCTCCCAACATTATTCTGTTCTTTTCTTAGGATGTCAGCTGTGTTTTGCTCCGAAAATAGTTTCCATTAGTTAAAACTATTGACAGCATGTGGAGCTCAGGCTGCAAAGTTGTATTTTCATTTGAGGATGAATGATTGTAATATTAGCACTTCAGTCTTTTGAGCCTGTTATATTCAAATCCAGCTAATTCCAATATAATTTAACATAATTCTACATTCAAATTAATTTATAATTATAAATCTTAACTCTGTTCAGTTTTAAATTCCAGTTCCAGACAATAACACAGTTATTAGAGAACCAGCAGATCGCAATATTTCATTACTTAAATCCCTCCTTGTGTATGTTGAGTTACATACACATTCCTACACATTTTTTTATACTACACAGTTCCAACATGTTGTAGATTTACCATTCCAATTCCCTTTAGTACAGTTTAGTTATAAAGCACCAATCTTCAACAAACGTTATTTCAATCCAGTCCTCCATACATTCCAGGTAAACCTGGTTATTAAACAGTGCATCAAGATGAGTTTCTTATTCAGATTGATTCAAAAGGTTTTCTATCTAACGAACCCCAGCAGATTTCATTGGGCCGCTGACTTCACAGCAATCTCCCATATTGAGCATATATGTACAGTGGAGAGGGAAAAACTCCTCTTTAGCAGCCATTTGCTTGGACTGGCTGTGGGGTTGAAAAGACAGAGCAGGTACATGAAAAGAAATATATGAATAGATGTAGGAGTGTTTTCTATTTTATGAAACACACCGGCTGACTTTAAAATACTGATTCATTTAGTGTAGCGGACCTTTAGCTGTGCATGACACAAACCACTTTATAGTCCAGCCAGGACAAAGCAGATGTGTGTTGCCACGTTCAAAGATGCCCATGGTAGAGACACAGGCAAATACTCCATTACAAATATGCAACTAGTCATCATATCTTCTGCTCCTTAAAAAACATTAAGCTCTTCAATATATTTGTGTTGCACTAAAATGCTTTCATTTTCATGGACATACGCAGCTGAAATAAGTTGCCTAGCATATCTTGAATTTTTAAATATTAAGATCTTTAAATAACATAAAAATCATTATGGCCCTTGTAATAGTGTTTTTGTGGGAGGTTCGGGAGTGCTGTGGTGCAGCGTAATCTCTTTAATGGCATAAAAAAGACATACATTACTTTTATACTTTGAGTAGTTTTGAGTCCAGTACTTTTTTTTACTTTTACTTGAGTCAACACTTCAACTTCTACAGAAGTCTTTTTACAGGCCACTATCCAGTATGCTTGAGTATAGAATCTGAATACTTTTGAAACCTCTGCAGAAAAGCAGCCTAAGGATATAGAGATGACTAACAAAACCTGGAGAAGTATTGATCAAGACCCCTTGGACGTTCATGAGAAGATCTGTTTTCATGTCAGTCATCAGAACCAGAAGTTCATTTCACCTCAGATCTCCTAAATACTTTCATAGATTTAATGTTTGTGCAGCCAGCAATAGAAGTCAAACACCACTGTATGTTCTACTTTATTTAACTGGATGTATTAAATAATTTCAATTATTATGTTCTGTTGCAGTTTATCACAGATGTTACTCTGATCATTGATGAAAAGAAATTTGAAGACAATGAAACACTGAAGTGGATTTCTACTAACTACAATTCTGAGAGAAAGGATTCTTGTTGCATAGTGAGGGGAACCTTCGAAAAGCTGGGCCAGCTTGTAGATGAACTTTCAAAACGTCACTCCATTCCTGCCACACGAAGCCTGACTGCTCAGCGAACTCCTCATGCTCCACCATGTTCAATATCTGTGAACCAGCATGTTATGAAATACATTCATGTAAAATGTGCTGAAAAATTTAACAAAATTCAAGGTGGTTTCCTTATTGAAAGCTCCTCTTTAAGGAATGAAAAAGGAGCAAACAGTGACCCTCGGAACACAGTTGAACTGACCTTTAAAGCCCGGAGTGAATCGTCCTACTACTCTGACAGGGTACATCTGGACTTTGTGAGGCAGAGGTTTATCACTTTCTACCAGAGAACTGCCTCTGACCTGCAGATAACGTCTCTAAATCTGGCTCCATTCCAAGATGAGGACCTGCAGAGAAGGTTTCCACTCCTGATTTTTAATCCAGGCTCCAGAAAAAATACAACAGTCTGTGGACCTTTTGCACATGTGCAAAAACTGAAAGACCTTCTTTCACAAATTCCAAAGAGTTCAGGCAGCAGTCCAAGTAAGAGGGTTCCAGCAGGCAGCCTGAGATATAAATCACCTGCTCCCTTACCCAAAAACAACAAACCTGCTGATGACGAGTCATGTCCAATCTGTATGGAGCTGATCCCACCGGAGAAGAAAAAGGCCCTGCAGTGCAAGCATTCTTTCTGCAAAGACTGTCTTCAAAGAGCTTTTGACCAAAAGCCTGTTTGTCCAGTCTGCGGAGAGGTGTACGGCACTTTGAAGGGAACACAGCCTGATGGAGGAACCATGGACATCAGGACATCCTCTATTTCCTTACCTGGATATGAGCATCATGGAACAATAGTCATCCATTATCACATTCCCAGTGGAATTCAGAAGGTAAGAGCACAGCAGCACACATGGAGGTTGGATATTTCCCTACCTGAAGGCATCAAAACACAAATACTTCATGATTTGGAGGATGTGTCTCTCTGGGCGGTGTTTGGGGATAAAAGATAACAGATTTTACACAAGCAATTGATGTTGCACTCTAGAGGTTAGTATTCACAGTAAATCTGTTTATAAGTCAAACAACAACTTTATCCTTTAATAAGGAAACTATTCCAATGCTACTCCACTACAATTCAGTTTGATCTTGATATCAAATATGTTTTAGATACTGTATTTTGGCAGTGTCTGAGGTTTGCACACACTTATGATAATTTAGTAATTTGGTACTAATCTACTGTTTTTTTTAAACAGTTTTATTCAGAGTACAACAATCACTTTTTTAAATGGTATTGTATTTATTTATTTACACTGGTTACATAAAGAAGCTACATTTTTAGCAATAAATTGCACAATGTAGTTGTATTTAATCATAGTTTTTATTTTATAGATGCAGTGGGGATCGAAAGTTTGGGCACTCCATGTAAACATATGTATTAATGTGCATAAAGAAGCCAAGGAACGATGAAAATGTCTCCAAAAGGCATTAAATTACAAATGAGACATTCTTATAATGTGTCAAAAAAGTTAGATTTTATTTTCTTTATTTACACTTTCAAAATAACAGAAAACAAAATAATGGCTTCTGCAAAAGTTTGGGCACCCTGCAGAGTTAATACCTTGTACTGCCCACTTTGGATAGCTGAGACCTGACAGTGGCATGGATTGTTCACAATCCTCGTTTGGAAAGACCAGGTGATGGTAATCTCAAAGGCTTTAAAGACCCAGACTCATCTGACCTTGCCCCAACAATCAGCACCATGGGTTCCTCTAAGCATTTGTCTAGAGCTCTGAAATTGAAAATAGTTGACTCTTACAAAGCAGGAGAAGGCTATAAGAAGATAGCAACGTGTTTCCAGATGCCAAGATCTTCTGTTCGGAATTAAGAATTGGCAGTTATCAGGAACAGTGGAAGGTAAAGCCAGATCTGGAACACCAAGGAAAATATCTGACAGAACAGCTTGCAGGATTGTGAGAAAAGTAAGTCAAAACCCACGTTTGACTGCACAATCCCTCCAGAAAGATCTGGCACTGGAGTTGTGGTACACTATTCCACTTTAAAGAAATACTTGTGCAAATACGGTATTCATGGCATATTGACCAAAAGAAAACCTCTTCTACGTCCTCATCACAAAAACCAGCGTGTGAAGTTTGCAAACGAACATGTAGACAGCCTGATGCATTTTGGAAAAAAGTTCTGTGGACTGATGACGTTAAAACATAAGTTTTCGGCCAGAATAAGCAAAGGTACATTTGGAGAAGAAAGGGCACAGAATTTAATGAAACAAACATCTGTCCAAATGTTAAGCATGGGGGTGTATCAATCATGATATGGGGGTGTATTGGAGCCAGTGGCACAGGGACTGGAAGGAAAGATGGATTCTATTACATTTCAGCATATTTTGGACGGTAACTTGATGCCATCTGCAAAATAGTTGAAGAGAGGATGGCTTTTACAAATAGATAATGATCACAAACACACCTCAAAATCCACAATGGATTACATTAAGAGGTGTAAACTGAAAGTTTTGCCATGGTCTTCACAATCTCCTGACCACAACATAAATGAAAATCTATGGATAGACCTTAAAAGAGCAGTGTGTGACAGACAGCCCAGAAATCTCAAAGAACTGGAAATCTTTTGTAAAGAAGAATAAGCGAAGACACCTCAAACAAGAATTGAAAGACTGTTGGCTGGCTACAAAAAGCGGTTACAAGCTGTGATACTTGTCAAAGGGGGCATTACAATGTATTAACTCTGTGGGGTGCCCAAATGCAAATGTTTACCTGGGGTGCCCAAACTTTTGATCCCCACTGTATGTATTGATGTTCTGAAGCTAATCATGAATGAAATGATCTATGGCATCAATCCCTAAATTAATTATTTTTTAAGGTAAGCAGATGTCGAAATTGTTGCCACAATCAGTCCACATTTTTATAACATTAAGAAATGTTTCAATCATAAAGGAGACGATAAATGCACATCCATAAACTATTCTACTGCAGCTTTACTATTTTAGAGGGACGCATAATTGCAAGATTATTATTCCAATTAACTAGCCTTTTCCTAACAACTGATCACTCAACAGCTAAAGCTCTTCCAATTAGCAAAGTACACTATTGGCAAGCAGAATTTAAATACTTTTTGCCCCCCTGCATGTTGTGCTTTCACCCGTTGATAGGCACCAGCGACCCACAAACCCTTGATGATAAGCAGGATAGAAAATGGATTCATGGATGTTATACTTCTACATGTTAGGGGTTGTGAATTTAGTCAGCCACCACTTGTGCAAGTTCCCCCACTTAAAAAGATGAGAGAGGCCTGTAAATGTCATCATAGGTCTACTTCAGTTATGAACTGAAGGCTTTTAATTGCACTGTGTGGACTTCCTGATAATAATTACAGTTATTCACCCTTGAAGTAACAAATACATTGACTAGACCAAAGTAACAAAGGCTACGATCAGTAAAACACTGCCGGCACGAATTCAAATCCTGCAGTGCCAGACGTTTCCACCTGCTTAAAGCCCTTTAAGCCAGTATATATGCAAACCCGTTTGAAGTTTACTAAGGAGCATTTGGATGCTCCAGAAGAGGGTCGGGAGAATGGCATATGGTCAGATGAAACCATCATAGAACTTTTTGGTAAAACTCTACTTGTCATGCCCGGAGGAGAAAGACTTATGTGTTGCATCCAAAGAACACCATATCTGCTGTAAAGGATTGGGCTGGAAACACCATCTCTGACGACAAGCCAATCCAATCTCCTTCAGATCAGGACTGTCCCGGTTCCAGTTAAGACGGTCCCTGTTTCAGTGAATGATCATCAACAGCCTCTGACCCACTTAGAAGGGTTGTTTAGAAGAGGAATTAAATTAAAATTTCAAATTTCTATAACATGACTTACGGCAAACGTTTGACCTCTGTCATTGCCAACAAAGGGTATATGTAGATTCACTTTTGTTATTGACAAATACTTAATTTCCACCATAATTTGCAACTATTTTTTTCCTTCTCATTTTGTATCTCGTGGTTAATATATATGTATGATTAACATTATAGGCCTCTGTCATCAAGTGTGAGAACGTGTACAATTGGTGGCTGTCTAAATACTTTTTTGACCCAACGTACATTATATTGCAACTGTGATATCAGACACATTGATATAGCAGTGATCCTTGTGATTCATTATGATTTTGCTCCTGAAGGACTGTTACGATTAAGCAGAGGTTTTAGGAAGTCACAGTCACATGACACCTCAAGATGACTTTTAGAATAAAAACTGAGGTTAACTGTCTGCAGGAGGAGCATCCAAACCCTGGCCAACCATTCCACGGAGTGTCCCGAACAGCCTACCTTCCGAACTCCTCTGAAGGAAGGAAGGTCCTGGAACTGCTCAGGAAAGCCTTTTACCAGAGGCTCATCTTCACCATTGGTCGATCCAGCACCAGTGGCAGGAACAATATGGTGACTTGGAATGATATTCACCACAAAACATCAACGCATGGGGGACCAACTTCGTAAGGATTTTAAAATTTTTTTTGAGCATTTTGGAATAATCGGAATAAGGGCTTGCCCCCTGTTGAGTATTGAGTCAAAGTTTACATGTTGCTCAGAAAATCTAATTATTAAATGAGGTACGTTTGACTCGGCAACGTTTGGTAGCGTAATGTGCCCTTTCATATTAGCATTGTACTGCTTAGCCTCAAGCGGCACACAGGAAGTAAACAGAGGCTCGCAGGAGTGAAACAGATTAAGTAAAAGCATGATATGCACAATCACAATGTAATGCCTCTTTCTCAGTCCAAAAATGCACTTAAACTTGTCTTAGCCCCCATATTCTTTTTATATTATTACTGTGTTGTTGATTCATGCAGCCGTGTCACGTCACTTCCCAAAAAGATACACCAGTACGGGAGTGTGGGGGCTGTTGGTTGCAGAGAAATGTGATTCCCAATCACTATCTGGGTAGCTTAGTCTGATTTATGAAACTCCAGTTTGGTTCGATTCGAGTCGGACTAAGATGTATACATGCATTTCAAAATTCTGATTTCAGTCAGACTAAGTTAATAATTCGACTTTCTCTTGCTGCTTGTAAACACACTGAGTTACACTGAATATGTATTAAATGAGCTCTTTATAGCCCTAAACCAGAAATAATTTAAACATTCAGGACTTACGTATTAACATCCCTACATGTTCATACAGGCACAGTGATCACAATGCTTCATATCCTTTTTCCTTAAAAATATTCTCCTTTTGAAAGTCTAGCTGCATTCATAAGATACGAAATTGAAACAAAGCTAATGTGTCTAAATGATAAACAATGTAGCCTCATGATGTGGACAATGGTTCATTTGAACTACATCTGCGGGAAAGTCCAGCAGAGATATATTTACTAAGGAGACTCGGGTCCTTTGTTGTCAAGACTAAGATCCTCCACAGATTAACCATTCTGCAGTATGGAAGTCCAGTTAGGTTGTGCAGCCTTTCTGTCCACTCCAATTCAAGAATATAGTAATTCCTGAACATCTGTTCTAAAATTGTGTGTCACTCTGTGGAAAGTTCTGGAAAAGTGACTGACAAAGAAAATAACTGTACTCTTCTCATGTGCTACATGAAGAGTACCATCACCCTCCATTGAGCAAATGCTTTAGAGCAGTGGTTCCCAAAGTTGGGGTCACAAACAGAAGTTTGGGGTCTTAAGATTCTGTTGAGAACAAATATCAATACCACTACTGTCAATGAGCAAGCATTTGCATCCTATAAACTGAACAAAAGATAAAAAAAACAGGACTTGGATTGATAAAAAACAACATATCAACATACGCATTGGCTTTTGATGTTGGTTATCTTGCCATTGTACCACTTTTTCCGTCAATCAGAAAAAAATGCTTGCATCTTCCATCAAAGGTTGGGGTCACGGGCCTCTTACATTTTTGTTTTGTGGGTCAGAGACTGTAAAGTTGGGGAACCACTGCTTTAGAGTGCCCTTATGCAGAAGAAATACATATAAACATTATTTTATACTACATTCCATTACTCTACTCAATCAGTAGTATTGTGCTATTGGGTGAGCTCATTTTTTAAAGTGTTCTTGCATTGTTTTTATGTTTTTATTGTTAATGTTTTTTAGTGTATTCATTTATTTCCTATTAGACACTGGCACCAACAATAAACTGTCTGTATGAAGGTCATTGGTTTGCTTTCCTGTTTTACAGCTATGGATACCCTGATCCCGATTACCTCAACAGAGTCCAAGAAGAATTGAAAGCCAAAGGAATCAAATAAGTCTGTATTTAAGGCCTCCAAATACATTAGAGCAAAGGTAACAATTTACCAGTACTAAAAATCTTTTTTTTTTAAACACATGATGGCAACACAGAATAATCAGTGTATTAACTAGAATTAATGTTGAATGTACCTTTGTTCTTTTCTGTTTGTCAGTTGTATTTTCATATATCTTTTTGGTGTCATTTTTGCTGATCAAGTTAATAATGTATATTTATCCTGGTTTTCATAATCCAATTAAATTTATTCAGAATGCCACCTAATATTTATTCTGAATGTATTAGCTTAAAGCATTGAAATATCTTTGGGTTCAAAACGTGGCAAATCAAGTCCAGTACATACATTCCAATTGATTATAGTTATCAAACAATGCAGTTAAAGTTCTATTCTTTATTCAAATTGGGTAAAAATTATCTAAGGAAACCGACCAGATTGTATCAAGTCAATGACCTGCAGCATTCACTCCTACTGGATGAACACTTAGCAACAGTGGTCACAGTGGTTGCTTGCATTGTGTCATTGACTTTGCAGGAATCTCTCATACTTGCAGGCATGTAGCGATAGCAGAAAGGAAAACTCTCCTTTAACAGGAAGAAACCTCCAGCAGAACCAGAACCTGGCTCATTGTGAACACTCATCTGTTGTGACTGACTGGGGCTTTGTGAAGATACAGCAGATACACAAATATAAGTTTTAGATTAAAGTTTAGATTAAAGTTAGCAAGAATAAAAAATTGACCCAGAAAATATTGTACTAATTTTTTCATTGTAAACAAATACACATGCAAATATGTGCCAGAACAGCTCATTTAAAGATTAGTTTGGTAATGATTGCTTTACAGATTTTGCAAATAGAACCTGTATTTCGAAGTCAAATGTGGAAGAATGTATACAACTTTAAATACTTTGCCTGGTCAAAAAAGTTCCCTAAATTACTAAAAAAAACTATTGGATTATTACTGCATTGGTAATTATCTTTCAGCTGAAAAGGGTTTTAAACCCAACTGATGCAAATATTAGCTTCTTATTTCTTAAGCAACCATACTTTGCATGTGGAAAATATGTTAATCTAGTTAAGAAGGATCAAATCATTGCATGCATCAAGCAGTAAAACAAATGAGATTGTGGAAACTAAAAAAAATAGGGTTGACTACAATGCATTATTAAAAATTGGAAAAAAGATGAGGAACCATTTCCTTCTTGGAAAATGTGGTTAAAAAATCCTGAATGACTGATTGACGAAGAATGGAAGGAAATCAAGAGTAGAACCCAGGATTATGTTTAATAGCTACAGTAAGAGGATTTCTACAAACAAAGCGAATGTAGCTCAAGGGATGGAGCCTGAACAGTTGTGTAGCCCTATGGAATAGGGATCAGTGCAATATTCACATCTAAAAGGACTGTTTGGAGTACAACAGTTGTAGGCTAATATTTTCCAAGTTTTATGAATCTATGTTTTTCTTCATAATGTATTTTTTTTAGCCAGGTGGACAGAGTCTAACAATAGCAGAGGCTCACACCAGACACAAAAGATGTCCAAAATGCTAAAAGTCACAGAGTGATGGAAGCAAAGATTAGGAAGAGAAGAATGACAACAGGCATAGATCTTAACTGATATTGTAATAATTGCTGATATTATTGCAAGACTTTCTAATATTATACAACCCAAAGAGTAACAATAACTCTCAAATATGGACAAAACAAAAACTGTATTTGTAACATTAACAAAAATAGAGGAGATCAGGTTAAGGATGGCAGAGCAAAAAAAGGGTACCGAATACCCAAGGCTGGGGGGGCTCTTAGAAGTCAGTTTTCTTTACATACATAAGCATGCACTGACATTTGTATAGCGTTTATGTACAAATAAAAAAGGTTCAATGAAAAATTTAAAACTGGTTTAGGCACTGGTTTAGTTTATAAAAGGCCCTGTCCCAATACCCGCACCCTAGTGCACTTCATTTGCGTGTTCCCGTTGAGGGGCACAATTGTGTAGGGTGTCCCGATCCTCCAGAGTGGAGAATCCGGCCCTGGCCCCGCCTCTCCTGCACCCTCGCTCTGCACTTCGCTGAAGTCTGCACTGTTGCGGTCTTCAGGGAAGGGTATTACCCACAATCCATTGCTACATGTGGAATTCTGTGACCTAACAGCAAACAAATGGTTCCAGCTGCTTCTCCGACAAATATATTTTCAAGTGTATGGTTGTCAGTTTGTTCTTAAAATTGCCTGGGACAATAACCATGAACCGGAGTCTAGTTTGAAGATTGCTAGAGATTAAATATTAATTGATCTATTAGCTTTGTTTTCATCTGAGCAATGTTTCATTACAACATCCACTGCAGTGTGTTAACAGATTTTGAAAATCGTATCTTCTTTCAATTAAAAGTTGAAAGCCGTAAGCTACATGTTTTGTATGGTTTTTCAAATGACCGTTTAAACCGTCTTCAGGCTGCTGGCAATGAAGAATCATTAAAATCTAAATCGTCACACAAACAACGATGGACTGGCGATCCGTCCAGGGTTTACCCTGCCTGTTGCACATTGAGAGCTGCATAGGCACCAGCCATCCCACGCGACCCTTTGAAGCTAAGTGGTATAGAAGATGGATGGATGGACGATCCTGTAACGCTGCGCCTTAGGTGCACGCTTGAAAAAAAATGCATTAAAGAGGCTATATGGAACTTTTCCCCAAAAATAAACATATCATTAGCCTTTTGCTTTGAGCATTTATGACTCAAACATCTTTTGATGAGCATACTGACACCTTGTCAGCTCACCGTGGGTGAGGTAATCCTTAATCCAATTTTTCCTTTTTTCTGTCGGGTCGGATTTTTCGCGCGCTGTGTCTGTGGATGTGACGTATGCGCGTTCATGTTAAACGTTTCAGATCACCACCGCTAGTCAGGGATTAGCCTACACTCGCAAGCGGTGCAATGGATTGGACAAATACACAGAAGAGACCCAGGACAACTCTGACACCAACAGGAACTCCACATAAAACTTCAAAAGGTAAACCCCTGACAAGTGCCCGGAAAAGATCGAAGATTGAGAGTGATCGGCGCCGAGCAAGGACGAGAGTAAACCTCGGCTTCGCATTTGAGCGTTGGAGGGAACTCAGATCTGAGTTTGGAATACGAAGAGACCCCGACATGGCTTTCTTTCTACTGAAAATGTAATATGTGATAAAACTGTACATTGAAATAGGACTGTGTTGTTTGCAGTTCAGTCAGAAAGTATTTTAGTGCAGTTTGTTTAGCTATAGCCTAGCATGCTAAGTTCGTATTTGAGTCTTGGAGGGAGCTCGCATCTGTGTTGTAAATATGTGACCCAGAGATGCCTTTATTTCTACTGAAAAAGTCAGACATGATAATACTGGAGATTAAAAATGTATTTGGTTTTCAGAACGCATTTACCGGCGGACAGTGAGGCTTTTCGAATTATTTTCACTGTTATTGTTATTATTTTTACGAGCGCACGCTGCGGGAGCAGGCAGAAAGGAAGAGCAGTTCCGTTTTTGGCCACAGGTGTCAGTCGCGAGTTGAAATTTCAGGAAACTCCATATAGCCTCTTTAATTAAATTTCCCAGGCTCAACCTGAAGTGTCATTAACGTGGCCGGGTTGTCGGTCAAAAGATCCAGCCTAAATTTATATGTTGGCTATTATTTAAATATGTGAGCAGACTTTCCGGGGTTTTTAGCTAGTCATAAAAAAACGTAAACAGTCTTAATAATTAAAGAACCTATTTGGGTCGTTATTTCTGGTGAAAAGAGCATCTCCCAGCATTCCAGTGTCTCTTCATTTAACACAGTAAGTAGGCCTACGACAAATACACATAATACAATAAACACATTCTTTTAAATAATCAAAAGGCTTTCTTTATAGCCAATATTTTCTGAAAATAAATATAGTCTATTTGATTGAAATCCAATATTTTCTATAACTTTAGACTTTATGCTATAGAATTTGCTAGATATTTTGTATATCTTATTTATATTTTGTATTTATCAAACTTAGATGATTTTGTTTGTTTTATCATATCAAGCAGCAAAATAGGACAAGCGGCTCTCCCATTTTGGTTGTCATGGAGATACGGCACAGGCCGACGACGAAATCCTTGCTGTCCCAATCGTGCAGTTATTCACAAACTTATTCACTACGCACTTGAACCCTTGTCTGCACTTCTACCAAGTGCACTTCGTGGAGGACCGTTGGATGCAGTGTGGGTATTGGGACAGGGCCGAAACGTCATTTTCATGCTGTGCAGGGCCCCACCACCCCTTTCGAATATGTGTAAATGGTCTGACCCACAGGTGCTTCTGCAGTAAATCAGTTGATGAAACAGGAGCTGGAGAAGCTGTGGAAGGAACTAAGAAGAAAAAGGAAGGGTCTTTCCTTAAGAAAGGAAAATCAGGGGCTCAAAAATGAAAAGAAAAGCAGAATAAAGAGAGAAAGGCAAATAAGGACAAGCAGTTGTTCACTCAATTTTTTTGAAAAGAAAGGTGAGCTCCAAATTCATTATTTAGTATTGAAATTTTTTTAAAATAAATATCTACTCCAGGTAGAATAGCATACATTTATGTCCGTACTTTATTTGAATGATATAGAAGTACTTTATAGTATCACATACTACATAGCGAGCAAACAATGTTTTAGCGTAAATAACAGAGTGAGAAGCAGACGGAGGCGGAGCTGGGAGCTCAGCTGCCACACCAGGCAGCTGCGCTTGTCTCTTCTGCTGCACTTCTCCCGAGAGTCAGAAGTTTACATGAAAACACCTTCCATTGTCAAAATCTAACACCCGCGAAATCACAGATCGTTATCGCCTCTTTTACGCCATTAATATGCAAATTAGCTCCCGCCCACTCTTACATTAAGTACAGAATTGTTCTCAGTTTAATGCACATCTTAATGATTAAAAATTTATTATTTCAAAATGGTAAAAGGGACTGAACTTATATAGCACTTTTCTAGTCATACTGACCACTCAAAGCGCTTTACATTGAAGCCACATTCAACTATTCACACTCATACACCCATAGCCAACATAGCTCGGTAGAACAATGTAGAAGTGCTTTGCCCAGGGGCACATCAACATGTGACTGGAGAAGGCTGGAATCAAACCTCCGATTGCAAGCCAACGAGTAATTCAAAGACTGAATGTCTAGTTTGGTGGTTAGCTTAAGGCTATGTCCACACTAAGCCGGACAAGGTTATACGGGGAGTTAGACGCCTATTGTTATCCACTCAACGCGAGCATTTACGCCCCGTTTACGGTCCGTTTAAGGTCCCATGATTGCGCAATCCAATGCCTATCTATGCATGTACTGGGCATGCGCGGGAAAAACAAAAACAACACAGATTGACGCGTATAATCTATGTCGCTGTCGGATCGCCTCCTGTGTCGCCTTCTCATCCGCAAGTAGGTTAGAGTTAACTTAGCAAACGTCTGAATTTGCAAAAGAAGAAGTAGCATAGCGAGACTCGTCTCCGCATTTGCTGTTTTCATTATATGCTGTCGCGTTGTTGTCGTCATCAATTTAGGACGCAGCATTTGATTGACGTTGCTGCTCTGATTTAGCCGGGGACCGGATAAGTTGCGTCCAGACGTGCTCATTTAGCCGTTGGGATAACAGTTAGACGGCTCTCTTACCCGGCTAATACTTATCCGGCCACAGACCACAAACAAAGCCGCCTTAGTGTGGACGATAGGGGGGGTGTAGACTAAATACTTATACATTTAAGGCATTATCCGGCTTAGTGTGGACGTGGCTTAAGTCTGCAATTAATTTTTAAACAGACAGATATAATCATCAATTAACTTGTACTTACCCTACACTTTAACAACAGTGTAGGGTAGGTAAGTAGGCTGACATTAAAATATATTTTAGCAACCATTTGAAGCAGCAGGCCCCTCATCAGGGCCAGGTGAAAGCAGTGACAGTGAAACAAGGTTAGCTTTTAGCAGAATTGTCTACATTTAAATGTGTACAGTAACACTGTAGACAGTTTGTTTATTTGCTCTTGTAGCAGAGGCAGAAATAGATAAGGTTGATATTCATATAAGGGATGAGACGCAAGGTGAAGACTGTCATGAAGGTAGTCAGGAGCAGGAGGACAGAGCTGAAGAGGAAAGAGAAGAGAAGAAAACACTTGGGGATAATGATGAGGGATGTCAGAGGACCCAGGAATATGGCTAGAGCTGCCACAAACAATTATTTTGATAATCGACTAATCACTAGTTATTTTGCTGATTCGTCGACTTATCAGATCACGTGTAAAAAGCATGTTATTGCAGGAGCAAGCAACTGCTCTAATATTTGCGTGTTACATCGAAGTGTAATGTAGTACCTAAAATAGTAATTTTTTAAGGTGATAGCTCATTTAACAATTATGAACTATATAAAAAATAAAACAGTGTTTCAGCAGACAGATAACGTGTTTTAAGTGTAGTGAAATTACCATCACCACTGTTAGTGTTGCAGATATCAAGTACAACAGCCTCTTCAGTCAGCAGCTTCAGCCCTACTTATGGCCAGCGACTATTTCTGAAAAGCACAGGAAAACTAATGTTCAAATGCTAGCCAGTAAAGGTGGAGCAAAACCTGGTATTTGAAATATCCTACCTAAAGATATTCAGGGCCCACTGGTATCACTATGGTATTTGGTGGGGGGGCCCAGCTAGATCGTTTGTACCCAGGGCCCAAAAGTTGGTGCTACGCCACTGGAGCAACATAACCTAAGTTGCTATTCAAGTCATCTGTTGAACAAGTTCTGCATATAATATATATCACCAGTTTAGAAAGATATCACTTTGTCGAGTTTTTTCCAATAGCGTGCAGCCCTAGTCACCCCTAGGTTCAGCAACATCACGGGGCCAAAGAATGAGGTCAGCTTACTACCAGAAGAAATTATCATGTTTATTCCATCAGTGGATATGTTCTTTCTTGAATTTCATTGGCGTATTGCAAGGGAGCAATCCCAGCATTCATCGGGCTCAAATTGTGTAACAATGGTTGTAGGAACAGGAGACGTCAATTTCAGATGTTTTAGTCACCACAGAGACTGGACCATTGAAAGGATCTTGGTGATTAATCAATGTAACACATCTCATGAAATTGTAGAAGCAAGATGCAGAAACAACACCACAGCAAAGATGTGTCGTAATCAAATACTGATCCTACAATATATTACTGTGAGGCCCTTTTTTGGCTATGATTGTCATATCGGTCTTAATTATTGAACAATATTATAGAAAAACAGTTTTGAAACTGCACAATCTAACCTTTGATTTAAAGCTTGTGAGGCCCACTTTGGTATTTACACAGGTTTTAATTAACTTTATTGGCTAAATTTATTGATATAGCTCAATACAATATTACAGGTGGGTTCTCCAAATGAAACATTACGAATTACTGTTAATGATTGACTAATACAGTCTCTTTATTACTCAACCCCTTCATGAGAACCATCTTGAGTTCTTAGGGCAGCTTTAGCTATTAGGACAAGCTACAGACATGATAAAGACTCCTACTTCTGGCAGCATTCCTTAGGAATGTGAGCCCACTCTTAATCATTAATATTCCTGAGTTTGAAGCTGTTATAACCAGCTTTTTTGTAAATCTCACTTAAGATTTTCACTAAAAGTTTCTTAAAACTATGACTAGCCCTCTAGAATATTCCTGGGAGCATATTGAAACCACTTTAAACTATGCCCTGGATTATCATCCTGCTTGAAGGAGCAACCTCTTCACAGACATGTTCTCCCAGGAGTTCTTGACTTCAGGAGCAAAGCAGTACCACAGCATAACTTAACCAACAACTTGCCCCTCTGCAAGCATGGTATTCCTTTCAGCATATGCTTTATTCTTTCTCGTTCAGACATGCGCCACAGATCCAAAAGTTTCCAGCTGTGAGCAAATTGCACTGAATTTATTTTAATATATTTTATTTATTTTAACCCTCCCAGGCAAAAAGATTTATTTTAAAAATCCTTACTTGTTCAGGTTTACCAAATTTAAGCACAGAATGCTACAGTGACTAATTAGTTTGCAATTCAGGTTTGGTCTCGAGTACACTTGATGCAATCAATCAAGTGATTTATTGGATGCATTAGGTGTCCTTGAGATGAAACACCCTAAATACCTGCAGTTTTTGGTGTTTCCTTGTAGATCAGAAAATATATTATTAAGGAATAATTCACAGTTCAGAGAAGAGATTCCAAAGAAGGGATAGAAACAGAAATAGAACAGTTTCTGAGCATTCCCAGAAACAGTTGGAAGCAAAGCTTGTAAGGAAGAAGCACAGAATCCTCTGGCTTCTTGATGCAAAAATGCCTCCATTCCATAGTTTGTTTTAACAGTTCAGCTCACCCCAAATCATCTCGATTGGGTTCAAGTCTGGTGACTTTGGAGGCCAGGTTATTTCAAACTTTTTCTAAAAGTACCACATAATTCCATTTGTGTTCATTAATAGTTTTGATGCCCCCAGTGAGAATCTGCAATGTAACTACTCATTAAAATAAAGAAAAAACACTAAATGAAGTGTGTCCAAACTTCTGGCCTGTACTGTATAACAAATCAATACTTTCTAAAAAATGTGAACACTAACCATGTAACTTTTCTGGGGAATATAACATCTTATTGAGTTGCTTTGTTTTATTGTGTGAAGAATGATTGTTGTACAGTATATACACTACCGTTCAAAAGTTTGGGGTCACCCAAACAATTTTGTGTTTTCCATGAAAAGTCACACTTATTCACCACCATACGTTGTGAAATGAATAAAAAATAGAGTCAAGACATTGGCAAGGTTAGAAATAATGATTTTTATTTGAAATAAGATTGTTTTTACATCAAACTTTGCTTTCATCAAAGAATCCTCCATTTGCAGCAATTACAGCATTGCAGACCTTTGGCATTCTAGCTGTTAATTTGTTGGGGTAATCTGGAGAAATTGCACCCCACGCTTCTAGAAGCAGCTCCCACAATTTGGATTGGTTGGATGGGCACTTCTTGCGTACCATACGGTCAAGCTGCTCCCACAACAGCTCAACGGGGTTCAAATCTGGTGACTGCGCTGGCCACTCCATTATCGATAGAATACCAGCTGCCTGCTTCTTCTCTAAATAGTTCTTGCACAATTTCGAGGTGTGTTTTGGGTCATTGTCCTGTTGTAGGATGAAATTGGCTCCAATCAAGCGCTGTCCACTGGGTATGGCATGGCGTTGCAAAATGGAGTGATAGCCTTCCTTATTCAGAATCCCTTTTACCCTGTACAAATCTCCCACCTTACCAGCACCAAAGCAACCCCAGACCATCACATTACCTCCACCATGCTTAACAGATGGCGTCAGGCATTCTTCCAGCATCTTTTCAGTTGTTCTGCGTCTCACAAACGTTCTTCTTTGTGATCCAAACACCTCAAACTTGGATTCATCCGTCCACAGCACTTTTTTCCAGTCTTCCTCTGTCCAATGTCTGTGTTCTTTTGCCCATCTTAATCTTTTTCTTTTATTGGCCAGTCTCAGATATGGCTTTTTCTTTGCCACTCTGCCCTGAAGCCCAGAATCCCGCAGCCGCCTCTTCACTGTAGATGTTGACACTGGTGTTTTGCGGGTACTATTTAATGAAGATGCCAGTTGGGGACCTGTGAGGCGTCTGTTTCTCAAACTAGAGACTCTAATGTACTTATCTTCTTGCTCAGTTGTGCAACGCGGCCTCCCACTTCTTTTTCTACTCTGGTTAGAGCCTGTTTGTGCTGTCCTCTGAAGGGAGTAGTACACACCGTTGTAGGAAATCTTCAATTTCTTAGCAATTTCTCGCATGGAATAGCCTTCATTTCTAAGAACAAGAATAGACTGTCGAGTTTCAGATGAAAGTTCTCTTTTTCTGGCCATTTTGAGCGTTTAATTGACCCCACAAATGTGATGCTCCAGAAACTCAATCTGCTCAAAGGAAGGTCAGTTTTGTAGCTTCTGTACCGAGCTAAACTGTTTTCAGATGTGTGAACATGATTGCACAAGGGTTTTCTAATCATCAATTAGCCTTCTGAGCCAATGAGCAAACACATTGTACCATTAGAACACTGGAGTGATAGTTGCTGGAAATGGGCCTCTATACACCTATGTAGATATTGAACCAAAAACCAGACATTTGCAGCTAGAATAGTCATTTGCCACATTAGCAATGTATAGCGTGTGTTTCTTTAAAGTTAAGACTAGTTTAAAGTTATCTTCATTGAAAAGTACAGTGCTCTTCCTTCAAAAATAAGGACATTTCAATGTGACCCCAAACTTTTGAACGGTAGTGTATATATGATTGTATTTATCAACATTTTAATAAAACCATCTTATATAGACTCCGTGCTGTGAATTAGATTTCTAGGTGTGTTTGTTCTGGAGACAACATAAAATTTTTTTTTTTTAAAAATCACATTTCAATTTTTGGACATGTAAATCAATTCACACAGATCTTTTGTTCAGTGCCAAATGATAAACAGGAGCAAATATATATTTATCTCCGAGGTCTGCAGATGTGAAAATGAACAGAAAAAGATTTGAGATTATTTCACTTATTTATTTCAGTTCAACTACTTAACTGCCCTAAATTGTGAACAAAAGTACATCTATACTTCATCATATGCTATCCTAAATATAAGTTGCACAAATTTCTATAAATATACTTTGAGTGAAAGCAAATGTTAATTTAGTACTGAGGAGTTTTTTTCTGTCTTTAATAGTTAGGGATGTGATCGTTGAGGGTCAAAGATAACATTAATATTTCCATTATTAAAAAAACATCTTCCATTCTCTTCAGTTCTGTAACTGTGTGTATTTCTAATACATGAAAGTGTTGAACACAATAAGATATGGGATTGAAAACTACGAACAAGAATTTATGGGAAAAGGGATTTAACAGATTAAAGACGGGGATTTAACAGATTAAAGACGGGGATTTAACAGATTAAAGACGGCAATTTCAAACAATAACCAATCTGAGTTACATGTCACAACATAATTTGGCCTAATTAACCTTTGATGGGGCCGAATATCTGAACAGCTGAGATGAACCCTCAAGACCTTTAAGATTTAGCAGTCCAAAAATTGACCAAACTAGACTAGGTTTACTGTTTCAGTATGTTTAAACTTAAATTAAGATACAAGATACAGAAAGGGAGCCATTTATCTGTTTTATGTTTGGGAGCTCATGTTAATTTATTAAGGTGAAATGTTATGATCAAACACCAACTGGAACTATTCCTGTCCTGGTCTAGTTAGGGTTCAGATTTATTAGTTAGGCACATACCTTTAAGTCTTGCATGGCTTGAAAGAGTTACTGAACCAGGTTAAGTCATTGATACAATACCTAAAGACATCTTAATTCGTCCACAGGATAACTGTATCTGACTTACAATATGAGGATACCAGAACCGACTGAGTTTACTTTCTGCACTCAGAAAAGCTCCAGATATTACAATCTTTCATTTCTGCTGACTGTAGACCAACTACTGTAGCATTTCTATTTTCTCAAAATGTAAAAAATGACTGATTCCAATGGTAAAAATTGGACAGTCTCCTGTTGCTTTTTACATTGGCCCTTTCAGAAATAAAAGTTGATTTTTAGTCTGGACTTCCTATTTATAGGTCCAAAACCATGCAAGTGAACAAGAATCTCCAACCTACCACCAGAGGTCAAAACTTTGATTTGAACCAACATGTACTCTAACAGTTCCTCCTGAAGGAGAAAAGCAGCAACATGGTGTGTTTGAGACAGTATCATCATAAAAAAACGTCTCACTACCAGCACACTGAGATAAGGACAGGACACAGAGTCTGGATTTTGCCACATCATCAGCCTTCTTGTTCTTGATATGAAACAAGTGGAAACATGGACATTACATACTTTAACAGTTCAATATCATTTGGTCTAGTCAGCATCAAATAACCTTACAAAATCACTTCCCATACATGGGTATGTCTGTTCATATCAGCGTTAGTCATTGTATTCTCACATGCCAAATTGTTCAACTGATATACAGATAAGAAATGTCATCTAAAAAATGTGTCAACATCTTGAATTCAGGCCTATCCAATGTTACATTAATTTTCTACAAGAGTACAGATTTTTAGCAAAGTGATAAGTGAAATAGAATTTGAAGCAAACAACAGGTCATTATTGGTCCATGAGAACAGTTATCTGGAAGAAAACAATAGAAAATGCCAGTAAGATGAAATACCTGAAGTTCAGTCAAGTTCCCATAATGGAAATATTAATCCAATTTGTGCCCAAAACTGGGTAGAAAGTACCACCAGAGACCATGTCCAATTCTCTTAAGTCTCATTTAGTGAAAGCAGCTAACACAGCCCATAACATCTCATTAGTGTTGGTCTTCAGGCTCTCTGCCTCAGGCTCGAGTTCTAGCAGCTGCCGCACTCTCTTCATGGCCAGATCATACTGGTCATCTAAAAGTGGGGCAAAGGCATTTTCCAACACATCAGAAGAATGGGCTAAGAATATAAGTGCAAGCAAACGCTTGTCCATTCGATGAGGGTCATTCACCCACTTCTCTAGAACAGCTTCCTGGACCTTCTTGATGAGACGCTGTTTGATGTTGTTGTTGGTCAGGGGATGTGTGGTCATATCGAAAAGCAAGAAGTTCTGTTTCTCTGTTGTGAGGACACCTTTTTCCACTAAGTTTTTGGCCAGTCGTTCACGGACATTCCTCAGCTGGTAATGGAGTTTCAGTGGGTTCCACGTCTCTCCTGGAGAGATTTATGACAACAACAAAAAAGAGGAAAAAAAAGTTACAAGTTTTTAACAAAAAGAAAGAAAAACATTTTGATGTCAGAATTGTGTCAAGTTTGTAAAAAAAGACATCTTAAAAGGGTTCCTACACAGTTTTCATATTCAGATTCAGCAGCTTTCCAGAGTTCTCAGTTCTTCACATTCAGTTCCAAAATAAAACGTACAAGTACAGGTCCTTCTCAAAAAATTAGCATATTGTGATAAAGTTCATTATTTTCTGTAATGTACTGATGAACATTAGACTTTTATACATTTTAGATTCATTACACACAACTAAAGTAGTTCAAGCCTTTTATTGTTTTAATATTCATGATTTTGGCATACAGCTCATGAAAACCCCCCCAAAAAATTAGCATATTTCATCCGACGAATAAAAGAAAAGTGTTTTTAATACTTGGTCGGGAATCCTTTTGCAGCAATGACTGCTTCAATGCGGCGTGGCATGGAGGCAATCAGCCTGTGGCCCTGCTGAGTTGTTATGGAGGCCCAGGATGCTTCGATAGCGGCCTTAAGCTCATCCAGAGTGTTGGGTCTTGCATCTCTCAACTTTCTATTCACAATATCCCACAGATTCTCTATGGGGTTCAGGTCAGGAGAGTTGACAAGCCATTTAAGTACAGTAATACCATGGTCAGTAAACCATTTAGCAGTGGTTTTGGCACTGTAAGCAGGTGCAAGATCATGCTAAAAAATGAACTCTTCATCTCCATAAAGTTTTTCAGCAGATGGAATCATGAAGTGCTCCAAAATCTCCTGATAGCTATCTGCATTGACCTTGCCCTTGATAAAACACAGTGGACCAACACCAGCAGCTGACATGGCACCCCAGACCATCACTGACTGTGGGTACTTGACATTGGACTTCAGGCATTTTGGCATTTCCTTCTCCCCAGTCTTCCTCCAGACTCTGGCACCTTGTTTTCCGCATGACATGCAAAATTTGCTTTCATCTGATAAAAGTACTTTGGACCACTGAGCAACAGTCCAGTGCTGCTTCTCTGTAGCCCAGGTCAGGCGCTTCTGACATTGTTTCTGGTTCAAAAGTGGCTTGACCTGGGGAATGCGGCACCTGTAGCCGATTTCCTGCACACGCCTGTGTATGGTGGCTCTTGATGTTTCTACTCCAGACTCAGTCCACTGCTTCCGCAGGTCCCCCAAGGTCTGGAATTGGTCCTTCTCCACAATCTTCCTCAGGGTCCGGTCACCTCTTCTTGTTTTGCAGCGTTTTCTGCCACACCTTTTCCTTCCCACAGACTTCCCACTGAGGTGCCTTGAATACAGCCCTCCTGGAACAGTCTATTCGTTCAGAAATTTCTTTCTGTGTCTTACCCTCTTGCTTGAGGGTGTCAATGATGGCCGTCTGGACAGCAGTCAGGTCGGGAGTTTTACCCATGACTACGGTTTTGAGTAATGAACCAAGCTGGGAGTTTTTAAAAGCCTCAGGAATCTTTTGCAGGTGTTTAGAGTTAATTAGTTGATTCAGATGATTAGGTTAATAGCTCGTTTAGGGAACCTTTTCATTATATGCTAATTTTTTGAGATAGGAATTTATGTTTTTTTCTTTACTTTTTGGCAAAAATCATCAACATTAAAAAAATTAAAGGCTTGAACTACTTCAGTTGTGTGTAATGAATCTATATTTATGAAAGTCTAATATTTATCAGTACATTACAGAAAATAATGAACTTATGCTTTATGCATATTGTGTAATGAACACAATATGCTAATTTTTTGAGAAGGACCTGTATATAGCACATATCTTTACAGTGGTCTGACCTAAATTTTGAATTCGGCAAAATCCAAAATGAAAAAAAATGGAAGGGCACAAGAAAGAAAATAGGGGAGGTAGGACACAAGGAAGGGAGGAAAAAGAACAAAAAGAGCTCACAAGGAAAGAAGGGAGGACAGAGAAAAAGAAAAAAGGGTTCAAAGATTTAAAAAAAAACAACAGCAAAAAGAAGAAACTGGAAATTAGGGATATCCAATAAAAAAAAAGGATGTTGTGTACATCCTATGGGTCAAAGTTGTCTTTTTTCTGAACATCCCTTCAATCTACATATACATATTGCAAATGTGTATGCCAATCAAGGATACAATTACAACTGTGGATGCAGTAATCATTTTTTTCAAACTACCGACTCACCTTTGTAGCCACCTTGAACAAAAATGTTGTTTTGTGTTGTTGTTTTTTACATCCACAAGGTTCCAGGGGCCTGTACCATGAAGGTAGCTAAACAAACTCGGGGTTACAGGATTGGTTTTGAGTCGACAAAACCAAACCGCAATCAGGCTTTATTGGTACCATGACGCAGCTCATCAACTTTCTCTGTCAGGCTTTGATCCTTAAGCTATGATTAATCCACACGGGCATGCACATAAAAGAGTGACGTCGACACTGAACAACCAATCGCCTTCGATATGGATAGAGCGAGAGGTATATACTTTTCATTGGAGCAGAAAGAGATAATTCTTCAGAAATATGAAGAATAGAGGTATTTTTCAAGCACGCAGTAACACTGTATCTGCTGGTCCCTCCATAAGCCGGTTTCCTGCTTCTAACTCCATCAGAAGAAGGTGTTGATCCCGCTGCAACGGATTGCAAATATTTTTTTAAAGTACTATGCTTACAGTGCATTTAAAACATACACTACTAATTCAAATTAATGAATAGAAACAAATGTCTCACTGTGCTGCAGAAAACTTAAGTAGCACATTCATATGTACAAAAACAAATAGTATCAGAACTAATTTGGATAACTGATAAAAAGAACTGTCATACTGAAGATAATATGCAACTGAATAGGTTAATATTGTGAATAAAATAAACAAGCGGCATGAAATTTGCTTCTTATGGAGAGTACGAGACAGCGAGTTCAGGACTTCTGCGTTCCCAGTTTCTCTGCTTCGGCCTGCAGGTGAGAGCTATCGGCTATGAACCGCGATCAGCTCCGACTCCTCCTTGACAATCCTCTCACGGCAAACAGCTCCATCCAGCTCACACTGAATCTTCTCTTCAGCCAACAAACTCAGAAATGCTGAAACTCCGTTTGGTTTACAGCACTGGTTTTTAACGTTGTCATTGTTCTTCAGCAAACACCAAACACATCCACTCGCTGTAGCAAGGTTTCAAAATGGCGGTCGGTTTGTTGTTAAAAGACGCTGTCAAGTTACTCTCCAGTGACTCCGCCCTCCGGCCAATCAGTGACCGACAGCCGTCTGATGTCGCTTTTCAGTACC
Organism: Apricaphanius iberus; assembly: GCA_028564705.1. NCBI lineage: Eukaryota > Metazoa > Chordata > Actinopteri > Cyprinodontiformes > Aphaniidae > Apricaphanius > Apricaphanius iberus. The sequence continues at coordinate 2,800,119 of JAPXFQ010000074.1, forward strand.
AGTTCAGCACGGATGGAACCACAGCTGAGGTGGTACGAAAAATAGTATCGGCTCGGGGCGGCTCAGCCAGACTTCTGCCAGTCGAGAGTAAACGGTACTGAGGATCAGTCGATCCAAGTCGAGTCGAATCGTACCGGTGGAGAGACGCCTTAAGCTGAAACATAGCTGGCTAGCCACCTAATCCAGCTTCATGGTTAAGGCCCCAGGTCATGTCTTCCAGTAAAAGGAATCCAATATACAGTGCATCCGGAAAGTATTCACAGTTCTTCACTTTTGCCACATTTTTTAGTGTTACAGCCTTATATCAAAATGGATTAAATAATTTTTTTTTTCCTTAAAAATCAACACACAGCACCCCATAATGACAATGTAAAAATAAATATTTAGATTGTTGCAAATTTATAAAAGAAAAACTGAGAAATTACATGTTACATAAGGATTCACAGCCTTTGATCAGTACTTTTTTGATGCACATTTGGCAGGAATTACAGCCTCAAGTCGTTTTGAATATGATGCCACAAGCTTGGCACACTTATCTTTGGGTAGTTTTGCCCATTCCTCTCAAGCTCCATCAGGCTGGATGGAAAGCGTCGGTGCACAGCCATTTTCAGATCCATCCAGAGATGTTCAATTGGGTTTAGGTCTGGTCTCTCTGGCTAGGCCCCCCAAGGACATTCACCAAGTTGTTCTGTAGCCACTCCTGGGATATTTTGGCTGTGTGCTTAGGGTCATTGTCCTGCTGAAAGGTTAACCGTCGCCCCAGTATGAGGTACTGAGCGCTTTGGAGCAGGTCTTCATCCAAGATGTCTCTGTAAATTGCTGCATTCATCTTTCCCTCTATCCTGACTAGTCTTCCAGTTCTTGCCACTGAAAAACATCCCCACAGCATGATGCTGCCACCACCATGCTTCACTGTAGGGATGGTATTGGCCTGGTGATGAGCGGTGCCTGATGTTCTCCAAACGTAACGCCTGGCATTTACTCCAAAGAGTTACATTTTTGTCTCATCAGCCCAGAAGATTTTGTTTCTCATTGTCTGAGAGTGCCTAATGTGCCTTTTAGCAAACTTCTGGTGGCTGGCATCTGCCTTTTACTAAGCAGTGGCTTCCATCTGGCCACTTTACCATGCAGGCCTGATTGGTGGATTGCTGCAGAGATGGTTGTACATCTGGAAGGTTCTCGTCTCTCCACAGAGGAATGCTGGAGCTCTGACAAAGTAACCATCGGGTTATTGGTCACCTCCCTGGGGCATTTTCTCGCACATTTGGCCACCCCGGTTCTTTAGTCAGAAAAACATGTGCAAAATAGTGTTTTTTTTTTTGGTCTATTACTATTAAATTTGTGTGGAAAACGAGAATACTAAAGGCTTTAGACTCCATCTTTTTCTTTTTTTCCACCACCTTCTAAAGTCACGTTTAAAGCTGATCTTTTAGTTTATTTGGTAAAATGTGCTTCTATCCTGCTGCTTTTGCATTTCTGAGACAACCTTGAACCTTTGCGTAAATGTCTATCAGTGATATCGGTTTATATCCGTATTGGGAATTATCATTTAGATAATGAAACATTCCTGGAAAGGATGAATGGAAAGAATTAACGGCAAGAGCAAAGGAAGATAGGAAGAACATAATCTTGAATTCAAAGTTTATATAGGATGAAAATAAGATGAGGGAGAAATAAAAGAATGACTCACTTGCTTAGACTGTTAAACAGTGGATGGCTCACAGATTGCTTAAATGAAATTAGGACTAGGGATGAGTACTGAAACCCAGTATTAAATTAGCCCCTGGGCTGTTTCTGACGGTCCACACGGACCGATAAACTTCTGCCTTATTGGTTCTCGGTAAAATTAAGGTCGTATTCCTCTTTTGCGGGAGATATAAACGCAAGCCAAAAAACACACACACACACACACCGCAGGGACTGATGGTGGGAGGAATGACTGCTGCACAGTGCTCTCACTGCAAGCTCCGCTCACCAGTAGGTACAAAGACAGGATGGCAGAGGGAACAAAACGAGCCAAACTTTGGCTTCGTTTTAACAAAAATAGAAGCAGACAATGCACACGGTCACAAAGCAATAAAAGCTTTGCTCGCAAAGGCAAGAACATGAGTAATTTGAGCACACAGTTTGCTAAAATAGACTAAAACAGAGTTTTTTGACCGTCTGAGTGCTGCAGCATTAGAATGCAGCGGTACAGAAAATGGATGGGTGGATTTTATATTGTTCTCAATGTTCTCAGGGCTTATTTTCCATTATTACCCTTTAGCTTTCAAAATCTTTCATTTTGTCTCTTGCTTGCATTGTTTTATAGGGAAGTTATGTTTCATGTTTTTTTTATTTTAATACCTTATGCTTTTTTAAATAGACAACATAGTATTTTAGTTTTTGATATATAAAATATTTTGTTTATCTTTAGTCGGATTGATTACTGCAACAGCGTCCTCACAGGTCTACCTAAAAAGCCTGTGAATATTCTCATTCATCCAGGTCATGGTTATCTCAAGGAAATTTCAATCAAACGCAACTGGACTTGGTAATTTGTCTTCAAAGACAAATTACCAAGTAATTTGTAGAGTGAGATTTTTCTGACTGCACCACTCCCGTGACCGGTGTGAATCAGGCGGTGTGAATCAGGCGGTGTGAATCAGGCGTAAGCATCTGGGCTAATTGGTCATGTAACATTGCATTTACAGAGGTGTATATGCACACAGGTTGAGTCTATCAATATAAGTTGTTAATTATTCAAAGTAAGAAATGGTTATTCTTATTTTGAGATGCAACAGCAAGTCCTATGCAGTGGAATGTCCCATAAACTGAGACCCCAGATATCTGGACTGAACCCGTCCCTCATCCCAGAAGTGGACGTGCACAACAGTTTGTTTTTAGTAGAATCGTTGACTCTCAAACATCAGAACAAACAGCAATTTGATGACTATGGACACCAATTCCTCTTTAATGTGAATTAGGGCTTTGACTTTTGCCCAAAAATGATATTCCAAGTTTGTTTGTCAATAATATAAAAATTTAAATATTTATTAATTACATTTTGACCATTAAACATCTTTAGCAAGACTGATATTGGAATCAAACTTAAGTTATACATGTTCTGTCCACCAGAGGGCAATTTGGACACTACCCCACAATGCAGCGGAAGCCCCAAAATCCTAGAAGAAGAGTGACCTCGACTCTGGAGAAACTGTAAACAATTGACACCGCCGCAATTTCGGCGTATAAATGTAGAAGTTTGCCGATGTTAATGATTACTTTGTATTTTTACAATTGATTATATATTTAAGTCAAGTGTTCGCATTCATGTTTGTCCTTTGGCCCCGGGCATCATTGCTTTCTCAATCAATGGCTCTGCCACTCTTTATTTATTTAATCAAAATAATCATGGTTGACAAATTAAACTTTTGAAGAAAAATGCAATACGGAGAAGTTACACACAGTAAAAACATTTAAGACCCAGATATCAAAATTCAAGACTTTTTCTAGTCTTTTTAATGTATTATTTCCAAATTTCTAAATTTAATGCTTTTGAGGCTTTTTAAGACCCCGTGGGAACCCTGAAAACCTCCCTAGAACAGTAGCATGTTGTTGCAGGAAGTCATTGACTATGTTTACATGAAGCCAATAATCGGCTAAAGGTCACTATTCGGGTTTCTGAAACATTCGGAATGACCCGTTTACATGCGTGAGCAGAGGGAGGTAGAGAGGGAGAGCAGAGAGAGTTCCTCCCGTATACATGGACGTATACAAGATGTTCCTCTACTCAAAGGACCACAATTCCATGAATAGAACATGCGCAGAACACTAATCAGTGTTCCTTTTGATGCCGATTGTCCAAATATTTCGGTTAGAAAAGGGGTACCCCCGGGGTAATATTCCGGTTTTTGCCGGTGTTTACATGGCTGTGTGTGAGCGGGTTATTGCTAATATTCTGGTTTTTAATGAGTTATTGAATGTAAACACAGTGAAAACCAAACAGTAAAAGTTTCAGGGAAAATATGTGAACCCACCACTCAGCAGTTCAATCCAGCTCTGCACGGTTTCTGGAGGTTGGGTCTCTTTGATGTGTTTTAAAGCCTCATCCAGAAGCACATCACCTGTTGGAGCATCTGATTTACAAAGCACCTGAGAATTTGAGTCAGAACACAAACATCCAGTTAGGAGAGATTACCAGACCGGAGGTTGCAACGGATGCAGCTTTACTCATTTTTTTTTCTACTAAAGCTGTGGGAAAACATGAGCATTTCTATAAGGGCGGAGAGGGATTATGAAAACAAATAACCTTATTCACTTCCACTTTGTTCTAAACTCCCCTGTAGCTATTATATTAAATGAAAGGTTTCAAGAAACAATGCAGACTGACGGTTCATCTTTTTTCATCTCCAAACACCTAGATAAAAGTTAAAGCTATATGCACTAGTGGGACACCAAAACCTAAAATCAGATCATTCATTCCCAATTCCTCCAAATTGATAAATTCTACCTTTCTGGCCAGCAGACTTTTCCTCCTCACACCGCATGTTTCCAACTGAAGCCGTCCTCGTAGGGCCAATTCAATCAGCATGCAGCCCCGCAGGCCCGACGATATGCAGTCGTTCCAGAATGATGTGTAGCCCTGCGCCATGATAACAAACAACATAAAAAAAAATCACAGTGCAGGTGGGAATAAGTGATGCAGATTGATTACAAGAGGGGATCCAATTTAAAAAGCCTGTTGATGCTCATATCAGTGGTGACAACCAAAGAATAATCTCATATTACTGAAGTTCAGTGTTTACAACCAGATTTTTTTTTCTTTTGCTAAAAAGTAACAGAACTAAAGCTAAATGCTAGAGGGGATTTAGTAAAGAGTTGGTCTGGTTTGTCTGTTTAACTGGTTAACGGGTCGTCAAATTTATTTGACTACCAGCTTAGTAGCTGATTACACTCAAGAGCTAAAACAATAACATGATGTGTGCCTATAGTTAACATGGCTAACCTTCGCCAGAAGAGCCTGATACAAATGTAAAGCCAACTTTACAGCGTAAAGCTCAGTAAAATCACTGACAACACATGAAAACAAAACAGTGAGATCGATCGCTGAGTGTTTAGTGCATATTAAGACAAAAAACATATTTATCCCTGGCGGGTAATTTTTTTCCCCCGGGGATAATTAATACAGGAGATATGCAGAATGTGTTGGTGAAAGTGTAATGAAACACTGAAAAATATTTACAACTGCTGCTGAAGTTAAACTCATTGCTGGAATGAATTTACAAACAATAAAGATCATATAAAATGTTCGTACTTTTATATATGTATAAGGCAAACTTTATCTGAATGTTGCCATTTTATTTTGAATTGAAGTTGAGTTTGTAGAGAGTCAAAAGAACAGAAACATTTTAAAATGTCAAATGGTGCTTTACACATTTTGGGTTAACTGCGCTAATTGGTTTGAAATGCTCTTCAGATGAACGATCCAGAATCAGCACACAGCTTGAACTAAAACAGCAAAAAACTACTGATCAGTCCTGAAAATTAGATGCAGTGCATGACTCAGACCTGAACCGAGGGTCACATAAAGGCAAAAACAAGGTCAGCCTTCAATCACCTGAAGTACATTTGGAGGATTAAAGGACTTATGTTGCAACCGGAACTTGAAAAAAAACTTGCAATTTGATTACAGCAACAGTGTGACTAAAAACAGCTACAGCAGATTCAGAAAGCTGCAGCTCGCATCCTCACTAGATCAAAGAAAACTGGGCACATCAGTCTAGTTCTTAAGTCCTTACAAAGAGAATATACTTCTAAATAATTTTACTATCTTATAAATCATTGAGTGGCTTAGCACCAAAGTATGTTGCAAATCTATTGTCCTTATAACAACCCCCCAGACCAATCAGCTCCTCTAAATCCAGTTGACTCAACATCTCTAGAACCTGAAGTAAACACGGATAAGTAGCTCTTAGTTTCTATGCTCTTCTTATCTGGAACAAACTTCCAGACTACTCCAAAGTTGCTGAAACACTTAGTTCCTTTAAATCAAGGATGTTAAAAAAAATCTGTTTAGAGCTGCCTTTGAGTAATGTTTCAATGTATCATACATGGTTTGTTTTATGCGTTATTGCCGTTTTTACTTTATCCCAAAATCATGTAAAGCACCTTGAGTTACTTTGAAAATAAAATTGCATTGCCTTTAGCCTATGTTCTGCATTGTTTTATTTTATTCCTTCAAAATCTGATTTTATGCAAGGAAATCTTGATAAAAATCGTGATCATGAATGTCAAGCTGTCTTAAGATATCTGTCATATTATCCACCCAAAGTAACATACCTATCGAGACTTTAAACGTACAACCTAAAGCAGGATAATTTCCTTCCACCACCAACATAAAACATCTGTTTTAAAAATTTCTACTTAACATTATAGCACTCACTCAAATTTGTCAAAGCACCACATCACAAGTTTGTTTTTTGTTATTATATTTGTCACCATTTCTAAAAAAAATATTTCCTTTAAAGTTAATTCTAAGTCTATGAAATGTGTTTCCTAATAAAAAGAGCATTACTGCATAGCTGCTTTGGTAAAGAATATTCAAATCTATCTACTGAAATATTAAACAGCAGCTTAAATATAAAGCCTGGGGTTATTAAGAGAATTTAATTTGCCTTTAATCTTAGAAAATTACTTCAATTTTTCTTTCCCATCATTCAAGTAAAATAGCTGTGAATTTTCTGCATTCTGTTTAAACCCTAATAATATGCACTCAAACGATGTTAAGCCAACGTGAATGCAATTAAAAGGTGTTAATACGTCCCTCAAATCCTTTTCGTGGATTTATTTTAGATTAGAATACAGTTTATATTCCGAGACAGTATGGCAACATTTTCATAATATGTTTGTTTTGGCCTTGCTAAGTAAAGGCACACGTTGGATGAGTACAGCAGGGTACCCCTCACCGTCTTATTTTACAGACTTTGCAAAACAATTAAGTCCTAGGCCTGCTGTTGTTGTTGTTGTTGTTGTTAGCTACAGTTAGCTTTAAGAGACCGCTAACGCTGTGACTTGGGGTAACCTAGCTAACATTAATTGGAGCTCAAATAATCTAAACATGTCAGGCGTAAGATCTGGGGTTCTGTCTGCCCTCACCTCTCGGTCCTTCAGTCCCAACAACAACACTTCTTCCATTAAGGTGAGCCGTGTTTCTTTGGAGTCTCTGCTGTCGTCATGGTCCAGCTCCTCTCCTCGTCGGGGCTCCTGCTCCTCGCGGCCCACCTCGCGCTCTTTGTCGGCGGCGCTGCGCGAGGCTTCCGTGCGCCTCTGCACGAGGCCTGAACTTCTTTGAGCCAAGGAAGTCATTTGTAGAAGAGGAGTTGGCTCAACCACGGCGGAAAGCACACACCACTGACTGGCCTGCCCTGCAAGGTTTACTCAGTAACCTGCCAGTCATAGGGGAGCAACATAGACTGTTTCCAGTAAACAGCTGCCTGTTCAGGGTGCCGTCTGAGGAACTGCTCTACTTCCTTGAGTTCGTTGTGTATCTAATATGGCGCCTTGTGGCCATTTTTGGTACCAAACTTATCTAGCTGGAAGAGATTGATTGAACCCAAATGGAACTAAAGTGACAGTTGCATAACGAAATAACTGTAGACAGGGTTAATTTGACAAACAATTCTTTGTGAATATATTTTAACAAATACAAATATATATTTTTATTTCTATGAACCACAGTACTTTTTACATTGCTGACTCAAGGGTCACCGAATAGTACATGAGATGTTAAATCTGAACAATCTTGAGGTAATTTAAAATTGTTTAAATTACTTCTAAATGCCATTTGATGACAGACCGAACGTCAAGGTTCTAAAAAAGTTTACAGTGAAATATTTTTTTAGAGTTTGTGATCACCTCTCAGAAAACAGTTCTGCAAATAGTATGGAAAAGTAGTAGGTAGGTTTTATATATATATATATATATATATATATATATATATATGTATATATATATATATATATATATATATATATATATACATATATACATATATATTACCTACCTACTACTAATATATGGTTAAAGGCACAGTGTATAATTTTCGGCCAGTAGGGGGAAGTGCATACCTAAAGTATCACAAGCATGCGGTATATGTGTCTTCGAATAAGCAACTCAACAACGGAGGTCCAACTAGTGCTGTTTTCAAACGCTCAATTTCATGAGACTTATCTATTTGCAGCAACATGACGAGCACATCAGTTTTTCTTTCACCACTTGGAATTAGCGAAGAGGTAAAAACGTATTTATGGCAAAACTTTTTTGCATTTTGAGGGGAAATCAATGTTTTAATAGGGGGCATGTTCCGTGCGCTTTATCCGTCCTGGCACTTGTAGAAGTAAAGACGTCATCGAATATGGCTTTCCCCTGAAAAGAAGACCCACGCCTATGTATTTTAAAACAGATTTTTAAAGTCATATTTTACAATATCGACAATATTTTGCAATCAATGTGCTTTGCGTAATTATTATTACATAATATTTTAATGGCTATTTTCAAAGATGTGCTGCAAAAACTACACACTGTCACTTTAAATCCTCTCACTTCATCATTTCATTTCCTTGGTAATTATCTATTACCGTAATGCACGACCTATGCGCAACAGTAATCTTTATAAGAGAGCTAACGTCGGCAGCTTCGACTGCCTATTTCCAAGTATCAGCTCCCTTGACCGCGGTCCTGAGTGGGGAATTCAACATGAGACATGGACAGGTGCTTGTGAACCGTTGTCAAAAACGTAAAAAGAAGATGCCAAAGCAGACTGAGCGCTCCGTTGTGAGGTGAAAAAATAACTGTAAGTTGTGTAAATGATGGCCAAGTGCTGAATTAAAATTTTTTTAACAGTCCTTGCTCAATGCACAGTGTAGTTTAGATTTAGACTCGATTTAGATGTCTAAATAAATACGTCATATCAACATCTCTTTTAAGACCAAATTTAGATGAATTAATTAAATACATAAAAAAATGAACAGTGATCAAAAAGTAACTGTAAGTTGCACAACTGGTGTCCAAATATTGGACTTAAATCATTTGAATTGCCCAATCAATATACAGTAATGTTTAGATTTAGCCTTGATTTAGCTGTTTATTCAACGTCTATATTTAAACCTGGTTTAGACGTCTATTAAGTTATTTTAAGGATACCCTCCGCCCTCACCACTAGGAAGCAGCAACACACTTATGCTGCATTCACACCAACCCCGTGCGTCAGCGTCAGTTGCGGCACGATTACATGTAAAGTCTATGGTCGAGTACGTCAGAGGTCCGTCAGAGTCCCTGCGGTGCGTTATGTACGTTGCCTCCGTCAGCTTCACTTGCGTTACATACGGCAATGCAACACACAAGCTGAACTTTTGATGTACCCAATGCAGTTAACGCAGTGCGGCAACCAATCAGAGTGTCTCACTGTAGTTATACTACTATACACGTATCTTGAATGAAGCGCAGGTCCAGTGAAAACATTTTCAACAAACAGAAATAACACTTTCTGAAGTCACATGGACAGGCACTCCTAAGGAGGAATAGAGCACCTGTAGTTGGTGTCCTGGTTGGAGATTTGAGCTCCGATGTGGCCTAGGAGGTCGTAAAATTAGGTGAGGGACAGACGAAAGTAGCGCTGAAAGCGAAACTCATCCATAAGCAGCTCCTACAGCAAATGGTTAAACTCCCCAAACTCAGAACGCATCTGAAGAATCGACACTGATGCACCCCATGTCGACGTTATCTAGCTTTATCTAGCAAATAAAGCAAAGCCACTTTCTAGTTACGATCCGCCATAGTTCAGAATGTCCGGCAACAGAGGAAGCCCCGCCCATGCGTTCTTTTTTGCTCAGAAGCAGGCTATGGAAGCCAAAAAAAATACATGCGTCAAACTTCATCCGTTGAATGTGTTGCCTGACGCAGACCAACTGTGTGGCGTGGATGCACCATTAAAGTTCCGCTCGGTCTAATCGTTGTTGATGGTTATCTGAGCATATCAGAGTTGTTCGGACCAATTTATTTTACTCTCATTGGGACCGCTAAAACTTCGTTTCTTCAACTACACCTTGAAATATAAGTGAGTGCTCAAAGGTACGTTATTGAAATGTTGTTTTGTCCTGCAATGTTTGTTAATTTAATTGTTATCCGTTTGCAGCAGCAGGCTAGCTATAGCTTACCTGCTAGCTTGCTATTAAGTAGCCATTAAACCCAAATGGTCCTTTGAAACCATGTACCTTGTCTTACTGGATAATATCTCGGTGATCTCTGTGACCCTTACAATTTTTATTCTATTGCTTTGTTTGCAGAATCTGTTCAAAACAGTTTCGAAGAGGTCACAAAGTAAATGATCAGCTCAGCAATGGCTGCACATCTCAAACAGGCCCCAGCTTGAAGTGGTGGAGGGGGCTGTAAGAGGCCCAGGACACCATTGGTGTAATTTTTGTTTTTGTTTTTTTTGTTTTACATTTTGGTTTAGGTTGATGCAGTTTCCCAGAGTTTTTGTATATTTAAAAAAAAATTTTGGCCTAATTTTTGTTGTGTAAATGTTATGCATACAAATACCTAAATTGTTATTTTATTTTGATCATTTTGCAGATTAGACTACTTGTTTTTCAATACTATCTTTGTTTAAATAAAATAGGCAAAGGGTTTTTTATTTTGGTAATATATATTTGTGTTTGTGCTTTTATTTTATTGCAATGAATGTTTACAAATGTGTTGAAATTAAAAACATGTATATTGCACCTTCATATGTTTGTGACGGTTGGGTTTGAAAAATGTATTGATTTATATTACAGTAGGATAGTTTGGTAAATGTTTACATCAAGAGATGTATTTACATCCAGTGGTAAAATAAAAATCCCACCAAGCATTTTTCGGTGTAAAAGACTTCTAATGAACGTCTATATGGTCCTTAAATGTCTAGGCTAAAATCGATCTACAGTGGGGCAAAAAGGTATTTAGTCAGCCACCGATTGTGCAAGTTCTCCCACTTAAAATGATGACAGAGGTCAGTAATATTCATCATATGTACACTTCAACTGTGAGAGACAGAATGTGAAAAAGAAAATCCAGGAATTCACATTATAGGATTTTTAAAGAATTTATTTGTAAATTATGGTGGAAAATAAGTATTTGGTCAATAACAAAAATTCAACTCAATACTTTGTAATATAACCTTTGTTGGCAATAACAGAGGTCAAACAATTACTATAGGTCTTTACCAGGTTTGCACACACAGTAGCTGGTATTTTGGCCCATTCCTCCATGCAGATCTTCTCGAGAGCAGTGATGTTTTGGGGCTGTCGCCGAGCAACACGGACTTTCAAATCCCTCCACAGATTTTCTATGGGGTTGAGGTCTGGAGACTGGCTAGGCCACTCCAGGACTTTCAAATGCTTCTTACGGAGCCACTCCTTTGTTGCCCGGGCGGTGTGTTTGGGATCTTTGTCATGTTGGAAGACCCAGCCACGTTTCATCTTCAAAGCTCTCACTGATGGAAGGAGGTTTCGGCTCAAAATCTCACGATAAATGGCCCCATTCATTCTTTCCCTAACATGGATCAGTCGTCCTGTCCCCTTAGCAGAAAAACAGCCCCAAAGCATGATGTTTCCACCCCCATGCTTCACAGTAGGTATGGTGTTCTTGGGATGCAACTCAGTATTCTTCTTCCTCCAAACACGACGAGTTGAGTTTATACCAAAAAGTTCTACTTTGGTTTCATCTGACCACATGACATTCTCCCAATCCTCTGCTGTATCATCCATGTGCTCTCTGGCAAACTTCAGACGGGCCTGGACATGCACTGGCTTAAGCAGGGGGACACGTCTGGCACTGCAGGATTTGATTCCCTGTCGTTGTAGTGTGTTACTGATGGTAACCTTTGTTACTTTGGTCCCAGCTCTCTGCAGGTCATTCACCAGGTCCCCCCGTGTGGTTCTGGGATTTTTGCTCACCGTTCTCATGATCATTTTGACCCCACGGGATGAGATCTTGCGTGGAGCCCCAGATCGAGGGAGATTATCAGTGGTCTTGTATGTCTTCCATTTTCTGATAATTGCTCCCACAGTTGATTTTTTCACACCAAGCTGCTTGCCTATTGTAGATTCACTCTTCCCAGTCAGGTGCAGGTCTACAATTCTTTTCCTGGTGTCCTTCGAAAGCTCTTTGGTCTTGGCCATAGTGGAGTTTGGAGTCTGACTGTTTGAGGCTGTGGACAGGTGTCTTTTATACAGATAATGAGTTCAAACAGGTGCCATTAATACGGGTAACGAGTGGAGGACAGAAGAGCTTCTTAAAGAAGAAGTTAAGGTCTGTGAGAGCCAGAGATCTTCCTTGTTTGAAGTGACCAAATACATATTTTCCACCATAATTTACAAATAAATTCTTTAAAAATAGTAGAATGTGAATTCCTGGATTTTTTTTTCAAATTCTGTCTCTCACAGTTGAAGTGTACCTATGATGAAAATTACTGACCTCTATCATTATTTTAAGTGGGAGAACTTGCACAATCGGTGGCTGACTAAATACTTTGTTGCCCCACTGTATCACTGGTCTAAAAATGAAAGTTTTTCAGCCGACCAGGTTTAGACTAGCCGTCTTTATAGATGTCTAATAGACCACTATTAGAATATCATTAGGCTATAATACATTTAGTAGACGTCCATACAACGTCTAGATTCTCTAATGGTGTATAAATTTTGTATAAAGATAAACGTCTGGTAAACATATCAAAGTCAAAGTCAAAGTCAGCTTTATTGTCAATTTCTTCACATGTTCCAGACATACAAAGAGATCGAAATTACGTTTCTCACTATCCCACGGTGAAGACAAGACATATTTTACTAATTTAAGTCCACAGACAACATAACATTCAAGTAAACAAAAAAGTAAGTAAATAAGTAAATATGTGGGCACATATAATAATGGAAAAATTTTGTTGAAATTGTGCATAGACAGTCATTAGTTCTGTTTGACCTGAGTAATAAAGAAAGTGGCATAGTGGTGCAAGTTATGTAAGAGCAGCAGAAGTGTTGTGTTTTCAGGACAACAACACCAAGTTGTAAAGTGTACAAGTGTGCAAGTGTTCAAGTGTGCAGGTGGAGTAGTGCAGACGGCCATTGTGGGTCCAATGTCCAGGATGTTATGTAGCTGAGGGTGGAGGGGGGAGAGGAGGGAGAGAGTTCAGCATCCTTACAGCTTGGTGTATGAAGCTGTTGGTGAGTCTGGTAGTGCGGGAGCGCAGGCTTCTGTACCTCTTCCCAGAGGGCAGTAGATCAAACAGATTGTGAGTGGGGTGACTTGCATCACTCACAATTTTGGTCGCCTTGCGGGTGAGGTGGGTGGTGTAAATGTCCTTCAGGGAGGGGAGTGAAGCACCAATGATCCTTCCGGCTGTGTTCACTATGCTCTGCAGGGCTTTCCTGTTGTATTCAGTGCAGCTTCCGCCCCACACAGCGATACAGCTGGAGAGGATGCTCTCAATGGTGCCTCGGTAGAATGTGGTCATGATGGCTGGTGGAGCACTTGCTCGCCTGAGTTTCCGCAGGAAGTACAGGCGGCGCTGAGCTCTCTTCGCCAGTGATGCAGTGTTGGTGGTCCAGGAGAGGTCTTCACTGATGTGCACTCCCAGGAATTTGGTGCTGCTCGCTCTCTCCACCACAGCACCGTCGATGGTCAGTGGCAGGTGTTGGGTGTGACCTCTCCGGAAGTCAACAACAACCTCTTTGGTCTTGCTGACGTTCAGCAGGAGATTGTTGTCCCTGCACCACGTGGTCAGATGGTCGACCTCCAACCTGTATTGAGTCTCGTCGCCCTTGGTGATGAGACCCACCAGAGTTGTGTCGTCAGCAAATTTCACTATGTGATTGTTGCTGTAGGTTGCAGTGCAGTCATGCGTCAGCAGGGTGAAGAGCAGCGGACTGAGCACGCAGCCTTGGGGGGCCCTTGTGTTCAGTGTGATGCTGCTTGAGGTATTGTTGCCAACACGTACTACTTGGGGCCTCTGACAGAGGAAGTCCAGTAGCCAGTTGCAGAGGTAGGTACTGAGTCCCAGTTTGCCGAGTTTGCAGATGAGTTGTTGTGGTATTATGGTATTGAATGCAGAACTGAAGTCTATAAACAGCAATCTCACATATGAGTCTCTTTTTTCCAGGTGGGTGAGGGCTGGGTGAAGGGCAGAGCAGATTGCATCCTCTGTAGACCGCTTGGCTCGGTATGCAAACTGGAATGGAAAGGGTGGGGGGGAGAGTGGCTTTGATATGTGACATGACAAGCCGCTCAAAGCACTTCATGATGATGGGTGTCAGTGCCACAGGGCGGTAGTCATTGAAGCAGGATGGAGCAGTTTTCTTCGGCACAGGTATGATGGTGGCAGCTTTGAAACATGATGGGACGATGGTTTGCTTCAGGGAAGTGTTAAAGATGTCTGTGAAGACATCCTTAAGCTCCCCTGCGCAGTCCTTCAGCGCACGACCTGGGATGTTGTCTGGACCTGTTGCCTTACGGGTGTTGATAGCAGCAAGTGTCCTCTTCACGCTGTCGGCAGAGAAGCACAGGGGCTGCTCATGTAGAGGGGGATGGGTCTTCTGTGGGCAGGTGCTGTTTTGTGCTTCAAAGCGAGCAAAGAAGCGGTTCAGGTTGTTGAGCAGAGGGATGTTGCTCTCACAGCTCTGTGGCGCGGGCTTGTAGTCCGTGAGGGCCTGAATGCCCTGCCATAGGCTTTGTGAGTTCCTGCTGTCTTTGAAGTGAGTGGTTATCTTGTGAGTGTATTCCTTTTTTGCTTCCTTGATGCCACGGGACAGGTTGGCTCTCGCTGTTTTCATGCCAGCTTCATCCCCAGCTCTGTAGGCTTTGTCTCTGGCCCTCAGCAGCCTGAGGACATCCCCTGTCAGCCATGGCTTCCAATTTGCCCGAGTGATGATGTCTTTTGTGTGGGTCACATCATCGATGCACTTGGTGATGTAAGAGGTTACAGTGTCTGTATACTCCTCTATGTCTGTCCGGTTGTTGTAGGTGGCTGCCTGCTTAAACATTTCCCAGTCTGTTGTGTCAAAGCAGTCTTGAAGAGCATCGGAGGCTCCCTCAGGCCACACTTTTACCTGCTTACGAACCGGTTTGTTCGCTTTACCCTTTGTCTGTATGCGGGCATTAGCATAACAGTGATATGGTCTGAAAGTCCAATGTGGGGGAGGGGGGTGGCTTTGTATGCTCCTTTGTGTGTAGTGTAGACCAGGTCCAGGATGTTATCTCCTCTTGTTGGAAAATCAACATGCTGGTGTAGCTTTGGAAGTAAAGTGTTTAGATCAGCATGGTTAAAATCTCCAGTGAAGATGGTGAAACCGTCTGGGTGTGCCGTCTGTTGTTCACTGACAGCCTGGTACAGTTCACTAAGAGCCGCGTTCTTATCGCTGTTGTTGTTGGTAGGCGGGATGTATACTGCGACTAGCAGAATCGCAGTAATTTCCCTTGGCAAGTAAAAAGGACGGCACTTTATGATCATAAACTCTGCCAGTGGTGAGCAGTGTTTGCATACTACAACAGTGTCCCGGCACCATTCGTCACGGATGTAAACACAGATTCCTCCTCCTCGTGATTTACCTCCCTTTACAATGGCCCTGTCTGCTCGATAGCATGCTAGCTGCTCCAGTTGTACAGCAGAGTCCGGAATGTTGTCATTTAACCAAGTCTCAGTGAAGACGAGCACACAGCAGTTACTTACTGTCCGGTTCGTTGATCTCAGCAGTCGTATGTGATCCATATAACTTTAGACGTCTATAAATAGACGTTCATTAACGGTTATTTAAACGTCATATATTACACGCAGCGTATAGAGGTGGTCGTCTTTTAGATGTCTATTAGACGGCTTGTCTAAACCTAGACGGCTGAAAAACCTTCATTTTTAGACCAGTGGTAGACTGATTTTAGCCTAAACATCCAAGAACCATATAGATGTTCATTAGATGTCTTTTAGACCGAAAAATGCTCGGTGGGCTAGTAACTGTATCAGTTCTGGTGGCCAGTTCCTTATGCCACTTTGCATCGAACTTGGAGGTATGCTCCATAAGTGTCCGTTTGAAGGACCTATTTGCACCCAGGCTTCAACTTCCTGGCTGAAGTCTTCAGGTGTTGCTTCAATATGTCCATATCATTTTCTTTTGCCTTGATGTAATCCATGAAGCGCATCAGTCCCTCCTGCAGCACACTTTCCAACCATCAATCATCAATATTGTGGTTAGCTTTTTTTTGTCCTCCAACATTCAGTACAAATAAAACCAGTTTGCAATAAAACCGTCTGCAAAACTTGTGTGCCCAGACATATCAAAATAAAATAACCCATAGAAGAGAAACAGGCCTGCCTCTGAGATCTCTATGTAGGCAAAACCCTTTAGTAGTTACAAGAAATTCAGGAGGAAATGTGGGTCCATCTAGGCTAGGCTTAACCTAAAACTACCCTAGTTTCTGATCTTTTCTGGTCATTCCTCTCCTGAGACGGATAACAATATATCTGGATCTCTGAAGCATCTGCTTGACTTGCTGACTCCACCCTTTTTCCCCAGAGCCAGCTGAGCTGTGCAGACCATATAGTTGGAAAATAGAGACTATATCTGTCAACCTGCAACCCCTAGCTGCTACTGGCTGGTATATGTCAACAAAGGTTGGAATTATTGTAATGCCATTTTTACAGACTCCCAGGACCCAGTCCACTTCCTGTGAAGTTCCCCAGCCCTTTTGAATTGCCTTTCCTGACAATCCTCTCCAGGCTGTGGTCATCTCTGTAACTTTTGCACCTTTTTTCACCACACTTTTCCCTTCCACATAACTTTATATTAATGTGCTTTGATATTGCTCTTGGGGAATATCCACTTTCTTTTGCAATTACCTTTTGAGGCTTTTGTTCCTTATGGAGGGTGACAATGATGGTATTCTACACAGGTCAGCAGTCTTTCCCATGATTGTGAGTCCTACTGAACCGGACTGAGAGACCATTTAAGGCCTGCCAAACCCTATTCAGGTGTTTTGGATTAATCAGCTGATTATAGTATGACACTTTGAGCCTATAATATTAAACCATTTCATAATATAGTAATGTTCTGATATTTTAGATTAGGGGTTTTCATAAACTCTAAGCCACAATCATCAACATTATAACAAATAAAGGCTTGAAATATATTTTGCGTATAATGAGTCTATATCATACAATGGGGAAAATAATTATTTTAACCCTTGCTGATTTTGTAAGTTTGTCCAATAATAAAGAAATGAAAAGTCTTAGAACAGTCATTTTGATGGTATCAGATAGCACATCAAAAGGAAGGGTTAAAAGAACTCCAAATAAAAGATTGAAACTGAATTGCATTTCATTGAGTGAAATAAGTATTTGAACCTTCTAACCAAAAAATACTTAATACTTAGTGGCAAAACTCTTGTTTTCAAGTACAGAAGTCAAACATTTCTTTTAACTGATGACCAAGTATGAGCACATTTTAAGAGTAATTTTGGTCCACTCCTTTTTGCAGATCATCTCTAAATCACTAAGGTTTCGAGGCTGTCACCATCCAAGGTCACTCCATGACCTTAATGTCCTTCTTCTTGAGCCATTCCTTTGTTGCCTTTGCTGTATGTTTGGTGTCATCGTTGTACTGGAACACCTATCCATGACCCATTTTCAGTTTCCGGGCAGAAGGAAGGAGGTTTTCGCTCAGGATTTTACGATACATAGCTCTGTCCATGTTCCCGTTGATGTGGTGAAGTTGTCCTGTGCCCTTAGCAGAAAAACATCCACAAAGCAAAATGTTTCCACCTCCATGCTTGAGGGGACAGTGTTTTGGGAGTCATAGGCAGCAATTTTCTTCCTCCAAACACAACGAGTTGAGTTGATGCCAAAGAGCTCAATTTTGGTCTCACCACATCATTTTTTCCCACTCAGTCTCTGAGTCGTTCAGGTTTTCATAGGCAAACTTCAGATGGCCTGCTTATGTGCCTTCTTGAGCCGGGGGACCTTGTAAGATCTGCAGGATTTTAATCCATTGTGGTTTAATGTGTTTCCAATGGTTTTCTTGGTGACTGTTGTCCCAGCTACTTTGGGTTGATTGGGATAATTTCTCACCTTTCTAAGAATTATTGACACCCCACGAGGTGAGATCTTGCGTGGAGCCCCAGACCAAGGTCAATTGGTGGTAATTTTGTGCTCCTGCCGTTTTTGAGCAATCTTGCTAATGGTTTTGTAGTCCATTCCAGCCTTGTGCAGGTCTACAATTTTGTTTCTGACATCCTTGGACAGCTCTTTGGTCTTTCCTATGTTGGAGAGTTTGGAGTCTGTTTGATTGATTGGTTCTGTGGATAGGTGTCTTTTAGACAGGTGACCAGTTAAGACAGGTGTCTTTAATGAGGGCGACTAATTGAGTTAGTGTCTAACCACTCAGTGGGAACCAGAACTCTTAATGGTTGGTAGGGGTTCAACTACTTATTTCATTCAATGAAAAGCAAATCAGTTTTTATCTTTTATTTAAAGTTATTTTTTCAATTTCCCTTTTGATGTGCCATCTGTCACTGTTAAAATAAACCTACCATTAAAATTATATTGTTCTGAGACTTTTCATTTTTTGTGTCATTGGACAAACTTAAAAAAATTAGTGAGGGGTCAAATAATTATTTTCCACACTGTATATTTTATACTTTAACCTTTTAAGTTGATTGCTGAAATTATGCATGATATTCATATTTTTGAAGTTTCACCTGTAATTAGAGCTAAGCAACAATTAATAAAGAAAATTAAAATGCATAATAGAAACACCCAAAGCAACCACATATTTTGACATATATCTGGTTTCAACTGTAATTTGTCAGACATGATGTTCACAAAAGATTAGTTGCTTTATCTTTTCAGTGTAAAATAGATGCTTCAGAACTTTACCAATTAGGTTCATTCTTAAACGTTAATAATTGTTAGTTTCTTTACCTGCAAATGTGCCATACTACAAAAGAACAATCAAGATATTCGAGATCTGCTCCATATTTCTAAATGACCATAGACCACATAAGGATTTTTGTGAACTTGCAGTAACTGTCCAGTAGGTGGCAGTTTATGGAGTGACACACGCTAAAGTCCAATGAAGTGACTACAAATAAAAGAGAAACAGAAAAATGCTTCTTTATCTGTAGAGAGCTCTATGCATGAAATGAAAGGATTTATTAATTTTCGTTTTGTTTATAAAAAAAATGAAATTACATTAAGAGTAAAAAACATGCAAACATCTCAAAATTAAACATGAACTATAAAAAACGGAGTATAACTAAATGTGTGGTATTTACATACTATGATTATTCAAAACATATTCTAGGCTTCCTGTTATAACAAAAGCATGTTACGTACAATTTTTTTGTATATTTTAGGACACGGTGGCAAAAGACAGTCCCGTAGATGAGAAGATGTGTGCTTTACCGTGTGCTTTCCCTTGCCACAATTTGGACGAGGTCAGTGCCTGGCAAGCAGCGTTCAGGGCATAACAGGAGGGCAGCAAATCTGGACTTTATGACTCCACCTTCCTTCTACTTTGATGAGCACAACAGTAACTGATTATTTTCCCACAACAATCAACATTTATATTTCTACTGGAGGAAAAAGTATATTTACAGCAGCTTTTGCAGAAGCAGCTTTTCCGTTAATGTTGGGTTTTTCCTTCTCTAGACACATTAAAGGGAGTTAAGTAGACCTCGCTGGAGTTTTTTTTTTCTTGCTGAACAAAAAAATGCAGCTTTGCGCTACTTTATTCAGCCACTCGTCAAACTGCTGCGTGGATGCGGGCTTTCTGGAGCACCACCCAGGATCACAAGTTTATACATCATAGAAAAACAACACGAAGTTGTTTTTTTGTTGTTGTTGGGAATCCGGAGCTGCTTATACTGCACGATGTAGTCTAAAGGTACTGTCTGCTTTACATTCCTTTAACATTAAAGACGGCTTGAGTGCCCATATTGGATGAGTAAGTGTTATTATTCTCTAGGACTGTGTTGTTTTAGTGTTGCTCATCTTGGAGGAAAATGAAAGCTTTTGACTATGGAAATAACATAAAACACAAAATACCTCTAAAAAAAACCATCCTTCAGAGGATATTGTGCCGATATGGTCAAACATCCTGTGTGTCACTGCTGATCACCACGATTTATCCTCTGCAAACCGGATCACCAGACGTCTGCTCTGTTCCCCTAGTCGAGTGTCTTAACTTTGTTAGGTTACGTTTATAAACAGTCAGTATAAAATGTAACGTTTCCAAAGCAGGTTGTTCATTATCAACACCATTCTAAAATGCCACATTTTACCTTTAAATAATAATAATCTACCTTGCTTCATCATTTTCTGGGTCTGATTATTAGGCTACTGGAAAATTAAAGATGGAGTATGGACAAGACTTCATTATTTATCCTAATATCCTTCTTATTCTTATTCTGCTAATTTAACAGATTTTATATTTATCTTATCTTAAATTGGCAACTCACTTTTTGAACAAATACATTTATTACTTTTGAGAAACCCCCCAGTCTTTTTAAATAAGTGTAATTTCATTACGTATAAAAAAGGCTTAAAAACAAAGGTCATTGAGTCCAGCTTTCACAAATTTTAGTACTAGTTTTGAAGAAGAACTAATTTCTTGCCAAAAGATAACATAAATAGCAATCTATTTACCACGTCTTTAGTTTGAAAGGCAACCTGAGAATTGTGTTGTTTTATAATTCATAGACCACAAACCCTAGAGTGATCAAGAGCACAAAGCTCTAACAAAATGTGTAAGATTCCTAAAAGTGGTTCTAAAGGAGCTAACTGCCTCAAAACAACCAAACCCTGAATACTGTCACATAACTTTTTGAACTTTCATCTAAAACCAACTCATTCTAGTAACCTTCATACAGTATTATTTATCAAATGTAACCTTTGTTAAATGTATTTTAAAGTTGTATTCTACAAGTCTTAGACTGCAAATAAGTCTGAATTTTACAACACTAAAAAATACAAAAGAACTTGGCTGAAAGACTAAGGCACAAACTCCTCTTAGCTGTGGGCCACAAACATATCTGAGCTGCCAGTATGAACAAGAGAACAATCTGACAGCAATATTTTGTCTTGCTTTATAAACACATGTTGTAACAAGTAGGTCTACACAATTGGATACAGTTTCCCTGTACATTTTAGGTTTTTCACATACGTAGCAAGATTCTACATAACTTTTTTTTTTCTCAATATAATACAAGATTTTCTTTTTATTTTGTAGAACTTTAAGCTCTACAGCACATTGTTGGATATTTGGAGGGAATGCAGCTATTTGGCTTTTAGTTGTTACAGGATTTCTTATGGCAATCAATAAGATTAATAATTTATGGAAAATTATTATAAACGGGGCACCACCCGACAGGAATCAAGAAATATTATTAATAGTCATATATATAAGTCTCGTAGTTTAGCACCTGCCCAGATGGGACTGAGATGAATAAACCGATGAAGGAATGGATTCTATACATGTGTTGAACATAAACCTTGCCACTATCTATGTATGCTGAATAATAGACAACCAGTAAATTTCCAAAATACAAAAGTTTATTTACAAAAGAAGAAAAATAAGACAAACATTTAATCACCCAAGCTAGAAAAACCCACACTACTGATCATAATAGTTTAATAACCAAAAATGAAAGAACACAATGAATGGATAAATATGAAATAAAAATAGAAACCATAAATTCTGATGTTACCGTTCTGGAGGTGTGTGGATGCTTTTAAGAACCAAGGCTTATTTTGCAAAGCTGCAATGGAAGCTAAATTAGCTTACTAATTGTAATTAGTTTCACTAATTAGCACCATTGATTTATGTCTAAACCAATGAACAATGTACAGAAAAATAAAGCATGCTTTTGATTAAGAAATGTTTTTTTATTTTTTAATATCTGGATAAGAAGTCATTAACCTTAGTAAAAATACTTCTATTATAGATTGATCACGGCAGTAAACAATCTATTTCCAGTATTATGATGCATTAAGGTGGGTTCAAATACGGCTAATAAGATTAGTTTTCTGTTCTTAAACAATCTACTTTGAACCAATCTTTATTTGAACCAAACACGTGGGGCTTATCTTAGCATATAGTTTGGAGCCACTAATACATTTACGGAAGAATAAACAAAGAAAAGGAAACTCCTCTCAGATTGAGTAAATCAAGTTGCAGGATGTAAAGGACTCTCGGTTGGGAAAATCTTTTAAAACACTGGTTTAAACTTCAGGCTGACTGCCTGTCTGTTCCCAAACAAACAGCAGATAAAATATTTCTTAGTAACAAATCACAGTGAAACACACCCCTCAAATCTTAGTTATCCTAAACTAATTTTGCTTCTGTCCAGAAAAGACCTTATAGAACGTTTAAAGTACTCCAGGCTTCTCCGTGTCGATGGGGGAGGTGGGCTGTGACGACGTTAGGCTAGCGGCTAACAATGGCTGCAGTACCTAGTTAACAGCAAACCTCATGGCCGTTGGAGAGGCAGGTAGGTCGTCCTCCGTTTTGGCTAAGCAGCGATCACCTCCAACTTTCCTTCACTGAGCAGTACTTTTGGCAGCTTTATCCAGCCAGGCATTCAACTGTTATCGGATATGTGGCGGCGAATGAATGCGGCTTCGGCTGGTACATGTGGGTCTGCTCCCGGATATCCTGTCCCGGAGGTCTGCAATTCAGGGAAGGTTTTGGCAGGCTTTGACGATGAAACAAAGCCATTGTTTTATCAGTGTTTGTGATTCACTTGATCAGCGGTCTCAGAGTGTCTTGGAGTGAGTTTCTCCCAGAAACCCGTGCTCTCCTTCGCCAGCGAAGGAAGGTGGCCCTTACAGTGGAGGGGTTATTGTATAGACTCTGCCAAGTGGGTTTTTTTCTTCTCCTGTGGAGCTAGGATGCAGATTAGTGACACCCGATGGCTGTGTATGACCCAACAACATAAATTATGTAAGTCAAAGACAGCAGCCTATCAGTTGGGTTCAGACTTAACGGGGAGGGCAGCAACCAATTAACGACTAACAACGTGTTTATTTTAGACTGTTTAGATGTGAGGAATCCATTAATATTAAAATTGCCATTCATGTAGTTGTGTTTTTGAGCTGATCACTTCAAATATTTGGCCAGTAATTAAGTAAGTCTATATGGTATTTGTGAGGTGTTATAAAATCTAGGTCACCATAACACTGTTCACCGGAATTCTAGCATGTTCCATAAAATGATTTAACAACTGAATGAGCTTCACTGTAACTGATTAAATATTCCATTTTACATTAAATTTACCTCAGCAAAACAACATTATCCTAAATAAACAGTTTATAAAACAGATAACTACTTATTAAAATTTTATATGTACTAACTAGAGATACTGCATATTGTTGTCATATAGTTTTGATGAATGAATATAGTATACCTCGCCCATTGACAACTGGAGATAGGCACCAGCCCCCCCGCTACCCCTGGAGGACTAAGTGGTTCAGAAAATGGATGGATGGAATACAGTATAAGGACTAGGAGTGCACCGATACTGATACTGGTATCAGGGCCGATACTGTTCTAATGTACTCCTATCGGTTAGTTAACCAATACCCTGAACTGATACTTAAAACATGAAACTCTGCAATGATTCCACAGAAAAATTTTTTTTTGACTTAAAATTGTATTTCTGTGGTCATTTTTATTAATATGTAAGGGATAATGCCTGACGAAGTGTACATTATCAGAAAATAATGAATGACATGGAGGCGTGAACCGTCCTCCGCGTCAGACGGTTGCTTCCGCGAAGTCCATTATTTTCTGATAATGGACGCCTCGAAGGGCATTATCTCGCTTATACCCTGGTCACTTACGAAAGAAAGACATATTTAATCAATTAGTAATACTTTAATGTGTTTTAGAGTAAAAATCGCAAGGTTTTTTATATAAGTCGAGCGCACTATTTAATATCTCCCATATACAGGTGTTGCCAAGCAACGTAGCCAGAGCGAGCCGACCGCGGCGATTTATCAGTGATGGGAAGTGAGATGAAGGCTTTACCTTACATTACCTGATACAAAATATAATTTCAGAAGGCCAGTACACTACATAATGCTTGTGTGTGTCCAGAGGATGATGCAAATAATGTTGAGTCTCAGTTGCCATTTGAGCCTGCGCAATAATTTAGAACTGTCATCAGGCAATTTGACGGGAAGCCTTTTGTGTACATTATCCCTTTTTAATGTACACCGTCCAGTGTGGCAGTGAAGAGTGGATTCAGCCTTCAGAAAAAAAATATCTAAACCCCCTTGAAAAGTACTCTGTCAAAAGCAAAAATTTAAAACTTCATGAGACTAACCTCTGTAGCAATCCCACTCTCTGATTACTCACAAAATGAGTAAGCATTTCAGGTCCATGTAGAGCAGGAGAAACTAATGAGACTGTGAGGTCAGGCAACAGCAGGTGAACTGTTAAGTGCAATCATTTCATTTCTTTGCTTATATGTAGATCTCTGTAAAGCTGGTTCTGATAGAATAGTAATTGAAATGAAGAAATACAATAAACTAAATACTCCTGAATATGTTACAAATTTAAAACTGACAGTAATAGATTATGACCAGATATTTTGGACCCCGTCTGTCAAAATGACAGTCACCACCTGATCCTCATATACCATTATCATCTAAGTTTATTAGTTTTTAAAATTATTTTAATGCTATGTCTGTAACATATTACATATTACAACTTCAAGACAGATTATGATGACATTTTTATGAAAAGTCCAAAATGGACTAGAAACAAGATAAGATTTTGGTGGCTGATGCAGATCAGCGTTTGGAAGGGTTTGGAGAGCAGCCTCGGCGGATGGCTCAAGTTTCTGGGTTTTATTTTATTTATTTTTTTGAGGAGCTGCCATGTTTCTTTCTCTTTTCTGCATCTGCTCTTGTTTTTCCCTGTGGTATGACTGCTTCTGCTCGTATAAGTCTTCATCAGCCGTTTTCTGTTGGCCTTGGATTTGAGCTCAACTTCTAAAAGTCAGTCTTATCCAGTTTATGGCCTGGTTTTTGAATAAGAGTGTTTTTTTAACCCTGCAAGGTGAAAATGCTCATTCCCAGTTTTTCTCTTCACAGAGTGTAAGTGTGTCATAATATGAAGACTTTGAGGACTATATGACTTTGTATTAGTTTGTAAAGCTTGTTTCGAGTTTTTTGGCATTTTGTGTTAGCAGTGTATTTTTATTGGTCTGTAGTTATTGTTTCCCTGATGTGTGTTTTGCTTGTCTTGTTTTAAGTCATTTTGCCCAGTCAACCTCTCTCAGGTGCCTCAGCCTCTTGGTTCCTTGACAGCTGTTGCCATTCTGTAAATAGTCCCATTCGGGCCTTATTGCTTTGATAATCCTCAAAGGGTCTCCCTTATCAATGAAAATCAAAATAGAAATGTGGATTTTTCCCTAATTAGATTGTTTCCTCCCCATGTTTGTCAAGCTGAATAACATTGCTATTGGTATACTTATAATGACAACTAAAACAATAATAATGATCTCTAAAGACATTATTAATTAGTTCCATTTATCATTAGATTGTGAATCAGTAACTGAAGAGAGGCGAAGCCTTTTCTACAGTTTGTGAAGAGAATCAGAAGGCTTGTACTGTAGCTGGTGGCGATTTATGAGAGACACCACACAGACATATGCAGGACATCGAACAGTTCATCGAACAGCTGCATTCGCTGTGACTGTATTATTGTTAAGTTGTACAAAGTTCTCTTTTTAAGATAAAAGCTTTTTTTTTTTTTTGTTTATTGGAGCAGTGTGAATAGGACTGATCATACTTGGAGGGGTGTATACATTGTAGTTATTTTGGATGAATAATTGTTGAAGTTTTAGGTTTGTGTTCTAAATATAAAACTATTGGCCTTTGAGGCTCAGATGGGTTTTTCCTTTGCTGTAATTTAATTAAATTGCCATAAATATGGATAACCTTTGCTTGATATGTATGCATGGTGCTTTATTTAATTGCCGACACACTGGGACATTACAGGGACATTTAATTGCCTGGCAACATAATCTGACATCAAATGTTTTTTTGGTAGGGCTTCTAGAATTAAACAGATGTCCAGATATAGGCTTGCAAGAGTTTTGAGCATGATAAGTGAATGAGCCTGCTTATGCCATGGAAATGTCAAGATACAGAAGCACTTGATCTTTAAAGAATGTTATAAAACTGCTGGAGTGATTGCTTTTGGAGACATTTTGAGACTGCACAATTTCTTTGTTTATGGATTAAGGCAATCCTTCAAAAACTCTATTCTGGTTTGACTTTACTTTCCTGTTTTTAATTTTGAGCTTCGATCCTTTACAAAACATTCTGTTGCTGTTAGTGTTAGAAAGTAGCCTATCTTCAGAATATTTTACGGTGGAACTGGACTTCTTATTTTTGCTATTATATTAGCATTAACTCATTCAAGGCACTGGATGAGTTTATATTTTTTGATTCTGATTTCTTATCTTTTTCTGTGGCATTGTGTTCATTGCCTTTCATTATTTTACATTTTAATTAGGTCTAAAGTTATCATGCTCTAACTGTTGGATACACACTGGTGGTTCAACACATGAAGGCCCGGCATGAAAGGAACAAGCAGCATCTTGTAGTTAGCTTTATGGGTGTGGCAGGATTATAGGGACTGTAATACACTGCTTAATGTTTTGTTCTTAATCTCTTATCCACCAACATTCCCTTCAATAAGGAGAGTCTGTACAGCCTTTAACTCCTTACAATTACTGGATCAACCTTTAAGAAATCTATGTTGGTGTTCAGATACAAACAAGACATCAGTGTTAAATCAGTTCTTATTTTTCCTGCATATTTTAATATTATTTTATAAAAAACACTCACCAAACAAGGGAATTCAGATAATTCTAGAACCAAAAAAACTATTACAGCTAAAGGTTACATCCCCTGCAGTGTTTTAAGCAGTAGCATTAAAGCTTTTCTACAAATGAACATTGAAAACAGACCTAATCTTCATGATAGAACTTCTCCTTGCTTTATTAAAGTAGAAATCATGTCACACTCACCACTGTTGCTAGAATTTAGTTTAATATTAGATTCTGTTCTACAAACCGCACAACCTTTTGTTTAGTAATGTGGAAAAGGTGGAAAATGATTAAAAACAGATTATCTTCAGCATTGTCTTTATTTTACAGCCGAACAACCTGAAACACTCACTTTATCTCCTTTGTTCTTTTACAATGCAGCATCATGGAATATGCTGAAATGGGGCTTTTCTAATCTTTGGCCATATGGCACCTAGGAGAACAGGGTAGAGGGGGAGGGTGGCATCTAGGTCAGACTGCATTCTGAAAACAAAGAGTAAACTAATCCGTGTTAGAATGTTAAATAGATTCCCCCCCCTTCTATAAAATAAAAAGTCAACCTAAATATGCTTTTACTGTGGTGACACTTCAAAAGAAATTTTAGACAATATTGGGTTAACTGCAACTAACTTCACAGAGGCCTTCTTTAGTTTACTTTAAAAACAACTAAAGCAAAATTAGATGTTTCTTATTTAAACAAAATTAAGCCCTTACTGTCAGAACCTAGTTACTCCTTACTGCTCAGTCCCTCGCCATTTTCAGATAGATGTTCTGTTATGTGCGCAGACAATTCCATCCGGTCTTTAACCACAGTTGTCTCTTCAAATACAACCATTTTTTACTGGTTACGGTCTTTCGGCTGCTTTTACACGGCAAGAAATGTGCCGGAGGATCATGATGACGGTCTGGGGAGGGGTTCATAAAGATACGACTTAAACAGTGCGCCAGGCGTACACGTAATTTCCTCAAACAAACTCATTCTTGCACCAAGGAAACAGCAGAACTCCTCACAGTGCTCGTCTTTTGTGTGAAATTCTGCACACATGCTTAAAAGACAAAGCTGAACGGAAAATAGAAGCGAAACGAAAGTAGTTTGAAGCAGCGTTTGATAAATACAATATATGTGTCATCATTGTGCGGTCTTACAGCTTTCCCTGTCCCCACACCCCCATTTTACTGTCAAATTACTGTTTTTCATGGCCTGTTTGAAAGGGGTTTCCTGTCTTATCATTGTCTGCACCTGTCTGTAGTCCCAGATACAACCTGATCTTCATTCCCGCTGTGTATTTAAGCCCTTCATTTCCTCCCACACCTTGTCAGTTCCTGCTTTTTCTCTCCTGCTCGTCCATGTCAGTCTGGTATTCTGTTTCTCCATTCCTGTTATCATCATCATCATATTCAATCAGTATTGCTACATCTTACATGTGGCTATGGATCCGTACAGCAAGCGAGACAGAACAGACTGCAAAAATGGACCCAGCAGTCTGGATGTCTGGTACAGCCTGATCAAAATCTCCTGCATCTCTCTCCTCCTCTCCGCCTCTCCCAGGCTGAAGAGATCCTCATGGTCCTACCCCAGTTCCAGAACGTTTTCTCCCCTGAATCTGCCAAGCTTTGAAGAGAGGTAGAGAGGGTTTGCCAGAAATCCTCGTAGATCGTAGATCTGCCCTCTTCGCCTCCCTCACCTAACCACAGGCGGAGGCTTCAGGACTGCTTCCAGGAGCAGAAAGCTGAACCCTTTTTCAACACCAACTGCTGACGTGGCCGCTGCTTCCTAGAAAGATCCTCCCCCGAGACTGGGGGGGAAGCAGTAGGGATGAGAATCTTACCACACCTCAGGATTCAATTAGATTATGATTTTTAGATTTCCGTTGCAATCGGCAACGTAGCAACCGCAAGCAACGCAGAAGTTCAGCTAGCTGAACTTTTGACGGATTTGGCGCACTTGACACAGTGCCTCAACCAATCAGAGCATCTCACTGTTGTAATGTCTCTACATGTATCTTGAATGAATCGCGGGACCAGTGAAAATATTTTCAACAAACGCAGATTTAGAAATTCAGAAATAACATTTACCGAAGACAGATGGACAGGCGCTCCCAAGGAGGAACAGAGCACCTGCAGTTGGTTGTCCTGGTAGGAGATTTGAGCTCTGATGCGGCCTAGGAGGTCGTAAAATTAGCCACGGGAAAGACGGAAGTAGCACTGAAAGCGAACCTCATCCATAAGTAGCTCCTGGAGCAAATTGTTATGTCTCCAAACTCAGAAGGCATTTGAAGAATGGGTGCTGATGCACGCGATGTCGACGTTGTCTAGCTTTATCTGGCGTATAAAGACATGTCACTCTCTCGATACGATCCGCTATAGTTCAGAAGCCCCGCCCACGCACTCTTTTTTGCTCAGAAGCAAGCATTGGAACCCTCAAAGTACATACAGCAAATTTAATGCATTGGATACATTGCCTGATGCAGACAAACTGCGGTATGAATGCAGCATAAGGCTGTAAATCTATTCTTTATGGGAATTCCAGGGGGTGAAAATAATGAACTTGCCTTAACTTGGAGCTTCTTTTTCTGCCTTTTGTTTTTCTTGGGAACGGGTGTGGAGGTATTTTCAGAGCTTTGTTACAGAGGAGGCCAGTTCCATTTGAAATTCGTTTTTGATGTTCTGCCCTTTCTATGTCTTAGTTGAGGAAGGGTGTTTTTCAGTGCTTTCTGATTGAGGCTAGACTGCAGGGGGCTGTCAGTTTTTTGTTGTTCCTTTGTTGGTAATGTCATCTCGTTGTTATATCCAGTATTAATATCAAAGTTTATTTCCAGTGCCTAGTTTTGCTTCCATATTCCGGAGCTGTTCCTCCAAGGCGTTCTGTCTTTGGAGTAGCTTATCAAAGTACTGAGCAGTGTACCATGTGTTTATTCCACAGTTTTTCACAGTCTTTCAAAAGTGTCCAGAGAAGGTGATCCGGTCTAGTAGGTAGCTGGGCACAAGTCTTCAGCTGAGGTAAACTCCGTCTAATAGTGAGTAAAATCCCGTCTAATAGTGTATTTCCAGAGGCTCGGCACATAAATTAAGAAGAAAAATGAAAAAACAGAATCTAAACCTAAATCTTAAAGAGGAGAATGGGGCGGAAATAAGGCAAAAATGAGACAGATCAGGAGAGCTCAGAGAGAGCGGCTCCTCCTCAGGTAGTCAGAACATGGAGAAGACTGTGGCTCCTTTGAAGCAACCCTGCTTCTGGGGTGGAAGAGCGAGGTGACAGCTCGCCACAGGTTTCCTCCTGCTTTAACCCTTCGTTCATCAGCTTCTGCCTCTGTTTGAATGTCAGAATCACCTACTGCCCCAGTCTGTGCGCCAGCTGCTGCATCAGTCTTCCCACCACTCACTAGATTAGTCTACCTGTCATCCGCTGCATCAGTCTGCCCACCAGTCATTGCATCATCCTGCCCACCAGTGCACCAGCCGCTTCGGCCACTGCATCACTCCCGATGTCAGGTCAGTGGCAACCGCATCCTCTGTGGCATCCCTGACTCCTGAGCTAGATGGGGGTCGAGGAAGACCCGCCTCTATCCGTAGAGCTCCCTAAGGTGATCAGAGGGCCTACTTCTGTCTCCAGATCTTCTGGAGGGGTTGAGGACGACCCGCTTCTACCTACAGAGCTGGGGTCTCATTTATAAAACATTGCGTAGAATCCCTACTTGAAGTGTACGTACGACCAAAACAAAAAGTTTGCGTACGCCAAAACGATTTCTGATTTATAAAACCATGCCTACGCACAGGTGTAAGCAATTTCCCTTTATAAATCACGGTCTTCTTGGAAGTTTGCGCACGTGAATTTGGCTCATATCCTGCCCTGAACACGCCCAAATCTGGCTATAAAAGGTCAATGCAAAGCAGGACATGAATATTGATGCATATGAAGAAACGGGGAAATATGGCAACAACAAAAAAAACAAAGAAGAGAAACTTTACGGAGATGGAGATTGAAGTGCTAGTGGGTGAAGTGGAGGCTAGAATAGAGATTTTATTTGGTGGACACAGCAGTGGTGTCACAAATAAAAGAAAGAACTGCGAGTGGCAGCATGTGGCGTCTGCAGTGCAGACTGTCAGCGCAACTGACAGGACCGTACCCGAAATTAAAAAAAAGTGGTCGGATCTCAAAGTCGAGGCAAAAAGAAAACTTTCCTCCCACCGCCAGAGTGGGTCTGCTACTGGAGGGGGTACGTGTACACCTGAGCTGACACCACTGGACAGGAAGATGGCAAGTATCTTGGGAACATCAAGCGTGTACGGTATTGTGTCAGAGAAGGAAGGTGACACCGACTTGGCAGAATCGACAGATGAACCCCGTAAAGCACCTTTTGTATATATTTTATTACGTGGCTACGTTAACAAATTTGAGCATATTTTAAGGAGGCAGACTAATATGCAATACAACCAGTTGCAAGAAACCCCAGAGTGGTGAACACCTGCAGCTGGACCGGAATGGCACGGTTCCGCCTGGACGGTCTCTCCAAAACCGGGCCCAATTCAGCACAGAGATCCAAGAGCACAGCTCTAGGGAATCTGAATCTGCTTATTAGCCAGTCATCATCATGAGCAAGGAGGTCCGCATGATCCCTGAAGACGCGTTCTCTTCTAATCCTTCTATTTGCAAGATCTTCTAGCAACGCCAGTGCATCCATCTCAAATATTACGATTGAAAGTCATCAGGGTATTTATATTGGCAGCAATGAGACTGATTGCTTCCTTCCTTGGCACAATGAACGTGCCAATCAAGTATATATGGTAAAGATGATTAAATTTATTAATTGGCATACAGTCCCGGCCCTTTTATCTGAGTTTAAGGTTTTGAGATACATTTTATGTATTTATTTTAATATTGAAAAGTGTTTTTAGAAGAGCTATAGCTCACTGCAGAGCCAAAATATAGATATCATTGCTGGTTTGGATGTTTATAATAACATGAATCCATGATGGAGGTGAAATGATATGTGTGAGAGCAGTAATATGCAGTCTGGCTGCAGTTCACCACTTCACCAACTGCGTCGTCGATTCCCTCGTCTCCAAAATGTCCGTACGCACGTGTCAGAATTGGCGCACAGGTGCGCACATTTTCCTGTCAAGTCTGTTTTTTATAAATCACAACTTTTGCTTTGAAAGTGGCGTACGCCAGTTTCAGGCCCCGTTTTGTGCGTACGCAACGTTTATAAATGAGACCCCTGGATGGTGGTTCAGTCAATTTCCCTTTTCCACTGGTCTTCCTCCATGTTCCTTTGAGGCCGGTGTTCAGCCAAGCTCCTTCACTGCTGGTCTTCAGCCGAGTTCCTTTTGCACAAGTCTTCAATCAAGCTGCTTTGTCACCGGCTTCCTTCTACCGGGATTCTTCTTTGCTGGCCTCTAACCCCTTTGCAGGTACTGTCCGTCAGACTGACTGGTCATCAGGGGACGACCTCTTGCCACCCGCTGGAAATTCAGAGGCTGGAGTTTGACTTGGTCATTGCACCAGATTTTTAGTTTTTTTTCAACCAATCTGTTGAAGAGTGGATGATTTTTGGGATGGTTACCTTTTGGCAGGACCCACATAGGCTCACATTAGTAGACAATTTTGACTCTGCAGAGCTTATAAACCTAAACTGTGATGGCATTTTTAATTCTGTATTTTTGAAGATGTTTTGAGGCAGTTCGGTTTATAATTCTATGAACTTTAATATTTAATGTGAAGATGTTAACAAAAATGTCCCCCAATGCCCAGTTTAAGGAACTAGACATATTTTCTTTAAATTGATCTGATGAAAGTCTGCATTCAGAGATACAATAAAGACAACAGTAAACCCTTTTAATTGGGAATTAGTTAAAGAGCCCTTAATAACTTGTAACTGGTTAATGCACAAAACAGATCAAATCTGTAAATCTTTTAATTCTGCTGGAGGTTTCATTGATATATTATTTCCCTAACATATTAGTGAAAAGCTACAAATATGCAATGTGTCACACTTCTTCAATATGAAATGACACACAGTACTGTAATAGTTTTTGCCCTGCATTTTACTTTGTGTTCTACCCTAAATGTACATCAGGGTAGACTCGGGTATTGCTGTTAGTGATAAATGATTCTGTGGTTTAAAATTAACTGGTGGTTCAGTTGAAATGTTTCAGTATATTCTGCCAGCCATTCGTTCTGTCCCAAGTGTAGATCGGGGAGCCTGAGATTATCTGCATGGGGGAGGGCTGCATTTAGAGGGATTTAGGTCATTACTGAAAATGTCATGTTAATACTGTTTCCATTCAGCTTTGTGTGTCAACATGTCATTACTGGTTTTCACGGACGGTTCTGTGTGTCTCATCCTGTGGATCAACAGCACAGTAGAAAATCCCTCCTTCCTATAAATAAGACCTGAACACTGGGAACGCAAATTTAAGATGGCTGATTTTCATTTGAACCCACCTTCTTTTTGTCATTTTTCCCAATGATACTTAAAACACCTAAACACATAGGATTGAGGTATGCTTGTTTTCCTTCCGGAAAATATATCTGACTGACTTAAGCCTAGTTTATACTACTCTGATGGTGAATTTGCACACAGACGCAGGCGTATGGACGGATACTTTTTTCGTTTATGGTTCTCTTTTTCTTTTTCTCAATTTTGCATTGATCTTTCGGTGTTGCAAAGCAAATCTCAACCAGGAATGCACAAGCATCATTGTTGGTACAACACAAAAGCATTAAGCCTAGTTTATACTACTCCGTTTTGACGGAGACGGATTGACGCAGCGCCATTATCCTTCGACGTAAGGGCTCTCCGGTCCATTTTCTAACTCTCCGTCTTCGTCAAGAATAGACAATAAAAGTATTATTAGATGGATTACCTGCTTTTTTCTGTCAAGATGGGGTCCTAAGTTTACATCAATGAGAAATAAAATGCACTTTTTTGATGTTGGCAAATGGCTGCAATGAAACAAAGAGTGAAAAATTTAAAGAGGTCTGAATACTTTCCATACCCACTGTACATAGATGTACAGGTGCATTGCAATGGGTGTCCTATACTCTCAAGTTAGATTCTAAAAATATAAACCCATGACAGAATAATACAAAAAGATTAAACAGCATTTAAATGTAATGAAAAATACAATCAAAAACGTAAATCATATGACAACATTCAGATTGTCATAAAACGCTGTGTTGTGGACTGTAAAATGCTGGTTTGGGAGTAGGGTGGAAGGACTGGGAGATCATTGTCAGTAGTTTGGATGGATGATGTTGTGGGGTCCTTTTTTCATGTACAAGGAGGGTAATGTTGCATGAAAAGCGAGTATGATGACAGGCATTCAATCTAAGATTAAAGCTTATAACTTTTAAAGTCCAACCACTTGAAGATAGCATAGCAGAATCATGTTTATCCTTGAGCAATGCCCAGCTGCAACGTCAGGTGTACATAGTCTCCAGAGAGGGAAGTCAGAATTGATGACCATTACAATTTTCTCTCTGCAAGGGAAGTGAGAAGAAATAAACTGGCCTTTAGGTTCTGTCACATTTGGACATGCTCTGTTTATGCTGGCCTTTACTCACTGTTTTGACTGGCTGTTGGATGCCCTGGAAACCGCCTGTAACGCCACAGCTCCCCTTGTGTTGTCATTATTTATTCAGTGTGTTGGGTGTACAAGATATTAGCTTGATCTACTGGTCTGTATGTATATCAGAATGTGTCCAACTTGGGCCGTTCCTGATTGGTTGGCATCTGTTTTTGTCACAGAATATATTTTAAAAGTCTGCTTCATCCATTCAGTTTATCACACCCTAAACTCTAGTAATTTTGAGTAAACTCGCAGTACTTTTGTGTCTGATTCAGCTCTGGCCAGAACAGGGCAGGGCCTCTTGTCTTCAGTGGGATGTATAGGAATAGAACAGGCATAGGGCACCACAAAACCAAAGAGTTTATTTGAAGCCCAACTGCTGCATAGTGATTAAAGTGTGGGTTTATGGTAGCCTGTTTTTTTTTTGTCCACATTTGCCACTGATCTGGCTTCATCCAGTTATGTGTGCAGAAGAAGGGTAAGCCTAAATTCTTCATATAACCCTTTTTTTTCTTACCGGAATTAAACGCTTTAGATCACATTTAATAACACTTGACATTTTTAGTTGTAAGTCAGGAAGTTACAAAAGATCTTCTAAGTTCCCACATATGTACAGATTTTATCATCATAAGTATGAGGAGTGTTTTATTCTTTTTACCAAAATTACAATGCTGACTTAGCTTATAAATTGAGCTACAGTATAATTTCAAAAAAGTTGATTAATTCAGATTGCTAGTTGTAGGTTCTTTACTCTCAGTGCTCTAAACTATAGCTGCATCTGGCAACTGGTAATTATCATGACAAGATTAGGTTTCACTTAATCATACAGTCTTTTTCCCTGTTCACAGATGCTGTTAACATGTGACCTCACTCCTCCAATTGTAAGTAGACCAGCCACAATGACAGTTCACACCTGGTATTAAAATTCTGATTGAAGAAATTTCAGTTACTGACTTAAGATGCAAATAATCAACCTCACTGAGAAGGCTGTTAGCTGAGCAATCAATAGGACTGCTGATATTTCATGACATCACGAATACATGAAATTCCTTAAACTTCATTATTGTTAAGACTTAAACATGATAGAGGTTCATCTGAGTCCCGTTTCTGTGCAGTTATGTCAACTATAGAGTCTTTATATGCCCAACTTTGCAATATGAGGGAGGAAAAATAGTGCTTGAACGTGTTCAAAGTTAGCATAAGTTAACGACTTTTTTATCCATAAATTAGACCTGCAGTTTGACAGCTCACTATGGCCTTGCATATCTTTTTCAGTTTAGGTGTACAATGCTGCCAAAATATTGTTGTTTCTATAGCTCTATGCTTTGCGTTAATCATTTTTATAATGAAGCAATTGCAATAGGTTCAATCATCTCATAAACTGATCTTAAAATAAATTTTACTAGGTACTGTAAATGTACTTTTAATCTTTTAGTGTGTGTGTTGCTGTTTATTATTCATTGCATCATAAGAGTGGGTGGTTCTTCGATGTGTCCAACAGTAGATTTACAACAATAATTACTAATGCATTTGTTTGTAAAACACTTTCAGTCAAAGTGCTAAAATGTATTAAGAGTGCCAAACTATTCAGACAGGGGACCTTCAGAGGCATTGGAAAACCGTCATCAATGTGTCATTAGTTAGGGTTGTAACAGTACACAAAACTTACGATTTGGATTGCATTGTGAATTCACAGTTCCATATTTTTTTGATACTCTTTAATCAAGAAAAATACAAATGTGGGTATGACTTTTATTTTTTACTCTCAGCAGCATTAAAGGAAAAGTTCTGGGTTTTCTCAACCTATTTTTTAGCAAATATTACATTAATTTACTCACCCACACAAGTTTGGAGCTAATTGGAGCCGTTCAGCATGAGTTTATTTTGTGTTGCCGCCAGAGTATATCCATATAATGGAAGTCAATGGGGGCAGGAATTCGCTGCCTGTAATAAACCCTTATTTGCCCCGAAAACTCCTTCGTTTAACCATTTTTGGTATGAATAGTTAGTGATATTCTCCTGTGAGTTCAGAACGTCTTGGAGGTGCTAAGATATGTACATCTGGGGTTTTTACAGGCTTTTAATGTAACCGATTCCAATTTACACTAACCTGGGATTTCAATGACGTTGCATCCACAGCTATTACAGCTGTAGTCTGTGTAGGTTGCTGAAAGGGAGCCTGTAGAAGCTGAAGTTGGTCAACTGGTCATTTGGTTAGTGCAATTTGGAAACATACAAATGTAAAACATGTTGATGTCTGCAATAGCAAGTTCTGTCTAGCCGACTGCTGTAGAGCCTAGAGTGAAAGTCCTGCTCAGACTACAACTGGGATGGGGCACGGCAGTGGCCTAATTGTAATTGCGCGATAGTTTAATTGTATTTTTGTTTCTAAATTACCCCGGGACCAAACAAATAAACACTTCCAAGACATTCTGAACTCGGAGGGGAGTGGTGCTAACATTTAGTTATAAAACATGGTTAAATGAAGGAGTTTTGGAGCAGATGATGCCTTATAACAGGCAGCGAACTCCTGCCCCAATTGTCTCCCATTATATGGATATACGCTGACCGCAACTCGATATAAACTCATTCTGAACAGCTACAAGTAGCTCCAAACTTGTCTGGGTGAGTAAATGAATGTAATATTTGCTCAAAATAATGTCCATGTTGAAAAAAAAAAAAGAAGTTTCAGTTAAACAAATAAGTTTTCTTTAATTCCATCCTTTCAGTTTCTGAAATTAATTAGATTTAATTATGTTCAATAAATTTAAAAAGTTAAAATTATAGAAATGACTGGAGATTTGGATGATTAAAAACAATACTACAAACAGACATAGCCAGAGTAGAAAAAACACTACCTACTTAAAAACTGTTACTGTTTAGAAATGTTTAAGTAATACTTGACCCATATTTGAGAAAACATTCTTAAATCACTTTGGAGTTGCTGTGATATTTCGACATCCTAGTGTAACAACTCTACTTGAATGCAGCATGTGAAGCTGCTGGAAAATAATCATTTTCATCATTGCGAATTCCTCCGACTTGTGACATATGTGACATAACCGGATAAGTTTTAGGGTAAATTTGGGGGTAACTTAAACTTTCAGTTCCAAAAACAGAGATATCTTTCAAGGTATGTTAGTATTCATAGCAACTTAATCTCTGAACATAACCTGCTCTGGACCAGGTTATGTTCTGGGTAAGTTTGTTCCAGAGAGGTTCTGAGCATGGCGTGAACTTTTAAATGATGATCCTTTGGACGTGAAAGCACAGATTATACTATATTTTGTCAAAATAACTTTAATTTTTAATTTTGTCAACCAGAAACTGTAGCACAAAACCCATTACATATTACAAAAACTATTTCACAAACATATTAATAACATGTAAGAGTATTTTAAATAAGATTATATAACACATTATATGCAGCTAAATAAAATAATACTGTATGGTAAAATAGTGACTACTGCCAAGTTCATTAAAATACCGTTAACTGGCAACAATGATAGTTGTTTAATTGGAATATATTAGTATATGTTGTAAGCTTCCATTTAACAAAGACACTGGAAGAAAGATAATGTAGTGCCCCCAGGAACGCCATGAACGACTGGTCTGCCTTTACAGAGCCTCAACCTTCTTTTGATTAGCTAAATGATAGGGAGAATGCACAAAAAATACTTCATATACCTACATCTCTCCAATAATTATTTGATATTAATATTACCTTTTTGGAAAATATTTTCATTTTGACTTGAGGAAGAGTTTTTTTTGATCTAGAAGGATTGCATCTAATTAAGTTAGAGGTCAATATATGTCTAAGTCAATGTACAATATTATTGTGCCCTCAACAAATTGGTGGCAAAAGAAAAATGATCCAACATACAGGAACACATTTTAAATTATACATTATATCCTCCTAAATAAAAATGAAGATTTTTGAGAGTTAGTATATTTAATGCTGATGTCTCCAATAAGGCTAAGTGTCATGGAAATCGGGGTGTCTGAGAAGCCTTGGAAGAGAGAATTAAACAAAAGTGTAAGCCATATTTCTACATAGTTTATTTTACGTGCACGGGAGGGTCTCCTAGTTCTTCAGACAAATTTATAAGTTTATATACCGTTAGTCACACCCTAAGAATCAGCTTCTGTCCGATCATTACATCATACAGTTATGATAGGATAACCACAAGACCAATCACAGAACAACATGGAATAGGTAAACAGGATGTGGATGTTTCACTTCAGCCGTCAGCAGTAAACAATCAGGAGATAGATAACAATAAGGGACACTTATAATTTATAAGTTTATAATTTATATAAGATAATGTTGAGAAAGACATTCACAGTAGCTGTCATAAGTGTAAGTCAAGATGAGATGTTTACATACAGTTGGTTCTTGTTTGTACCTTAGAATAAGAATAGCTGTCTAAGAGCTGAGTAAGACAATTTAACCTTTCTTAATGTCCCAGGATAATAAATGTTTCTGTCACACTAAGCCAGTAAGAATGCTCTGTTATTCAATTTCAAGTGCACTCCACTTTTGTTTTTTTGGTAAAAAATAAATAATATTTTACTAAGATGTACTAAAAAAATTAAAATAATGAAGAGACATGTAGACCATGCTATTAGACACTCATTTATACAGCTTATCAGCAAACAAAAGTTGATTGGGGGGCGAGTCTAACTTTAGACTCACACACACTGCTATTTTTTTGCCAAGCCAAAGTTCTTTTTTCAGCTTTTTTCCTATTTTTTCATAATGATTAACTTGAATTCCTCATAGGTCAGCATTAGTACTTCCAAGTCCACTTATTTGAGGTATTCTGGCCTTTTTTTCTCTTCAGTTTCCTTTGTGATTCTGTGATCCATTGAGAAGGTCTTTATGTTTCAGGGTTTACCAGGACTAGGTTGATTAACCAGATTCTTATCAGGTGTTCTGGAACCGACATACTCTGGCTAAGCAGGTTTTGGGTTGATTAACCAAGACTTCAGGGTTTACCACATGGTAAGCTAACCAAGCTTTCTGGAACAGGCCCCGGAGTTTACCGTTAGGTCCTGGGCAGACTGACATCACTCTGATCTATTGAAGTAAAGTATTGCAAATAGTGCATTGATACTTTTTTTTTCAATTTTCCAGAAATGAAATCTTAATAAATTTGGATTAATTGATTTTATTGATTAATTGTCCAGTCCTAGTGGAAGATATGACATAGTGCATTGATGTCCAAAGTCAGTCTTCGAAGGCTCGTATCCTGAATGTTTTAGTTCCTTTTCTGGTTCAACACACCTGTAGGGTGTAATTGGACCATTTGAATGAGCTGTGTTGGTGTAGACACACATCTAAAAATGGCAGGACACCACCCCCTGGGGACTAGAGCTCAAGTCCATGAATTAGAGCCTTTTGAGACTGCTTCAATCAGGAGGATGGAGTCAGAATGAAGAGCAGTACAGACTTACTTGCCCTTTCTTACCAAATGTTTTTAACCTAGGGAACTACAAACTTAATAAATATCTAGATCACTCAGTATAGTGAAACATAACCTTGCAAAAACGACAGTATTAGTGTAATACTGCATTTTGGCCATCATGTTTTAGAACAACTCCTTGAAAAATTAATTAGAAATGAGCTACAACAACACTTCACTCTGGGATAAATAAAGTATTTTTGAATTGAATTAAAGTGTAAGAAATGACCTAACTAACACCACATAGGCCATGTCAAATAATGGACAAAAAAACCCCAAAAAATAGTGGTAGAGGATTTTTTTTTTTTTTTTTTTACATCGTTGCAGTGTCTTTTAATTTTTTAGTGACTTTCACATTCCTTTTAGGCTGGCCAGCCGGATGTTTTGTTTCTAGTTTGCTTTTGACATTGTTGATGTGCGACGGTCTAGTTTCTTCAGACCCGCCAGCAAAAGTTTACACAAAAATGTAAGAATTTCCCCACCTGGATCATCACTAACCTTTGCAAAAATATTTTAGATGGTAATACGAATATGCCGCTTCATTAACTGATACCGAATTACAGCTGCTCCAGTAATCACTGGAGTTTGCCTGCATACTTAGCAGTTTGACGCCTGAAGCATTGCAGTGCCACTTAATGACTAGTGTTGCCAGATTTAATCTATTGCCCCGTTTTAACCACCATGGCTTTAGTCGGGCTTTTGTCAGGAATGCTCAAAGGAAATCTAGCATCACTTGAAAAAAATGAACTGCGAGAGAGCGCCATTGAATGCATCATTTCCTTCACTGCTAGTAGGTTGATTTGGCTGCGGTTGTGGCTCCAACCCCCCCCTTGGCAACTCACGTTAATGTTTGTGCTTGCAGTTCGGGAGCGTTTCGGCCATAGGATAAGTATTTTCGGTGGCATGTTGTTTAGGGGTATTATGGGATAGTCTACACAACGCGGAGACACACATTTCCCAAAACTTATATCTTAATTTTTCAGGTGGAAAGTGGAATTCACACAAGTATTCCAATGGTATTACGGAAGTAACTGTATTCTGAATACCATGTTTAAAAATAGTAACTGTAACGGAATACAGTTACTCATAATTCCATCCATCCATCCATTTTCTTAACCGCTTAATCCTTAATCCTTGCGGGGGGGCTGGTGCCTATCTCCAGCTGTCAACGGGCGAGAGGCAGGGTTCACCCTGGACAGGTCGCCAGTCCATCACAGGGCCACATAGAGACAGACATCACAAACAACCATGCACACACTCACACCTAAGGACAATTTGGAGAGATCAATTAACCTGACAGTTATGTTTTTGGACTGTGGGAGGAATATTCACATAATGACCTTCTCATAATTAATATTCTAAATACGTACCACCGGTTCATGTATTCCGTTACTACCCGACACTTTTCACACACAATATAACCTAAGAGTAATTAACACTTCAATGGCCATAAACTTGACAGTTATGTACATATTCATAACCCACTGTGCTCTCATCACGTCTCCACCTGGTGAAGACGTACTGAGCGCACATAGAGTTATGATCCTCGTGGATCCTCATTAGTTTCCCCCGTAGTGATTAACCTTCCTGTAATCCAATTAAAAAAATGTTGTAATCATATACAATACCACAATGATAATTGCCATTATATATGACATTTTAAAAATGAAATTCAGACATTTCAGATTACATATTTTCAAGATAAAAAATTGTTTCTACCACAACCTGGCAATCAATAGAGTCCATGATAAAGTGTGATGCATTGTGATGCAACATTAGTAGAATAAAGACATTTTAGAAACCTAATTCTGTACATGCTGCAGTTTTAATCAGTCTAACCCTGCAATACGATGCATGCATGCAGCAGAGAGCAGCGCGTGTACACAGCATGAATTACATTTGTTATTAACAAAGGAAAAACAGAATTCACAACATTCTAGCCTAATAGTAATGAATTCTGTAACAGCCAAAGAAATGATACGCATGTTGTCCCCCCACCCTCCGCATATTCCTCCTCTCTCTGTGCAGCTCGTATTGATGGCAACAAACTACCTTATTTGAATACTGCTAGTTGTGCCTGATATGAAATACTCTTAGAAATCTTAGTAAATCACCCACATTAATTAAGGACAACCCACTCGTGCAATTCTTTTGTGCCACACGCAATTTCGCCGTCATTATCAGGAATCTTGATAAGTCAGGCCCCAAGAGTTTGACATTTATAAAATCAAAATCAATTCTGTAGTCTACACAAATAATCTCAATGCTCAAAACTGCCTGTGCTGTGCCTGAGTTTGTTGTTTACTTTATTACGACATGAATACTGTTGAGAGAAAGCGTCTCGAAGGAATGAAGATAGAAAATTATTTAACCCATGTTCATTTTGAATTAATTAGTTTGACTAATTAGAGACAAGCCCAAGAAGTTCACTTATATAATCAGCAAATATAAATATCACAAAAATGAATGACAGATTAAACCAATGTAAAATAAAAATTTTTACATGCCACTCTTTCTATGTTTATGTGTTTTTCAGGTGATATTCTGATCTGGCAGATACCACTGTGGACAGCAAACAGACCTCCTTCTCCACAAGATCTTCAGGCTAATTCTTCTTGAAATTATACAACTTCTGATTACTTCTTTTTACGTAGAACTGGATTTGGGAAGCTAAGCCAACATTGGTTGCTGTTACTATTCTAATGGTAACAAGCACTGGTGTTACTATTGGTGTGGGATGTTCAGCAGACACAAAATGCCAGTATGCCTATTACTCAGGACAACGCCCTCAGCATCCTCCTGCTGCTGGAGGACTGGCACAGGTCTCAGATGGTGAGCTCTAACAAGAGGGAAATCTTAAAAGAAGACAGTTTGGAATATAAGGTACTTCACTACCCTCCCATCCACTATTTCCACCGTTTACTGCAAAGCTCTACTCACCTTTACTTAAAAGCATCACACTCTTTTTGGCTGAATTTTGAATTTTAGAACAACAGTTTTCACATTGTGATGACTGTTGTATGCAAAATCTTGATCACTATTCTGTTTACTTGATGGGATTTGGTACCAGATTATTTCGTAAATATTAAATGAGTTGTATCACGATAAGTCCTCATCTATGCTAAATAAAACTCACACTAATAAGAATCTGTTGTAATTATACCTCTGGTTGTAACCTGGATTAAAACAGATTCAAACAAAAAGCCCTTTAAAAGTAGCTTTGAAATCTAGACAGACCGTAGCAGTAGCAATAGATTTTGCTCGTAAATTGGTCTAGCCCAGCTCAAATGTACCCTTAGCATTTTACCATTGGCTCATTGGCTCATAACATTGCAACTTTTCACAATAGCTTTTTCACAAAAAAGTGGATGGACTGTTTAGTTTATTAAGTTACGTTATTGCTGTGGACTGTTATTTTTAAAAATAAATAGATAAATACTGTTAAATTCAATTTAAAATTCATCCATCCATTGCCTAAACAACTTAATCCTCAAGGGGTCGCGGGGGGGCTTGTGCCTATCTCCTACATATCAACCGGTGTACACCCTGGACATGTCGCCAGTCCATCGCAGGGCAACACAGAGACAGACAGGACAAACAACCATGCATGCACACACTCACACCTAAGGACAATTTAGAGAGGCAAATTAACCTGACAGTCATATTTTTGTACTGTGGGAGGAAGCCGGAGTAAAAAAGGGGAGAACATGAAAACTCCATGCAGAAAGAACCTGGGCCAGAATATGAACCCACAACCTTCCTGCTGCAAGGCAACAGTGCTAACCACTGCACCATCTTTTTTTAACCCCCCCGACCGGCGCTTTTGAATGTCTCCACAATTCTGAGCTCTCAAAGCTGGCAAGTATTTTTAACACACAATCACAGATTAAAAAAAGCTCTAAAATATCTCATATTCTGAATATAATAGTTTCAGTGCATTGATGGTACTGTAGGTCCCAACCCTTAGCAAACAAGCGATCGCGCCTTCTATAGTTGCAAGTTTGCTGTAAAACCTAAGCCCCCACGCATTCCTTTCAAATCTGTGGGAAACATTGTGATGACAGCAGAGCTGCGACAGAGCGAAAACAACAAAGATGGTTGCAGCTCAAGAGCAGTATGTTGTCATAACACCAGATATCCTCATGTTTTTTGAAAAGTTGATGTTGGACATTATGACTGCCACTTTCTACTTCTTTTTAGTCTTCTTCGACGGTGAAAGGCAGACTTCCCTGTTGACCTACTTGTGTCGTCGAGAAGATGTCACATTGTTTGTTGTTCTGACTGGTCCTAGCACTGTCGAATTGCATGATAAGACAGCTTAAGAAAGAACTATAGAGTCTGTTCTTACGACTGAGTTTATCTATGATTCAAGTCCAGACACACACACAAACACACGCACACACACACACACACAAATATATATATATATATATATATATATATATATATATATTATATATATATATAATATATATATATATATATATATACTTATATTACTAGTATTAGTGGTTTAATAATCTAGATTTTTTTATCAAAATCAATTGAAAGTATTTTACAATGTAGTGCATTTAAATCCAAAAGAGGATCAACATCACCTACCCCCAGGTTTGCGTACTGTAGCTTGTCTAGCATCACACTTTGACTTCATAGCACCAGTTAACAGGCAACCTTCTATTTGATCAAAACTGAGATTTATTTCCTTATCACAGATTGCTCACTGTTACAGTCGGAATCACACATTAAAGTTGTGCTAACAAGTAACTCTCACCAGTTCTCCTAGGACTCAAAACCACACTTTGCCATATATATCTGGGTACAATAAAAAAGACAACTATGATTTTACAAATACAAAAGTTTATTCACAAAAGGAGAAAAAGACAAACATTTAATCACTCAAACTATCAAAATAAATGAATAACCAAAATAAAAGAATAATGAATGGATAAATATGCAATTAAAATAGAAACCATGAATTGTTCTAGA
Organism: Apricaphanius iberus; assembly: GCA_028564705.1. Classification (NCBI taxonomy): domain Eukaryota; kingdom Metazoa; phylum Chordata; class Actinopteri; order Cyprinodontiformes; family Aphaniidae; genus Apricaphanius; species Apricaphanius iberus. The sequence goes on from JAPXFQ010000074.1 coordinate 2,845,043, forward strand.
GGAACAGTTCATGTTTTAAAGGACCAAGGCTTATTTTGTTAATGCTGAGATGAAAGCTAAATTTGTTTACTAATTGTAATTAGTTTAAACTAATTAGCACCATTGATTTATGTCTAAACCAATAAACTATGTAAGAAAACAAAACATTATTTGGATCAAGAAATGTTTGTTTAAAAATTGGTCGAGAAAGTCTTTTAAACACTGGTTAAAACATTAAAACGTCAGTGGCTTGGTTTACCCAAACAGATAGCCGATGATATCTTATACACAGTAACAAAATCATAGAATACTCTAAAAACGTATGTAAACAAACACAGCAGTTTGTTTTGTTGTTCGCTACTCCTCCTTGTGTTCACAATCGCCAAAAGACCATATGAGATAAACTGTCCTTTCAATATAAAGTATGTAGTGTCAAAATGCTGCATTGACTACTGATTACATCGAATATAGAGCACTGTTCTGGTGAAATGATCAGAATCAGAATCAGCTTTAATGGCCAAGTATGACACATACAAGTATGAAACATACAAGGAATTTGCAGATACAGTACAACTGTCCAAGATCATTACAAACAACAACAACAACAAACACATCCAGGTCACTGTTTGGCATGCAGCCACCGAGCGGCGCTCCCGTTTATGAAACATAGAGAGATACACATCTGGGGAGGGGAGGGTTTCACGGTGAGGGGAAAAAAACGCTCAACTGTGTTGTGGGTCCGTACAGCTCTCAAAATAAAGGTAATAGAAAAAAACCACACCAACAAAAATTTAAGCACATACTCAGACATTAAAAATGACACATCAGGAATGATGGGATGGTATGAGCTCCAGTCCACAGGTTAACGTGCTGCCAAACTGAGGCGGGCTGTTATCCAGCTTCCTGTTGCAGGAGAGAGAATTTATGATACAGCTCTGGTTGTTGTTGAGCTGACCAATCACAGGCATATGCTCTCCGTTGATGGAGACGGATAAGTAGAAAATTGGGCTATACTTCGTTCGTCATTGTGTAGGTGACGGAGAATCTTTGCAACGACTGACACTGCCGTTGCATCTATCCGTTTTGACGTCGACTAGGAATTAAAAACTAGCCTGGACTGCCATTAGGTACTGAGATGACATCCTCAGGCCCATTGTGATACCATATGCTGGTGAGGTTTGGCCATGGTTTGCTCCTAATGCAAGACAATGGTCAAAATGTTCGCTTTCAAGTAGGGCTGGGCGGTATACCAAAGATTTACAGATACCAAAATTTATGAATGTTACCAAAGTCATTTTGCCCGTGCCGGTAAATTCGGTATATAAAAACAATTAAAAGATGTGTTTTAGTTTAGTGGTGCTCCTTCCCCTTTAAGAAATCAGCTTTGCTTTGAGTAACGTGACTACGGACAGTCATATTACATACAAAGGCAGTAATACCCAACTGAGGGGAAAGCACTGCTAATGCAGCTACTGTGTAGCTATATTTAGCAAGAGTTTAGACTCATCTACCCACTATTTTTCAGAAAAATGCAACTAGTAACAAATAAAGTGACTTTTATGGTGTTATTGGATACTTAGACTCTAACGTGAGGCACATATGTTTATAACTGCAGCAACGGAGCTGCAGAGCACTTCTACCTCAACAGTTCCACCTGCACCTGCCCATGTCCTCTTAGTCATGTACAGGCGGAGCAGATATTAACCTCGCTGAGTTACTCCTTGAAGCCGCCACCTGTTCCCACCTTTGCTCCGATGTAAAATATTTTCAGTGCACAATAAACGACTACACACTAAAATCACATATTCTACGTAGCCCGTTACTTCCTCACCTAATCTGGTGTGTGTGATCACTTTTGAGTTTAAACTGGACTCTAAGAAATACAGAAAGGAGTGGGAATCAAACACTGAATTAAAAAGCTGTTTGAAGCCGTTCAATAGCAAGAACACCAACACACATTTTACAAATTTTTCACATTTTAAAGAACATTATGTAAATTTGGCCACTACCATTGACTAAAGAAAAGGACGGGGGGGGGGGGGGTTATGTGGTCCTTGTTATCGTCCACTTATCGTTATCGAGGTGAAATGCTCAATTTACCGTGATATAAATTTTAGCTCATATTGCCCCGCCCTACTTTCAAGCTAGATTGACCTTTGGCGCTGCCCACATATACAAGCCAGATGCCCTCTGAAGTAAAGATTCACAGAATTCTTTGGCCAAAATGACAATAGGTATTGCAGGTCTGTTAAGGGAAGCCCCACAGATTTGGTGGGTCCAAGTGGTCCAATATCCTCAGAATCAGAAAGGGTTTTTTGCAAATCAGACAGGTGCAAAAAAAAAATATATATATATATATATATATATATATATATATAGGTCATGTGACTGATACAGAGCAGGTGGTGGGAACAGTTTTAGGGTTATTGTTCACGAGTCCAACAGCAGAGGGGAAGGAACTGTTGGTCCAGATGGACCGTAGCCTCCTGCCAGAGGGGAACACATTAAATAGTCTGTGTCCAGGGTGATAAGGGTGAGCTGTGATCCAACCTGCACACCCCAGTGTCCTGGAGGTGTACAGGTTCTGTAGAGATGGGAGTCTGCAGCTAATCACCTTCTCAGCAGAGCGCACAACACACTGCAGTCTCTGTTTGTCCGTTATGGTGGCTTTATTGTACCACACAGTGATGGAGGAGGTGAGGATACAGTGTAGAACTGCATCATCATCCATATTGGCACGTTGAATTTATTCAGATGCAGTAGCAAGTACATCCTCTGCTGGGCCTTCTTTATGACAGAGGTGATGGTGGGCTCCCACTTGAGGTCTTGGGTAATGGTGGTGCCCAGGAAGCGGAATGAGTCCACAGTGGTGCGGGGGGGGGGGGGGTTGTCAGTCAGGATGACGGGTTGTTGGGCCTGTAGGCAAACTGCTGGGGGTCTAGGAGGAGGGAAGGTATTGAGATAGGAGAAAACCAGGTGCTCAAATGACTTCATGTCTGAACCACAGGTCTGTAGTCATTAAGTCCAGTGATCCTTGGCTTCTTGGAGACAGGAACTATGGTGGAGGTCTTGAAGTAGGCAGGCACATGACATGCCTCCACTGAGGAAAATGCTAGAAAACACCGGGGCCAGCCCATTTGCACAGTGTCTGAGTGTGGCAGGAGACACACCATCTGGGCTGGGAGCTTTTCTAGCGCATACGCTCTTAAACTCTTTCCTTCCATCTGCTTGTTCATCCTGAGAAGTTCATAATCTTCATAGAACTATGAGTACTGATAGTCTTACTGTTTAAATTATAGGTAGGCGTGTTTTGGACTGAATAAACTGATATTTTTGGTTCTTATAACTCCAGCAGGATGAAGAGCACCACAATGGAGAAGAAGACATGTTTTGTGGGAGCATTCATTTGGATGATCTACCCCTGTGTCTGGCTGCCGCTCAGAAGTTGGTGGAATATATTCAATTCAATTTCATTGAGAGTGACACAGTTCTCTCAGCGACTTCCTCCAGTAGGAAGGGACTTGATGTTGAAGTTCATGCTGTCTCCCTCAGAAAAGGAGAGGGTGATGCTGTTGAATTTGGCCTGAGCTTTGGGAACATTCCAATTTTTGGGGATCCTAATATCAGAAAAAAGGGGTCTTCAAGGAAAAGGAGAGAACAGGGCCCTATCATTGATGTGGGCTGTATCTGGGTGACAGAGGTGAAAAAGAAAAGTCCAGCAGCCTGTTGCAAGTGCATCAAACTCAGAGACGAGTTGCTGTCAGTAAACGGACAGCTGATGGTTGGTGTCAATGTGAGTGGGGCCAGGTAAGTTCATAGTATAAAATACTTTAGCAATAGTGTAATAATTAGCTAATAGTAATTAATTCTGTAACAGCCAAAGAACTGATACATATGTCATCCCTACTTCCTTTTGTTTTGTGCCAAAGCATCATAGATCCATGCAGATTATACCTCCTCTCGCTAGCCGTGGTGCAGCTCGTATTAGCGGACGCAAACTCCTCATTAGAATACTGCTGATTGTGCCTGTTAAGAATTTTTTATTTGGTAAATCACCCGCAAATTAAGGACAACCCACTTGCGCACATTTTTAGTGCTGCACGCAGTTTTGAGGTCATTATCAGGACTCTTGATAAATCAGACCCCTAGAGTGTAAAACATCTATATGTTTACTGACCTTTTTCTTAAGATTGGTTAATGCTTGACGCATCCGCGTGGTGCGCACGGCTTCACACGGCCAAATTATGTCTCCATACCCCTCCGCACAGCCTCTGGGAAGCCCCAACCCTGCTTCCGAATGCACACACTACGCCTACTACATAGTAGGTGAAAACCAGTATGCGAGCGATGTAGTAGATATGAATCTCCAATATGAATTTGAGTAGTTGGCATAAAGTTCCCGGTTGTGTACTACTGCCACAGTAAGCAGCCGGTGTATGTTACGCTATTCCACAATGCAGCAGAAGCCCCAAAATCGTAGAAGAAGGATGACCTCAGCTCCCAAGGAAGTATCAACCAACATTGACACGGCACAATTTCGGCGTGCAAATGTAAAAGCGTAGTGATGTTACTTATTAGTTTAATTGTTTTTTGACAACTGATTAAACATTTAAGTTGATAAGTTAATGTTTAACGGGACCACAGGCGACCTTACGTTACATAAACATCCAGCAAAATGGTGGAGCAGTACGTCCGATTTCATGCCTACTACTTGCTCATTTGCTATGCAGTATATACTGCATCGACGGGCAAGTTGTAGCTACTACATAGCATGAAGTGCATACTAAGGATTCAGATGCAGTCCATGTTTCCACACCGTGCACCTAGGAAATTTTCTAACCACACCTAAAGACATCTTTATGATTCGGCCCATAGAGATCACTGTAATAAAAATATTGTTCACAATTCTTGGAGAGAAATTGCTATCACACTTGGGAAAGCCGAGGATGCAGTGAAAAAATGTTTTGTCTGGTTTATCCTCCTCTTCGTTTAAGCTCACGGGTGTCACCATTTTGTGAACAATGATTTCTACTTCTGCTATGGTGTAGTGTTGTATGTATGCTGCATAGCCCATGCCTCTCCCTACAGTCTTCAAGATTATTGGCTTACAGCAGGGACAAGCCGTAAAAAGGGTAAACGCTGCTAGAAGGCATCTAGGCCGGTTCAACACGTCAGATTTCCGTGCGGAATGTACATGTGTCAAGCATAAACCAAGCTTTACAGCTGTACATGTTTTCATGTAAACAGAAAGGTACTTTTTTATAGTGCTATTTTAGAATTTGTGGGTAGACAAACTAATACATTTGGACTTAAACCAGAGTCAGAGGGGGAATACACGTTTTCCAACTGTTGATTGACTGATTTTTGCAATGTTCTTGTCATGTAATCAACATATCAGGGGTCATCAGAGAAATTTTAGATTTTTAATATTGGCTACATTGACCTCATGCCAAGCCTACACCCTCATCAGAGTGATAATTCTTTAAATAAGGTATTGCAACTTACTCTGCACAGATGTCTATGTATCTTGTCTGCTAGTTGCTTTGGCTTTACCTGTAAAGATCTCACCAGGCAAACATGTCAAGTTCTTCTTGGCAATAGATACCTTGCCTTTAGAAAGTCAGATGCACATTCAAATCAATTGGAGCTGGGTGCAGTGCTAGAATAGGGGTCATATAGTACTGAATTTAATAGCATAACCTATGAAAAATACCTTCACACTTCAGAGCCTTCCTGTGCCAGGTTCATAATGATTTGAGCAGAACACACAGATTTTGAATTTTCTCATAGGTTATTTTCATTATTGTGTATGGTTATATGCTCAGTGATGTGCAGTTTTCTGTATAAAAAGCCCCTTTAATTGCATCCCCCTTGTTACTGGTAAGCTGATTAAATACTGATGGTAAAACTGAAACTGGTGGTGGGGTGCAGAAAATTATAGAGGGCAATCCTGCTAAGAATTCTGTGGCACTGGCATTGTGGTTAAATGGCAGCAAATAACACACAGGAAAATCTATTTGGTTAGCACAAAGAATCTAACGCTGACAAGATCACGTTTGCATTAAAATTAGGGCTCCGACATTTGCTGCAATGCAGGCCTATTGGTATAGTCATGCAGAATGTAGAGTGATCTCAATCTAGTGTGAAGGGGGCCTTTATGAGAAAACTTAAGCAAGCAGAGTAGCTCCAGGTAGCTGCAGGTAGCTCCTCAAGAGTTACTTACGGGAATTTAGTGATTATTAACAGATGGGTATTAGGGTAGTCGTCCCTGGTGTTCCTGTACCCTGGAGCGGTTTGTCTATCATATCTACCTAGTGAGCTTACATTAAGCCTTTTGCTTGCTGGTAGTGAGTGTTCGTATTTTATTTAAATGGTTACCCAGCAACTTTGACACAGTGTATAATTTTTTTTGAATGACATTAGAACTGTACTTGAAAACCTTTTAGTTTTTTTACCTCCACCAAGGGGATATGTTTTTTCCAGGGTTTGTTTGTTTGTTAGTTAGCAACATTTCTTAAAAATATTTTGATGAAATTGTCAAGAAATGTCTGCAGTGGGATCAGGAAATAGTGATTAGATTTTAGATTTTGGTGACATCTTTGGGAATGTCTTTGTAGATTCGGGGGGTTTCAGGTGAGCTTCCTTGGGGGAGGTCTGTGCTCTCCCAGTGCCTTTCTAGTTTTAAATATACACAGATACATTTTAAAAGTACTTAGCCTGCTTCTTCTTTTTTTACAGCTACCTTGTTGACCAGTGCTGGAATGGAGGTTGCATCTATTTAATCCTTTTGCGTCGCATGAAGCGAAAGGCCCCTCTCCCTCCTTGTGTCAGGGAAAGTGCCACTATTCCGTACAGGATGGACCCCTGTCCAAACCATCAGGACCAGCTTCAGGACATAGCTGATTCTGATGTAACAAACTGCAAACCCACACGCAAATTTGGAGTCATATCAAGGTCATCCTTCAACCAAGACCACAGAGACAATAGTGAATCAGAGATCCAAAGCTGCTACCTAAATGCCCCTCTTGCAGAAGTCAATATTTCACTGAAGGACTCCGATTGCAGCCAAAAGTACTCTCCTCAGATAAGAACTATTCATTCTTACAATGGAGCTGCTACAACTTTGCCTGGGAGGAGTCACAGTCAAATGCTGGAATGCAGAATGCATTCTTTCACTAGTGAAGCTACAACCCAGGTGAGACATTACTGACATACTGACATACTTAGGTTTAGCCAAACAAGGGATGATACTAGCATTCATACATTTAGCGTTCACAGCATCCAGATTAGACAGAGAGTACCAGGGAGCATTTGTCATTAAGACAGACGTTAATATTCAGTGGTATAATGTCATCTTCCACTAAGGCGTCCATAATGAGCCTGGCCTTCTCTTTTATATCGATTTTGTCTGTGTGGGTTTTATGTGGGTACTTTGGTATCCTCCCACAAAACAGCTGAGTTTGTTAAACCAACCTTTTGAATTGTCATTTGGTGTGATAGTGTGAGTGCATTTTTATTTGTCTGTCTCTCTGTATTGGTCTAAGCATTGACAGGAAATTTGTTCTGAGTGTACTAGTGTTGTCACAATACTAACATATAAACTTAATACTAATGCCAAGAAGAATACTCAATGGTATATAATGTTTAGTCTGTATTTTAGTGGAAAACCAATAAATAACCAAGACAGATATAATTTTTATTAGACAATAAATTTGGTAAACAAGGAAAGATATGTGATGGGAGTTTATAAATTAAATTCAGTTGAAAAAACAACCGAAAAATCATTTGTTTTAACAGTTTAAACAGATATTTGGCTCATTAAATGTATTTAGCATCAGGCCTGTTCAATTTTTATGTTTCTGGTGCCTTGGCACCTTTTAATTGATGATCAACTGGCAGCAACAAGGTAGTCTGGTACAGGCTTTGACTATTTCAATTCACTTTTATTTATATAGCGCTAATTCACAACAAGGCACTTTACAATAAAAGTCATTTGAATACAATTATACAAACATTCCAATCAGTTAAAAGTTTTCAATGTAAGGAATCCCAGCAGATTGTGATGGGTCATCAACGTGAGGTCGTGCCCAGATCATGCAGACTCCAACCACAGCTATTCCTCAAGCCTTGTTTATGCTTATCTGACCGCAAATCTGAACTCAGAAGTATTGACGGAGACGTTTTCCGTTTATAGTACTCCGCTCTTCCATTCCATTCTCTATTGTTTTTTCAGCGTTGCTTGACCAGGACAGCAGGGGGTGCTGAGTTTTCATGGCGTCTCTGCCTACTATCACACAGCACCGCTTCTGTTTTTTTCTAGGCTTGTGACCGGATTTCTTCCTCAAGGAGCAATGAGCGACAGAAAGTAAGTTTTGATTAAGCTGTAAACCTTTTTGCTAGAAGGTTTTGCTAGAACCTACAACCTAAACAGGTGTAGGTTGTTTTCCTACACCTCCTTGTTTTCAAAATTTCCAAAAGAACAGATTAGATAAATTATCCTTTCAAGATAAAGCATATAGTGGCCAAACGCTGCATTAACTACTGATTACAGGGACTATAGAGCCCCGTTCTGGCGATGCCATCTCTTGCTGTTACTGAAGCTGACGAATCAGATGCATATGCTATCTGTCGACGGAGACGGATAGTTAAAATTTGGGCCTTTACTCCTTGCGTCCTTGTGTAGGTGACGGAGAGCCCTTGTTTTGACGGATAATGGCGTTGCGTCAATCCGTCTCCGTCAAAACGCAGAAGCATAAACTAGGCTTCAGTCTGAGAAGTCAGAGAAGAGACGACATGGAGAATGCTCAGTTACTTTGAGCATCATCTGGACTGATGTTCCCCATCCAGCAGGGGGTATGGTAGTTAACCATGGTATCAGACCATGTGGACATTCTATGGGGAGAAAAATACTGAGAGAAAACCTGGTTAACAGTTGCAATAACAGTGGAAATACATATATCTGGAGAGTAGTAAAACAGAGAAGTAGAAGAGAGAAGATAAGTGGTCTGTCTGTCCTCCGACAGTCTTAACCTATAGCAGCATAACAAAAAAAAATAGCTCAGGATAACCTAAGCCACTCTAACTATAAGCTTTATTTAAAAGGAAGGTTTTAAGCCTGAAACCTTCCGGAGTATCTGACTCACAGACTAAAACTGGGAGCTGGTTTCACAGCAGAGGAGCCTGATAACTAAAAGATCTGCCTCCCATTCTACTCTTAATAATCCTAGGAACTACCAGTAGACCTGCATTCTGAGAACGAAGTGCTCTGTTAGGAACATATGGAACAATCAGATCTCTGATGTACAATGGAGCTTGATTATTAAGGGCTTTATAAGTAAGGAGGAGGATCTTAAACTCTGTTCTGGATTTAACAGGGAGCCAATGGAGAGCAGCCAAAACAGGAGAAATGTTATCTCTCTTTTTAATATTCATCTGAACTCTGGCTGCAGCATTTTGGATCAACTGAAGGCTTTTAATTGCATTGTGTGGACTTCCTGATGAGAAGGAATTACAGCAGTCCAGCCTTGAAGTAACAAATGTATGGACTAGTTTCTCTGCATCACTCCTGGACAGGCTGTTTCTAATTTTAGCAATATTCCAGAGGTGAAAGAAAGAAATCTTAGAAACCTGTTTAATATACGATTTATATGTCATGTGTTGGTCAAAAATTACACAGAGGTTCTTTGCATTGTTACCAGAGGCCTAATTAATGCCATCCAGATGATTGATTGACTTAGCAGTTTCCTTTTTAAAGGTTCTGGTCCAAAGACAACAACTTCTGTCTTGTCTGCATAGGCGTCATTTTAACCGGGGACGCCGGGGACATGTCCCCAGCAATATTTATGATTGACAGGTTTGTCCCCACCAAGCCTGATTCGGAAATTTTTACTGCCCTAACAACCACTTCTGCTCCCAGCAAAGTTTCTTTCTGGTACCCGTTTCAAGATGGAACAACTACAGTTCTACAGTTCCTTTGCTGATAACGCAGGTCCATCCTTTTCTGATTCGCTGTTTGGTGGATTTTTAAATAGCACAAATTAAATGCTTTCTTTATAGCGCACTAACGTGCATTGTTTTCTGCATCTTAAATGATTCGAGGCAACCATTAATCTACTCCTCGTATGTCTCCCGTGCTTGCCAAATTTATCATGTCTGGTTTTAATAATTTTCTCATCCAGATGAAAAAAAGACGCACAAACTGCCTATAATTATGTTCACGCTCGGAAACGACACCTGGCTGCTCAGAAACTTTCAGGGGTGAAAAAATGCATCGAGCGGCGCAACAGCAGAGAGACCGTACTGCGTAATACTTTGTTTTAATTCTACGAAGGTTTGCGTGTTAACACTAGTGAGCAGAAGCAGCAACGGAGAACCAGGGAGTGGACAACATTTCCATCACAGTTGAAAATAAAAAATAAAAATAACATGATCCATTATTTAAAGTAGATTATAATGCAGTTAATTATTAGTCTTTCTTTATACTGCAGCTGAAATGTATATTCAGAAATCACTGTGCAGAAACCAAACGCTGTGTCCAGTCTGGCTTTACCTAGATTTTTCATTCCTGAATCGCCAACTCATCCTCACTCCCAATTCGTCACATATGGACTCAAGATCAGACTCCTGACCATGCGTCCATATGTGACGAGTTGGGAGTGAGGATGAGTTGGAATCGCTGGAAGCGCTGCATGGATAGCAACAGCATTGCATCATCAGTGCGAAAAATTCCCTCCTGCTCCCAACATCAAAACAACATATGAACATTTTCCTCTTTGAGACTCTGAAACAAAACATCAGTTATGTCCGCTCACATTAAATAAACTTCGTCCCGCGGAGCCGTGAAATTCAATTTCGTTTTTTTCGCCACCTGAAACAACTTTACGCGGATCACCCACAGGTAGCTGCCCTATTGCAGGACAGTCAGCTGTAAGTTAAATTTAAAGTTTATCCACACAGAACGATGTTGGGGTTTCAAAAGCAGCGCGTTTTATTGTTGCGCATTCTTCTGGTGCGAGTATATCTGACATTCAACATTGTTCTTTGTGCTATGGTGTGGATTTTAATCAGTCTTCCCAACCAACAGCATAATGTTGGTGCTGTTTAAAAAGGAAAACAGTTAAACCTATGGCTTTTACCTTGTATTGATTTACTAAAGATACAATTTTCACCACGTTTATAGCCTATACCCTGCAGTACAAATTGTAATGAGACATGAAACGGATGAATACTTCGAGGCTATATAAATATTTAATAAGTGTCCCCACCAATCATCAATCTGCATTCAAGTTAATAATTACGTCCCCACCAATTTTAAAAACAAACTGACGCCCTTGCTTGTCTGAATTTAAAAGTTGAACATTCAGAGTCATCCAGGTTTTTATGTCTTCGAGAGATGCTTGTAATCTACCTAACTGGTTGGTTTCATCAGGTTTTATGGATAAATATAATTGTGTATCATCAACATAACTGTGGAAATTCATTCCATGTTGTCTAATTATTTTACCAATTGGAAGCATATATATAGCAAAGAGAATCGATCCAAGCACAGAACCCTGTGGCACTCCACAAGTAACCCTTGAGTGTGAAGAAGATTTATCTTTGACATGAACAAACTGTAATCTGTCAGACAGATATGATTTAATCCAACCTAGTGCTGTTCCCTTGATCCCTACAACATGTTCAAGCCTTTCTAAGAGAATACTATAATTGACTGTGTCAAAAGCAGCACTGAGATCTAACAAGACCAGTCACAAATCCATTATCTGAGGCCATTAGAATATCATTAGTAACTTTCACCAGTGCTGTTTCAGTGCTACGATGAGCTCTAAAACCTGACTGAAATTCTTCAAACAGGTTGTTGCTGTTTAGATGCTCACATACTGGATTAGAAACTATTTTCTCAAGAATATTAGTTAAGAAAGGAAGGTTAGATATAGGTCTGTAGTTAGCTAAGTCATCTTGATCTAGGGAGGGTTTCTTAAGTTGAGGTTTAATTACAGCGACCTTAAATTCCTGAGGCACATATACATTTATTAAAGATACATCCATCATGTATAGAATAGGGCCAGTAACCAGAGGAACACTGCCTTAAATAATTTGGTTGGTATTGGGTCTAACATACAAGTTGAGGGTTTAGATGAAGCTAATATTTGTGATTATTCCGAAAGTTCAATAGAATCAATACGGTACAGACATAAACATGGTTCTACAGTTATCTCTGATACTGCCTCATTTACTGAAAGAGAGTTAACCTTGTTTGGGAAAATGCCAATGATTTTATTTTTAATAGAATTTATTTTATTTATGAAGAATCCCATTAAGTCATCACTACTGAGAGAAGGGGGAATAGTTGGTTCAACAGAGCTATAACTCTTTGTAAGTTTGGCAACTGTACTAAAAAGAAACCTGGGATTGTTTTTATTTACCTCTATTATTGAAGGGAAATATGCTGTTCTAGTTTATCGAAGGGCATTTTTATAAAGTAGTTTATAAATAATCGCTATTTTTCTAGGTTAGAAAGGAATCACTTAAGTGTGTCGAGTGCCATTTTCTCTCCAGTTTCCTAGTATTCTGCATTAAAGTACGCACCTCTGCACTAAACCAGGGAGCCAACCTCCTATGGCTGATTACCTTCTTTTTTAAGGGGCTACACTGTCTAAAACCGAACGCAGTGAGGATGAGGAAGTAATACTTTGAACTAGACCTATCAATTTCTGATGGGTTAGTGTTGGAATTACTCCCATCTACTGTGGTGTTCTGAGACGGATAGAGACAGAAAGGTCATTAAAAAATGGTCAGACAGGACTGGGGTATGTGGGAGGACTATTAGTTCATCACACTCAATGCCATATGTCTGTACAATGCCTAAAGTGTGTTGACCAGAGTGTGTTGGTCCGTTCACTTTATCACTAAAGCCAATTGAGATTAAGATAATATTAAAGGCTGCACTTTCAGTGTCCATGTGAATATTGAAATCCACTATTATAATTACCTAATCAGTGTTTAAGACTAAATCAGATTAAAAAAATTGAGATCTGCTCCAAAAATTGAGAGTAAGGGCCTGAGAGACGATACAAAACTACAAACAAAAGTGATTTTAATGTTTTGTAGCTTGGATGAGGAAAACGAAGGATTAGATGTTCAAAAGAGCTGTAGTTAATGATTGGTCTAGGGCAAATTTGCAAATCGCTATGAAAATGCTACTTTTATTGCACTTACCATTATCACTAAAGGAGGCAGGGGAGTAACTAAACATCTGACACAGAAGACAGGAGAGAGGAGCGACAGAGGGAGAAAGAGACGTAGACGGAAGAGATGTAGCCATAGTTGAAACGAAGCTGAGCTAGCGAGATCTTAGCACACCAAGAACAACCGTGTGAAACACAAAGGGTTCGCAAAACGTAAAGTACACCAATTGGAAATAAGTGTAGTGGTGTGCTTGTGTGTTAAAATCAATCAACCTCAACAAAGAGAAAAATAGATCAATCTAAGAGAATCTGAACACCAAACACCAAGCAGCTCTGAGGAGCTCAGCAGTCACAACAGGAAGCGACCCAGCAAATGTCGCAAAACTCACCACTAGGACACTAGCCTCTGGTTTATTGTTCTTTAACCACTGAGAAGAAGCAGCAAAAGACTAGTTTTTGGTTGATTTTTATCAGCTTCACTACTTGTTTTCACATACAAAACTCTGAACTAAATTAAAATTCTGAAATGCATAAGCTTTGTTTTTAATTTTTTTCTATTTTTTGATATATTTGCTTTGATTTCACAGAGAAGTATTCAGCTTCCGATAGCACTGCATTTTTGGTCGTTTTGTCATGGCTGAAAAAAGTTAATTATCTAAATAATACTATGCAACTATTGTTACTTAAAAAAAACTTTTCTGGTCTGTTTAAGTTCCTCATAAAAATGTAACTGTTGACTTTAGAGTGCTTCTCCAGGGTTGCAGTGCATTTCAGGTTAGCCACTGCTCTGTAGCTCTGTAGAGTTTGATTTTGTCATCCTTTTGGTTTTGCTGTTTCTCAGTCTCATATACAAAATAACTCCAAACAACTCTCATTCCTATCTTTTTTCAACAAAACAGACTCATTTCTGGACATACTTAGATGTTATTTGACTTTTTATGCGTTAAAAACACCTGCACTGACAGCCCAATTACATTTATTAATAACTTTAAAATATTCTGGGGTGCAAAAAATCTTTTCAGAGAGAACAAAGCTATCTTAACCAAGGTGGACTTAGACTCCTGACCTCAAACATGTTCTTTTTCTCAATCAGTAGGCTAAGCCCTAAACATTCCAAAATATTTGATAAAGCCCACAAGGGCTGATCCTGAAGCACAGCCTGCAGAGATTACCAGAGAACAAGGGCTTTGTTTTTGCTCCACCAGTTCGAACACCAAGAAGTAAGGATGCACCACAAATTTCTTCAATATCATCATCAGCATCTTCATCACCAAATGACTCTCCCTTTAAAACCTTCTCTGACAGATTGAATGATTAATCTAGAATTTGAACATGACTAACACCAGGCTTCTAGGAATAATACCACATGTATGCATTTACCCTCCTCCACAACTGCTAATAACAGACATCTGATGTAAAAGACAATTGAACATTAAGACCCATAATCTCCCAGCATGCGTCTGGCCACCATGAAAGTAGTATTCCGGTGTTATAAACAGTAGAAACCACAAAATTAAAACCTGCTCTCTGTTAAACCGAAAATATCAAATATTTCTCCTGTCAAAAGTAACAATTACCCCCCATCAAACTAGTTGAACATTAGGTCTTTGTCAGAGAAGTCGTTTTTAATTGATTATCACTTTATCTACAATGAAACAGCTACACTGCTAGAGCAGCTCCTCCAAATGAGTATTTTCGAAGCGAGAGCAGGAAACAGATGAGGTGGAGGTGTAGCCACAATTTTTCATAAGTCAATAAACTTTAAAAAGGTATTCATGGACACATTTGACTATTTTGAGTAGTTAGTTCTTCAGATGAAGAGTTTTATTTCTTACTTTATGTAAACTCCCAAAATATCAATAAAATCTATTGAAATTCTTTCTATAACATGTTTTGAATATGATTAATTATATAGGGGAATCTCAAGGAAATTTCAATCAAACGCAACTGGACTTGGTAATTTGTCTTGGAAGACGTTTCACCTCTTATCCAAGAGGCTTCATCAGTTCATGCTCGCCGCTGACCAGGCTGGGACTGGTCCAACTAACTGGTGTGTAGTCAGCTATTTAACCTCTTGAACAAGAATCATTATGTCATTGGATCCTTTGTGCTCCATGTCTTGACGACGGTCGTTGGCGTGTCGCCTATTGGTGGAGGTAAGGTTTCGTCTTCATTAATGCCCTATTGTGTTATAACGACAGTCATTGGAGTCACAGTTGTTTCTGTTATTAGAGGCTAATTTGTTGAGTCTCCTAGGGAGGGATGAAAGTGCAGCATTGTAAATTGGAGATAGGTGATGTCTCTGCCTGTGAGCTGGTGGGTATGTTATCAGCTCTATGTTGCAGGGTTCTGATAACACTAAGCTTGTGTTCCAGTGAAAAAAAAAATAAGACCAAAACTAGCACAGTAGTAACTGATATTAGGGCCGTTTTTACATGTGTGGCCATGCCAGAAAACGGCAAGAGAAAAATGCAATTTTTTTCTGTTCACATGGTGTGCCCATACCTGAGTCCAGTGTTTTACACGACGGATAACACCAAAACAGCAAGTGGCGGTATACAAATAATTCTGTAGCTATCCAAAAAACAAGGAAGTAAGAAGTACTGTTGTCATAAAACGAGCAACGGCCTAGAATGACTGTTTCTTTTTTTTTTCTTTTTTTTTTTTTTTTTTTTTTAACGTGTCCTGTCTAGCAGTATGCTACTCAGAATTGGTGTCTGAGTACCAAGTACAAGCCCAACAGTTTTACTTTCCCAAGCAGAGTATTACAGCTTCGCTGTAGTACGCCACTTGATGTATATGTATGAAACATCTTTATTAGTGATTACTGTGGGTTCAATTTCCTGACGTCATGGACATTAAACTGAGACAAGAAGGGAGAAAGGAAGAAGGTGAAGAAAAGAAACCGGACCAACAGAGAGGCGAACCGACGACACAAGACAGGGAGGCAAATAAAGAAAACAAGAAAACATCCCAGTCCTCCACCTCTGCCGGACAGCAGAGAAACAGTAATACAAAAGCTCCTGTGAACAACTAACTAATGATGATAACCTCAGCTTAAGATATGTCCGTCCTCACCTATGTCCCACACCTATTTGTGTGCGAGCATGCAGGTCTGAATAAGGTTTCCCCATGCAAGTGATTGATAGCTGGTGTAAGGAACCGTCAATCCGTCCTACAGGAATCGGCACAGACATGGAGGAGGCAAGAGATGTATGCATCCAGGGTCCCACAGAGTACAGAGGCCACAGGCGGATAAGCGCAGGGTCGATCACCCACCAAGAGAGGAACAGATGGAAGTCCCAGGGGAACACCCACAAGCCGCGATGCTGGGGCCCGAGAGATCGCAGTGACGAGCCCACGGGCTCCGCCGGTAACCGGCTACGCCAGGGCGGGCCCGGACCAGGAACCGGAGGCCACGGGGACCAGGGGCACCCCGCCCCCCAGGGGGCCCCAAACAGGGACCAGCCGACAAGGGCCCCCCGCCGCCGCCGCAGGCAAGGAGGACCCGCAGCCAACCGACGGACAACACACGCCGCCGCCACCCCGGACCAATACCCACCGCCAACAACCCGGCCCGCCTCCACACATCCACACGCCAGGGAGCCACAGCAAGAGCCACAGCGGATGTACGCCCTCCCCAAGCCGCGCCCAGCCGGCACCTGGACATCCAGATCTTCCAGCTCCAGGGTCCAGATCCCGCCCCACGTGGGGCGCCAAGATCAGGGGCCCAGCCAATGCCGGACAGCCCCACCAGGTGAACAGACCAGCCAGCTGAAGTCCTGGAACCGGCAGGAGGACTGGGCGCCAGGCACGGTCCCCACCGATCCACCGGACGGCACCAACCTATTCTACAACCCCGGCACCCCCATAAGAGGTGCCCCAGTCAATACAAGGAGGACATCAGCCCGAAACAGCGGCCGCCCGACACACCGGACCACCCAGGACCCGCCGGACATGCACCAGGACCGAGCCAGGCCGCAACCGGGACCCCCAGCCACATGCATCGAGAGTCATCATCAACCAGCAGGCAGGAGCAACCATCACCGAAGGGGAGTGACGGGGAGGGAAGAAGATGCATCAGGCCAGAGAGCAGCCAAACACCCAACCTGACAGGTAGACATAGACAGACAGAGACACTCATACGTACCCTCCCTCTCATGTGTACACATTCTTACAAATACAGGACAAACGAAAAAAGGACGCTATACCCTCATTCATACCCCCCATACGTACACTATACTCCATACTCCCAGGCCCAGGGACAGACACCCCAGTAGAGAACCCTGCCCCTGCACCCAGGAGACAGACCCCTTTGCCCACCAGGACGGGGACAAGTAGACCGCCAAGGCCCCACACCGGCAAGAGCAGCCCACCGGCCCAGGACCCCGACCAGACGGCGTGATGTTCTATCCGGGCTCCGACCCCTGATGGTCCAACGAACAGGGGTGTGGAAAGACCCCCCAGCCTCTCCCCCCCAGCTCAATGTGGTGTTGTTGCGTGTTGTTCTAATGTGCACTTAAAACAGAGGGGGGGGACATGGGAATACTGCCGGGTACCCCCATCTCCCCCCCCGGGCCCTCAGTGTCTAGATGCGTTTAACCAGTGGGTGCCGGCACCACAGGCGAGGCCCCCACAACGGGGGGGGCTCGCCTGTGGCGCCACACCGCCAGGTCCCTACATGTGCGTTCCCTGTAAATGTTGCAAGTGTAGTGTCTAAATTGCTCAATAAAATCGGGACCCAGGCCGCCACCGGGTAGCAAAGACGGAAGCTCCATCCCGCACCCCAGTGACGTGCCCACGTCCCAAGGCCTTGTGAATGGTAGAATGAAGGAGCAGGTGGACAGAGGCATGGGGATGGGGAGAAAATAGCTGGGGTGACCATTGCCAACCCCAGGGAGCCAGCTCCCCTGCTGACTCCCAATAGGCACCCCCGTTCGGCCCGATCCACCAGGGGTGGGAGGCCCCAGCACGTCCAGTCGGGGCCCACGGCAGCGGTACCGCCGAGCCCCATGGGGGCCCCGGCAATCCACCAGCCCCCATGCCAGGGGCATACCTAATCCTCCCCAACATTCACACTGCTAACAAAACACATGTCACTAGACACCCAGGTTGAGTTTAGCCCCCCCTCACCCTCAACGCCCTCCCCCCTCCCGTCCCAAGCGCACCCCGTTAAAAAGAGCGCCTGTGCTAGATGGTAAAAAGCCTCTCCGCCAATAAGAGACGCCCCAGGCACCGCCAGCGTCCGAGGACCCCCGGGCCGAGGCCGGAACCCGGCGCACCACCGACTCGGATACCCCGGACATGCCGCGCCAGGCCCGTGAGCAGACCGAAGTCCCGGGCGGCCAATCCCCAGGCCGACATCCTCCAGCCTTGCTACTACCGCACGATGGCCGGGTGGCAACAGAACCCAGCACGTCCACCCACCAGCCCACACCCCACCAACTGGTCAGTCACCGTGGAGGCCGACCAACACCGGCCAGAGCCCCCCACCCCAGCACCCCCGCGAGGGCTAAGACCAAGACACAGGAGCCATGTCCAGTGTCAATATAGCCGATCGGGCCCGGAGACGCCGGCCACCCGCCACGGCCTCTCGCCGACGCCCGGACGCGGCAAGCGGCCACTGGGGAGCAAGCGACAGGAACCAGCCCGGGGAGATGGAAAGGGCAGCAGCGCCCGCCAACCACCGGCCTACCACAGCCCCCCCCCGGCCAAG